>RXID01014720.1:0-214523 GCA_005019695.1 Trichopus zeylanicus subsp. travancoricus
TAATATGGTTTAGATTAGGGACTAATAGGTCCTTAATAGGCTTAGTATGATTGCAACATGTGCCTTACTATACTAGCAAGTCTCTTAATATTACCACAACCTTGCATATTGCAAAAAACTCGGTGTTTTATGAACGAATGAAGCATATTGGAATGGATTTTTAAAATGTGAAAGAGAAGATACAAAATTAAAAATTAAAATCAACTTATGTCAAGTCAGAAAATCAACTTACAGATAGCCTCACAAAATCTCTAAATTTTGAGAATTTGCACAAATCAAGGCTAAGTTGGGCATGTATGATTTGTACAATACAACTTGAGAAGGGGTGTTGAAGAATATAGGCTTAAATTATGGACTAAGATGCTTAATATGATTGTAATATGTGTCTTCCTATACTAACAGTTTTGTAATATTATTATAGCATAGTAAGACAAGTTTGTAAGCCCATTGAATCAATTTATGTATTCAAGTCATTAGTTAAGTTTGTTAAGAGTCCGACTAGGGTGGGAGTTTTTCAGAAGTTGTAGTAATATAATGACGGCTATCTAGGGTTTCTGAGAGTATGTTAGTGACTTCTCAAAGGAGAGTAGTATGAATCTCCTTCATCATTGAAGAATAAAATCCTAGATTTAGCAATGCATAGGAATGTTTTTGGTTTGTATTGTCCCCTTTTAATTATGATGTAGCAGGGGCTTCTTTTTTATTTAAAACTACTTCTTCATGTGGCCTTAGCATTAAGCTTAACTGTTATTCAATCTCCTGCTGCTTCAGTTAATTATCTGAAATGATACATTTTGCAGACGTATGACAATAAAAGGCTTACTGATTTTCCCTTTGCAGCTGCACATTGTTGCAAAAACTGCAGGCGTTCTTCATGATGAGTGGGTGGAGAATGCTGATCAATGGGTTGCGGGTTTTCTTGAAAAGTTTGAGGAAGGTTGTCATCAAGTGGTGAGTTTGGCTTGGCTGGATACATTTAACCATTCTATTTATAATTTTTTAAATTTGTTCTTTTATCATCATGCATCCCACTTCTCTACATCCCACTTAATTTTTATAGTTATATGATGTAAGAGTCGCTTGAAACTAACTTTAAAAACCTTTGTTAATATATATAGATATATATATATATATATATATAGATATCTATATATAGATATATATCTATATAGATAGATTATCTATATATATATATATTCTAGAATCTATCATATATATATATATATATATATATATAAAATCTTTTGTAAGAAATAAACTTATTTCTTAAAATAAAAAATTATAAAATAATTATTTACTGTATTTTTTTAATAAAAAAAAATTTAGTATATAACTTTAGTAAACCATGTCTATCATATTAGTATATAACAAAAACTATTGAAATTAAATAGAAGTGAGAATCTGCAGCAGAAAATTAAATAGATTTTTTTATTTTGTAAATTAAAATTTAAGACTTTTGATCATAATTAATATATGCTGTATTATCATCATCATTTGATCTTGATTATTCCATTTAAATGTTGGAACAGTTTGGCTTTTCCCAACATTTCCTTTTTTTCTTTTCTTTTTTGCGCGATCTGAGTAGTAACTATAAAATCAGATATCGATACCAGTTTGTTATACATACCATTCAAGTTCGGCCAGTTTGTTAATTAGAGCTTTATCTTTATGTTTTATTTATTTATCATCGAAACTTTCGTGATTCCATATCCAAAAAACTGTTTTACAAAATCTTAACAAAAAAATTAAGATAGACGACGGAGAATCGGTGGTGAAAAGTGCTTCTCTTTTATTTTACTGTGTTTATTATGTAAACTGATTTCAAATAAAAAAGAAACAGCATCGGTGCAGAACAACTTATCCAAGAAGTGCATTGATGAAGATCCATGCCGCCGATAGCCCACTAAGCTTCCTCCACATTCCCCTGCATGAAACCCTAATTCGCATTAAAAACAAACAATGTCATCAAAATCTAAAACCAAAATGCAGGCAAACCTTTCGAAGTACAGGGCGAACGGTAAGACGGCACAAGCTCCGATAAGGAGCCGATACGTGAGGAGCGCGAAGACGAACATGCCTTGATTCAAGACAAGCTTGGAGAGCAGCATCATCCCCGTAGTGAAGAGCTGCACAAGCACCATACCAGTCGGGTCCTGAACCCTCTCCACAAACTCCTTCATTCCCACCATCTTTTTCTTCTTTTCTCTACCGATGCTGCTGCTGCAATGCTTTGAGTCTAAAAAGAGATGTGCACGCTAATGAGACTCAAATATGGATGTTGTGAGCATATATCCTCATGCAAATCGGGCCCTAAAGAAAAAGGAAATCATTAGCGTGGGGGAAGAAAACAATGGGCGCTTCTTCGAGTCTGAGGGGAAACGAAGGGAAAACAAAATATGCATGAGCTAGCGCATTACGGTGGTGTCAAGAAATCAATATCGTCGTAGTTAATGGCAGCGGTGGTGTCAAGAATGTAAGATGTTCAACTATGAGAATAATTACATGACAAACTTATAAACAGAACATAATATACATTTTTTGTACTAGAACTTATAAACAAAACATAATAATGGCAGCGGTGGATGTGTTAGAAGCATTTTTATCAGTCTCAGAGAGTAATTTTTACTTTTGATATGGAGGCAAGCACATTTGAGGGTTGTAACATTCAACCACTGATTTGAGGCTGTCAAATGATTCTTTATGACATGCAACATTCATGGAATTCAGTAACCATTAACTTACCTCTTCATGCGGGACCACTTCTGGTTTTTATAAAAAAAGAAGTGGTGGCGCCCAATGTGGAGAATTCCTAATGCACCGACTGCATATGGTTTTGCTGCTTAATGAATTCTAATTTTAT
This sequence comes from Trichopus zeylanicus subsp. travancoricus, assembly GCA_005019695.1. Taxonomy (NCBI): domain Eukaryota; kingdom Viridiplantae; phylum Streptophyta; class Magnoliopsida; order Dioscoreales; family Dioscoreaceae; genus Trichopus; species Trichopus zeylanicus. The sequence continues at coordinate 2,861 of RXID01014720.1, forward strand.
GAACTTAGCAATTAAGATCATTCATCTTTATTTGGTTTTATGGCTTGATTAATTTGTATGGGAAATTAAAAGTATATGAACTTAGAACTTTTGGGTGTTCACAGCACATAAATAATTTAAAATTTTGTTTAAAAATTTGCTCAATTTTATTAGTGTCAAATTTAGAGTTTATACTGTATAGATTAACTCATAGTTCTAGGCTTAATTGCGTAGGTAATTAAAGTTCAAACCTATTACCATTGGAAGTAATACAAGATATTGTGGTATTTTAGGTCTTTTACTTATTTAATTTAACACTATGTCTTAATCCGCAAAGATTCAAGTTTTGATCTTTTTATTTTTTATCCCTTTTATATGTTGATATCAATTACGCGATTTTTAGTTCATACAAGATCTGCTATTTTTTGATGATAATAGTGGCAAGATTTAGTTTTCCTATTTTTAAAAATATTATTCTATTGGAGGCATACAAATTTATTATTTTTGATCTACAAACTCTAATTTATGGTATGCACGGACGGGGGAGAAAAAGGAAGGTGGTAGAGTGAGAGGCTGGAAAAGTCGGGGAAGCGAATGGGATAAAACCGTTGGAGGTATAGAGAGATAGCTGAGAGCATGAGTGAGAGAGAGGAATAGGACGTAAGATTAGGGACGAAGAGGGCCGGAATAGGCGGAGGATGGAGATGGCATAGAGCGAGATATAGGAGAGTAGATAGACAGGATAGAGAGAAAGATAGCGACAGTAGATAGAAGATATAGATCTATCGACATTATAGATAATTCTATATAGCGACATCATATATATTATATATATATATCGACATTATATATATATCATCTACACCTATATATATATATATCTACATATAATAATCTATATAATCTTTTGTAAGAAATAAACTTATTTCTTAAAATAAAAAATTATAAAATAATTATTTACTCTATTTTTTTAATAAAAAATAATTTAGTACGTGTAAACCATGTCTATCATATTTGTATATAACAAAAACTATTGAAAAATTGCGACAAAAAACAATACCGGACCGTATCCCAATGTTTTAATTGTACATCATAAATAAAAAACAAATGGTATGAAAATGCTACGTATGGTTTATTAATAAATGGGTTTATGCTTTATTTTAAAATGATATAAATAGTCGTGTAAAGAGTTTATTCAGCAAGGTTTTATAACTCGGTATCGGTTTCGGTTTCGGGACCCAGCGAAACTGATACGTTTCGGCTGTTTCGGTCGTTTCGGTTTCAATTTCGGCCGTTTCGGTTTCGGTCGAAAGATTTTTTTAAATTATTAATTGGGTGTTGACCAGAGTTTGACCATATTTTGACTTTGACTGTACTTTGACTTCAAATTAAAAATAAGATAAAATATTGAAAAAAAATTTGGAAAAATTTGAAAAATTAGGAATGAATTTATACTTAATTTTACCATAATATTAAATATTATTTTAGTTAATTAATATTAATTTTGATAGTTAATCACTGATATTGTCTACTTTTAATATATATTAGTATATTAAAAAAACATATAAGAAATAATATGAATATCATTAAAAGTTAAAATTAGCATAATCACATTTAACTTTCCATTAAAGTGTATTTCATATATACATAATTTTATAAATTCTAAGATAATACAACTAATCATCATAATCATCATCAGTTGATTTGTAACATTTGGGTGTGAAATTATAAATTCAGTACCTGAATGATCCGGACGAGCATTTGTAGGCATATGAAGCAGAATAACTAGCGCTACACGATCTCGTGGTAACGGCTCTGAAGTATAATCATATATCGAAGGTCCAAAATGAAAATTATATTTTGACTAAAATTTAACTTTATTTTATTTATTTTTTAACTTCAAATTAAAAAATTATAATATGTTTAAAAATTTTAAAAAATAATGAATAATTACATGAATAATATTATGTACGTGAACAGTATCTAAAAAAACGGATAAGGACATTGAAATCAAATTGACGATAGTGCTAGTCTCAGTGTAAGGCCGACTTCATCTTGCGGGACTACGGATCAGGTCGGTGAGGACGCGAGATAGGCGATAGAGCGACGACAGACTAGCGAGTGCATATGGCGCTTGGACTCGGACACTGGCGCGAGGTCCTCCCCACGCCCCCCGCCGGCTCCCCCCCCCCCCCCCCCCCCCCCCCCCAAAACCACCGCAGCGCCCGCCCACCCGACCGCCCGGGCTCTAGCCCGGCGAGCTCCCGCCCACCCGCTCGGGCTCGATCCCGGTGAGCTCTCGCCCGCACGCACTCGAGCCCAGCGAGCTCCTGCCCCCCCGCCCGGGCTCGATCCCGGCGAGCTCCCGCCCGCCCACGCTCGAGCCCGGCGAGCTCCCGCCCGCTCGGGCTCGCCAACACGCGCGCCCGCCCGCGCTCGGTGAAGATGAACAGTAACTATGAACAATAAACCCTAACCGAAACCCAAAATAGGGTTTCTGTTCGGGACCGGCCGAAACTGCAAACCATGTTATTCAAGATCCAAATGCACTGTTGAAGATCTTTTGGAGGCGGATGAGTTCTAAATGCGACCTTCAAAAATTAGCCATCCTGGATAAAAATCTATTGAAAACAAAAAAATAAAATAATCATTAAAATAATATTTATAATTCAATTTTAATTTAACTTAAAATTAATTAATTTGATTTAAAAAATAAAATCATTTCAAATTAAACGGCAACGGTGGTCACAATGATAGTGATGACTACAGCGAGCAATATGAGATGGGTTAAAAAGTACATTTTTTTTATTTATTGTTGATTTGTTATTTAGTTGTAATAAAAGGTTATTGTATGATTCCAATAACCTCAAAAAAACTAATTTAAACTCTTGATTCTTATTTGGTTTCTTGAGCACTATAAATAATCTATATTACTTTATATTAGGATACTCTCGGTTGAGTCATAAATAAATTCTTTTTTTTATTATTTTATTTGTCTTGTAGTGGTTAAGTTGGTTCTTAAGTAACATCAAGATTCTGATTTCTAGATTATTCCTTTTTTTTATTTATTGGGTTGATTTTGGATTAATGTAATTTATTTACACTATTTTGTTTGAAACTTATATTCAGTTTGATTTTCTCATATGGTATCAGAACCTCAAGGGAGGTGATTGATAAGCAAAAAGAGTGAAAAAGTCAATCTTCCACAATGCCGATAGAGTTCAACAGTCGTGTTGTTGGTCTTGGTGTGGAGTTGCTCACCTTTTCTAACTAAAAGATCTAGAAGACTTGTTTGGAGTCTTATCTCATAGGGGAAAACCTAAGGGAAATCGTCAGTGGCGATGCAAAGGAGGCTCCAATAGATACCTAGAAAATGTGATGACTCGAAAAATATAGCGGATGTCCAATGCAAAGACGAAGTTCATGTTGAAAAGGAGTATCTCACATGAACCATTTGAGCATATCATGGGATGTAAATCGGCTTTTCAGATCTAGTCAACACTTGATGCATTGCTTAGTAGGAAGAACACAACACGATTACATCCTATACAAGATGAAAGTTCTATTTCTTAGTATTTTTTGAAAATGAAGAGTCGTTGTTCAGAAATATCTTGCTTTGATTCGAAGGAAGCTATTTCAGAATATTATTCATGATCTCAAAAAGGAATATATGCCTTTTGTAACCTTGATTCAAGGATGGTGGAATTTGAAAATCTTCTTGCTTCACGGGTGCATCTCTCTTTGAGGAAGTACATGCTCTTTTCTCTTCAAAGAAAAATGCCGATAAAAAGGACATTAACAAAAAAAGAGAGTCTTCAATTAGCTACAACAAAAATTGGTAGCAGATTAGATGCTTTTGATGTAAAAAGCTTGACAACATAAAGGAGGATTGTTGCATCAAGTTGAAGTGGGATAATGTTGCTAACACTGATGATTTTTTTTAATGATAATGATTGGAATTCATGTTTTGCTGCAGAATTTGCTTCTCTTCATGATTTATCTTCTATAAATTTCAACGATGATTGAATTGTTGATTATGGGTGTGGACATCACCTCATCGGAGATGATTTAAAGTTCTCTTCATTTCACAAGTATAGTGAAAATGAAGTCATTATCACTAGGACAACGATGTTTATCATATGGAAAAGGAAGACTCGATTGTATGGTCTGGTCAATAACAGAAGTCGATCACTCTTTAGCGTCTCTCATGTTTCAAGCATGAAGAAAAAAATATTCTCAATTGCTAATGTGGCTAATGCTGGTAACTATGTTTTATTTGGTTCTAATGATGTTAAACTTCGTTGTAATATCAAAGAAGTAAAGGTAGATATTATTTATAGCAACGAGAGGGTGAATGATCTATATGTTTTATCTTCATCTTCTACATACATTGATAACATGAGTATTAATGATAGCACTTTTATTTGGCATGCTTGACTTGGACATGTTAATAAGGATAAGTTAAAGGTTATGGTGAGGAAAATATTGTTCAGAGGCTACCTAATCTCACTAAGTTTAAGTATGGCAAAGTATGTAAAAACTATCAATACCGCAAAACTCACTGTTAACTTTTTAGTAAATCCCTTTCTAGGTGCATATTTTTCTTAGAGCTCATTCACAGTGATTTGATGGGTCCTACAAAAACTTTCTTTCTTTTTTTTACTCTCTATATGTTGATTTTTATTGATGATTGTATGAGATTGACTTAGGTATACTTTGTAAAGGAAAAGTCTAAAGTATTTGCTAAGTTTCAGAAGTTTTAAGGAGATAGTAGAAAGTGTGCTTGAAAGAAAGTTCATGAGGCTTCAAACTAATAACGGTGGTAAATTCACCTCTAAAGAGTTTCTTTCTTTTTACATATCACATGATATTTGATGAGCATTTTTTTTTGTAGAGACACCACAATAAAAAAAGTGTGGCAGAATGTAAGCTTTGGCACTTGTGGAGGTGTGCTAGAGTTGGCTCTATGCAAAGAATTTACCTAAGGCTCTACAGGTTGAAGGTATGACATGCGTTGTTGTTGTTATTAATTTATTATCATGTTGTTCGACTAATATGAAGTCTTCGTACGAGCTCTTGTGGGCACACCTAAAAGTCTTTGGTTCTCCTTATTATGTTCATGTTCCTAATTCTTATAGAAGCAAGATTGATGCAAAGGCTCACAAGTGTATCTCTATTAGCTATAATGAAAGAAAGAAAGGGGGAAAGTGCATGGATCCAATAACATACAAAGTAATTGTTTTTCGCGATGTTATTTTTCGATGAGATGTGTTTTATTTTATCTTCACATCATGATGTTGCTAAAATAATGATATCTCCAAATACTAATGATCATTTTCATGTTATTTCATATTCTAATCAAGAAGGGGCAATGTTTCTTTTGATGCTTTTAAGTATCTTACATTGCCATCATCATTTGGTCCTCTACCTATGGCGGAGCAAGGTAACATAGAGAGTAATCTAATAGAATCTAAAAGCCAATCTCCTGAATTACCAAAGAGGAAAAGACAACAACCTCTTCATTTACGAGATTTCACGTATGTGAGTTATTATTCTTATTTCTTTTCTGGTCCTTATGATGAACTTGAGCCTTCTAGTTTTGATGAAGCAAAAGGAAACAAACTTTGGGAGCATACTATGGAAGAAGAAATGCAAGTGCTTGAAAAAAAAAAATCAAACTTAGGTTATTGTTTTGAAGCCCAAGGGTGTAGATCCGATTACTTGTAAATAGATCTACAAGTTGAAGCATAAAGCAGATGGGAGTGTTGATCGCTATAAGACAAGGCTTGTTGCTTGTGATTTTTCCCAAATATATAGTGATTATTATGAAGAGACTTTTGGTTCGATAGCTAAAATGATATCTGTATAGGTGGTGATTTCCTTGGCAGCTTCTCTCAGTTGGAATCTATGGCAACTTGATATGAAGAATGTATTTCTATATGGTGAAATTAACAAAGATATTTATATGGAGCAACTTTTTGGTTATGTCTCTAATTCTAATTCAGATTATGTATGCAAATTAAAGAAGGCTCTTTACAAGTTGAAGTAGGCTTCGTGTGCATGGTATGATAAAATTATTAAATATTTATTTTTTGTGGTTATCTTTCTTTAAATTCAAATATTAGGCCTTTTATAAAAAAAAATATGAAGGTGTTTATATGGTGGTTCTTTTATATGTGGATGATATGATCATAACTAGAAATAAAGAAGTTGAAGCGACGAAGTTGCATACAAATTTTTTTATTCAATTTGAGATGAAAGATCTTGGTAAATTCAAGTATTTTGTTAGCTTAGAAGTTGAAAATATGAAGGATGGTTTTTTTTTTCTTAGAAGGGTTATGCTGAGAAGATAGTTGAAAGATTTAATATGAAGCTTGTTAAGAAATGCTCTACTCCTTTTGATATTAATGCTAAATTAAGGAGTAGTAATAGCAAAATTTTGTCTAATCCTTGGTGTTTTCGAGTTCTTGTTAGATCTTTTATTTATTTAACAATCACACGATCAGATATTGCCTTCTCAGTCAACTATATAAGTTGCTTTATGCAGGCATCATGCAAGTCTCATTTTGATGCAGCAAAAAAAATCCTCAAATATGTCAATTCTTTTCTTGATATGAGCTTATTTTTTAAGAGAGATATTGATTTTATATTAAGTGGCTATACTAATACTAACTTGGGTGGGGATTTAAATGATCGGAAGTTTACATCTAGTTATGTTTTTTCTTATGGGAAGGCATGTGTTTCTTGGTGCAGTAAGAAGTAATACTCAATCTCTTTCTACTACAAAAGCTGAATATAAAGCATCATTTCTTGCAACACAAGAGTGTATATAATTAAGAAGGTTGATCAAGAATCTCCATGGTTAAGAGGATAAACTAACAGTTCTTTATTGTGGTAATCAACATACTTTAAAGCTTGTTACAAATCCTATTTGTCATGCAAGGACCAAATATATTGAGATTAAGCATCCTTTATTTGTGAAAAGGTACTTGCTAATACAATCAAGGGTATAGAAGTGAGAAGTAAAAATAATGTTGTTAACATTCTCACAAAGTCTCTTTCCAAAGAATCATTTGAAAAACTTTGAGCCAAATTAAAGTGTCTCCAAAAATATACTTTATGGGAGTGTTAATTTTTGTGGAGTGCATTTTTTTTTTTGACTTTTTTAGTTTGTTATTTGATTGCAACAAAAAAGTATTGCATTGTTCCAACAACCTTAAAAGGACTAATTCAAATCTTTAATTCTTGTTGGTTTCTCAAGTCCTATAAATAATCTATATGATTTTATATTTGGGTACTCCCATTTAAGGAATTCTTTCTTTTATTATTTTATTTGTTTTGTAATGGTTAAATTGAATCTTAACATTAAAATTGTGATTTTTAAATTATTCTTTTTTAAATTTATTGGATTGATTTTAGGCTAGTATAATATATTTATAGTATTTTATTTGAAATTTTTGTTCTTTTTAATTTTCTTACCGGTGTCGTGCCACCAGAGCATGCTTCCTTCTTACTTGGTGTACTACTGCCACTTCGTGCCATGGATAGAGGCGGTGAACCGGGGAGTGGCGGTGTGCCACCCTGACACGGCGGCATAGAGCGCCAGCCGTGAGGCGTTCTTGACGCTGGGGCACAGGCTTGAGAAATTGAGGTGTGTCACTGGATCTATGAGAATGATTTTGCGTGGGTGGCAAGGGAGTCATGAAGTTCGTCATTGTCATTTGGAGTCAGTAGCATTGTTATTTGATTTCATCAACTTCTATTGTTTCAACTTTTATCATGATCGCAATGGTTTTTGTGAAAAAAATGTTATTATTTATGCAAAGTAGATTAAAATTATTATCTCATTAGCTTGTCCATCTCTCTAAGATTAAAGAAAATATTGGTGGAAGTGAAGGAGTTCGTGGAGAGATCTAATTCAGGACCCGGCTGGTATGGTGCTTGTGCAACTCTTCACGACGGGGATGATGCAGCTCTCCAAGCTTGTCTTTAATTAAGGGATGTTCGTCTTCGAGCTCCTCACATACCGGCTCTTTAACCAACTAAGCTTCCTCCACATTCCCCTACATGAAACCCTAACTCGTATAAAAAGCAAACAATCTCATCAAAATGTCAAACCAAATTGCAAGCAAACCTTTCGAAGAACAGAGCGAACGGCAAGACGGGAAAAACTTCGATAAAGAACTGGTACATGAGGAGCGCGAAGACGAACATTTCTTGATTCATGACAAGCTTGGAAAGTAGCAGCATCCCGGTCGTGAACAGCTGCATAAGCACCATACCAGCCGGGTCCTGATCTATCCACCAGCTCCTTCACTCCTACCATGATTTTCTTTTTCTTCTCCATCTTCTACCGATGCGCTGTGCAAATATATCCGCATGCAAGCTAAGATAGGTGGCGGCTGCCTACCAATGCCCCAGCATAGGGCGCTCCTGCTTCCTTTGTGGGGTAACCCGGGTCAAGCCTTGGTTGGATGTTATCTATCCATTCGCTCGGAACTCTATTTTATTGATAATTCGTGTTGCCATTTTATTGGCTGTGTTTACGACAGCAGAGAAAAATCATTCCGTAGGGCAAAGCAGGAAACAGAGTTGAAAGCCACGATACCCTTTCTAGCGAACAAGGTCAAGTTTACCGTCCGGGGGAAAGAGAACTAAGTTAAGGAGCAGCAGCCGTTGAACCCGCCGACCGTGAAGAGTAATATGCCAAAAAACAACGCGGCCGTTCCCCAGAAAAAGTAGTTGGACTAGCTCCGAGATTGTTGGCAAACGGAGAAATCCTTGCTTGCTGGAAAAAGAAATGGAGCTCAAACGACATCAAATCGTCAAGGGATTGAGGGAGACCAACGGCCCTTTTAGTCTTCTTCCAGCAGCAGTCGCCCCATTTTCTTAGGTCTCCCAAAAGAGACTTAGGTCATATTATCAGGGAAGAAGCTCCGCGGTGCGGGGTTAAATCTCATGATTTGTAGTTATCCTATAGTTTTGCACTCAAGAAAGGGTAAATCACTGACGTAGGTGAAGAAAACAAAGGGTGCTTCTTTGAGTTTAAGGGAAAACAAAGGGGAAACAAAATATGCATGAGCTGAGCGCGCTACGAGGCCAGACTGCGGTGCAGGCCGCAGCCCCAGATGCATGATCTCGAGACTGGTATGCATCCTGCTTGATTCTATTCTTGAGTTTTGGATGTCCGCCGTTCGGATGTTTTCACTATCTCGACGGAACCACTTTGTTACACAAAATACACCTTCACCTCCAGCATAATTTGAAGTTCAGTTCTTTCCTTGGCTTGCTTCAACAGAATTATTATCAATCTAACAATTTAAAGGCGGAATGCTCTGCGAATTCCTGAACACATTGTCAGGATCAATGATTGTCTTGGCTCGAACCAATCTGTCTAAGTTGCTTGAAAAATACTTCTCCCCCCAAACCCTAGCGGCATCCACTCTATATTTGAATCCCCTGCTTTCCCTTGCCCTAGATGTTCCAAGATTGCTTCCTAGATCAAGATCCAAATAGTTCACGTATGCCGCTCTCGGGCCATTCGATACGAATGGTCCCATGAAATCATAGAGCCCGCGAAGCCGTTGAACGTAATTGTATTTGCCGCTCCAATCTTGGTGTACTTTCGAGCTGATCATGTATTGGATGCTGTACAGATTCCCATCACGATGCGGGAAGGGAAGGTGATCCCTCGCTATCCTGCTCATGGCCCCGCCGTAAGGGTCCATGATCACGGACAAATGAGGCACCGTCGATATCCTCTCGAGTACTTTTGTTAGATTCTGCTCTGAGATTGATGCCCGGACATAGTCCGACTTGGCTTTGAAGAAACTTTTATCATGCAAAAACCGGTCCGCAAGAGCCGCAACCAAACTCCCATTTGGCAAACCGGAAAAAACCACCGCCGACTCGATCCAGCTCATCTCCTTGCACTCCGGTTCAGTCAACCCAAGCTCAGGAAAACTCCGGTTCAAGATCGCCAGAGCTTTTGATTTCGGCCCAAGATACAAGCCGTTGAACGACACTGAAACCCCAGCCAGGCCTGATTCTCGCGAGCCGGCAGCCAAATAAGCCGACAAGTAGAGCTCGTCCGGAAGATTTGGGCCCAGAAGTTGCCACTTATGAACCAAACCAGCCACGTGCCGAACCGAACCGGGCCGGGAGGCTACGCAAGCCGTGACCGGATTCGGGACGGGGGAGAGCCGAATCAGCCATGCATAGACCGCCCCCCAAGAGCCGCCACCCCCGCCGCGGATGGCCCAGAACACATCCTCCCCCATCAGATTCCGGTCCAGAACCCGACCATTTGAATCGATAAGTATAGCATCAATGACATTGTCGGCGGCAAGTCCGTACTTTCTAGACAACAGCCCGTACCCCCCGCCGCTGATGTGGCCACCGCTGCCAACGGTGGGGCACGACCCGGCAGAGAAGGCCAGAGAACTGCTGGTGGACGCGACTTCGTAGTATATTTCACCAAGGGTGGCGCCGGATTCGACCCAGGCGGTTTTGGACTGCAACTCAACCCGAACCCGGTTCAAGTTGATTAAGTCGATGACGACGAACGGTTCGTTCGGGCCGGCGACGTAGGACTGGCCCTCATAGCTGTGGCCTCCGCTGCGGAGTCTGATGGTGAGCGAAGTGTTCCGGCAGCACAATATGGCCGCCCGAAGCTGGTCTTTGCTGTCAGGGAGGATGATGGCGAGGGGCTTGACCACCAACTGGGCGGCGAAGCGTAGGTTTTGGATGGAGAAGTTGAGGAGCGTGTCGTACTCCGGCGACGAAACGACGGTGAAGTTTCGGACATTGGAAGAGTTGAGACATGATGATAGACGGAAATCAGGGTTTTTTGCAGGGTTTGCGTGAGCGGTATTGGAAAGGAAGAAGAGCACGAAGAAGGAGAAAAAGAAACAGAAGGGGAAATGATGTTTTGGATCCATGAGTGGACTTTTTTTTTGCTTTTGATTCCTCGTTATATAGAAATCAATCAAGAAAATGTAATTAAATTCAAACTTCTCTTTTGAGAGGAGAATTAATGCCAATTAAGATGATGCTATATGTGTGACGTTCATGAATTCAACGAGTGGATGTATTTGTTGTTGCGAAAATTACAAGGAAGATTAGCACCAAGTTTTCTCGATACCGGAGCATATTCGCTGCGTATGGTTCATTAATAAATGGGTCTACGACTTGTTCTAAAACGATATAAAAAGTAGTGTAAAGAGTTTATTGAGGAATCAAATACACCGTTAAGGATTCTTTGGAGCGGTCAAGTCACGTTGGAAATATCTTCCATGTCCTCGTGTGTCTTTCTCAGATCATAACGCTACGCGCACATTGTTTCTCCGTGAATTTAATGAAGTCCATGTCTTCGGAGGCCATGGACGACTTCACATCGATGTCGCTACTTCTATGATGAGTTCTAAATGTTGCCTTCCAAAATTAAGCATCCTTGACAAAAATCTTGATCGATAATTTCCTGTTTAATGTCAGATTAACTTGGTCTTAACCTCTGTTATGAATAACTTTGATTGCCTGTTGTTGTTAATTACTTGCTTTTCTAACGGACGCTTTTTCGCTAAACATCCATCTTTGTATTTTTATTTTTTTTTAGTTTGTATTTCTGGGTTATAATTTACTTGTAAAGCTGATAACACGAATTATATATTCTATACAATAAGAAACACAATCGCAGAGTCTATTGTATAATCCAGTGACAGGCGTAGATTTTTCATATTCGAAGATTTTGTGGTCCAAACATCTGGTGACGGTCACATCTCGTAAATATTTGCATAAATTTCAGAACTAAGAGTGTACTTGTAAACATTTTGAAGTCTTTATGAAAAAAAATCAAGTTTTTGTGTAAATTTAAACTTAAAGAGGTGTACATGTATTTTGTACATTAAGAAATACAATCAGTGACATTTAGGGTGTGCGAAAAAATCGAAAAATCAGTATATTGTATCGTATTGGTTGAGAACCGTATTAAAAAACCAGTTCTCAAAGTAAATCAGTATAATTCCATTTCTTAAATTTAATAGAATCGGAAAATCAATTCTGATTCTGGTTCTAAATTATGTGAAAAACCGGTAGACCGAAATCGTATCGGTTATATATATATATATATATATTTTTTTTTTTCAACCAAACCCTAACCTTAATTTCTGCACTCGTAGCAACACCGCCTCGTCCCCGCGCTCACCGCGACGCCACCTCTCCCTCGCCCTCGCCCCCACACTCGCAACGATGCCACCTCGCCCTCGCGCTCACCGCGATGCTGCCTCGCTCTTGTCCTCACCGGTCGTCGCCAGGCCCGTCACTTGTTCCAATCTCGTCGCCACTTGCTCCGATTTCTCCTCCGTCCATTGCCAGAGCAACGACATCGCTAGAGTAGTGATCTACTCCGATATACTGATTTTAGAACCGATTTAGAATAGGAACCGAAAAAATCGATTCTTTACTTAAATTAGTATAATTTCAGTTCTCAATTTTTTAAGAGACGAAATCCGATTTCGGTTCTAAAATGCCGATTTTGCTCACCATCTCATAAACATTTGCGTAAATTTCAAAATGAAGAGTGTACCTATAAACGTTTTGAAGTCTTTATGAAAAAAATTAGTTTTGTGTAAATTTCAAACTTAAAGGGGTGTATAAGTAATTTGTACATTAATAAATACAATTGTCGAGTTTGTTGTACAATTTAGTAGCAGATGTAGATTTTTCATATTCGAAGATTTTGTGGTGGAAAAATCTCGTCCAGAGACAGTGACATCTCGTAAATATCGGCATAAATTTTAAAACTAAGAGTGTAATTGAAAACGTTTTGAAGTCATTACGAAAAACTTGAGTTTTTGTGTAAATTTTAAACTTAAAGGGGTTAATTAATTTTTTAAATTTCAAATTATTATACAAATCAATTTTAATAAAAAACTAATTTATAAAAATAATTTATTAATTTTAGTATTGATTTTAACTTTTACTGGTCCATAAAAATGGTATTGGAAAAAATTAACCATCTACTCTATCACAAAGTAATAAAAAAATACATAAAATTAAATAAAATATAATTGTTAAGTTTAAAATTAAATTTTAGAATAAAATGTTATGAAACCGTCCAAAAGCGAAATATTTTAGTGGAAGCTTAAAACTTTGCTCACAGGTGTTATGGGCGTGGGGGTGTTGTATAAGGAGCGAAGCTTAATAGATTACGCAATAGATTAGCTTTTATGATGCGGACGGCCTTGGCCTCCGTATCCGACACGCGGGCACGGACAGCCTCGACCTTGGCCGTTCGCGCCCGTGTGCCGACGGGCCGATGCGCCGGCCTCGGCCTCCGACTTTGACGCTCACTCGCCGGCCTCCGCTGTTCGCTCCTACCGCCGGCCTCCAGCGTTGCCACCCATGCACTACCACTTTCGCAGCCGTCACAATAATTTTGAGGACTTTTCTGTAAATCGAAATAATTTTTGGGAAATTATCTGTAAAAATCTGGATTTCAAAAATTTTTTCTGTAAATCGAAATAATTTCGAAACGTTATTTGTAAAAATACAAATTTCGAGGTGTTAACTAATAAAATTTTTTTAGAAATTTAATTATAAAAATAAATGAGGGTAAAATCGAAATTTTTTAAGAAAATTTTTATTAAATAACAATCTGAAGTGTATAGATAAATATTTTGAAAAGGAAGGGAGTGTGGATAATTCTGAAAATTACGAGGGTTATAGATAATTAAAATTAATTATAGGGGTTATAAGTAATTTCTCCTAAAATTTATCAAATTAAAAAATTGTATTTCCTATAATATTGGATGATTTCTTTTCAAGTAAATTTAGAATTTATAACGATGACATGTGATTCTCTTGAAAGATCTTTTTAATTATTGAGTCTTACCACAATGGCTAATATTTTCACTTCCCTAACATCTCTAAGATTGATTGGTTGTCACCCAGTTTTGAAGATCTGGTTATTAGAATTCGTAACAATTCATGGTATGCTATGACTTGTAAGTATTAAAAAAGCTTTCATGAATAAAAATATAATAGTAAAAAATTTTGCACTTCGAAGTAGTTTTCTCAATCATAACTACATCTTTTATTACAATACACTTAACTGAATTTCTAAGGTCCTGCATTCAAAATTTTATTACATCTTAGCCTTATAGTCAAGCCAAATCGTAAAAGTAGCAACGTATGTACGTTGCTCTGGAACCCGATTGTGCCTGCGATGTGGCCGCCGCTGCCGACCGTGGGGCAAGACCCGGCGGAGAAGCCGAGAGTGGGGCTTGTGGAAGCGATGGTGCGGTAGGTCTCGCCGAGGGTGACGCCAGCCTCGACCCTGGCGGTGCGGGAAAATGGATCGAGCTTAATTTGGTTAAGGTTCATGAGGTCGATGACGGAGAAGGGCGAGTTTGGCGGGGAGAGCTATGAGAGGCCCTCGTAGGAGTGGCAGGCACTGCGGAGGCGGATGGAGAGGGAGGCCTGGCGGCAGCAGATGATTGAGTGGCGGAGGTGGAGGGGAGAGGAGGGGAGGACGACGGCGAGGGGCTTGGGGAGGGAGAGGGCAGCGAAGCGGAGATTTTGGACGGAGAAGTTGAGGAGCTGGAGGAACGAGGAGGAGGGATTGGAGGAGGAGGGGATGGAGAAGTTGAGGACGCCGAAGGAGAGGAGGCAGGTGGCGAGGTCTGAGGAGACGGAGGAGGGAGAATTAAAATGGGAGGAGGAGGAGGCGGCCGACGAGAAGGGCCACGGTGGTGTTAAACGTTTTCTATATCTAAGCAAGTTGCTTGTGATGCCATTAATAAGACAGACAAGGTCCACGTGTGAGCTAATATTCTGTCTAAAAATGATTATACAAAACTCAAAAATTTCAAGTTAAATACAGAAATATAAATCTATCAGTCGGATGGCGGGGCTTGCCTGGCAGTATCGAGAGGACAAAGAGAAGCTCAAATCGCGACACGCAGAGGACGGATGTAGATCCGAGAGCATCATGTATGATGTCACAGTGGGAGACGGATACCGATTTCCTAATTATATACGTGACTTTCAATCGAGACCTTGTATTACGACAAACAATCTATTTTAATTTGATTTACCAACTTCGTTTTGTTAATTGTTAGGAAGATAAGAACCGAGAAGAGGAGGCCAAGTGGATATATCATGCGCAGAGGTCCAGCACTGGCCATAGAACTGACCCCTTCGCAGTACGGTTTGGGCGCGATCAGTGTTACGCTTTCCAAATTTGGACTTGATCGATTTGATTGATGTTGGGCGTCGATAAAGAAATGCCACCGGCACTTGAAGTATTTTTAAGAAAATGGAACTGAGTTTATTCTTCGGAACTTGTTCGTAGTACACAAATGTTTTAAGATTTGTTTGACAATTAATAATATAGGATAATTTAATTATTAGTCAGATTAGTTAAAAACCATATTATTTTTTTAAAATTAATTTTATAATAATTTGTTGTGGAAAAATTACTTAATTTTTTAAAATTATTTTTAATAAAAATAATTAAAAATATAATTGAATTATATTTTTGACGTTTAATATAGTTTTGATCCTAGTTTATTACCAATAATGGCCTAGGGACATATATGCAAGTAAAACTGAAATTCCGAATCAGCACGGGCGCGCCGGAAGGCTGCGCCAATGCGACTCGGGGAAGCTTCCAAGCCCTGGTCGGAGTTGGCGATCCCCACGTGCGAACAAATCGTCTGACACGTTTCTTTCTGGGATGAGCCGCTGAAATACGAAGAGTAAGGCCAAATGGAGATTAGACCCACGGCTCGCACGTGCGACGTCACCCGCCGCGCCCGCCACCATTTTCAGAATCAGGCCACCGAAAAGGGGCAAACTAAATTTAAACGAAAAAACAATTGGTGGCTATGTCATCCTTTTTCAATAGATTATTTAATAAGAAATAATCTATCAATGTTAAATTTCTGAAAAATTATTTATTATTTATTCTTAGTAAAAAATTTACTTATTTTTTATTATAAATATATACAAATATCGCAACTAAAATATATTTTAATTTAAATTTATCAATTATATTAATAAAAAAATAAAATTATCTTCATTTAATTTTGGTTTAAATAATTATTAAATTGATATTAAAAATTATTTGTTTTATCTTAGTTTATATGAATAATTGATTGTTCGATATCATAAAACTAGAGATTCAAAATCAAGTTTTTTTAAAATTGATTGTTTGATAATTGTGGATGGTTATCCGAAGTAAAGTCAAATTAAAAAAATGATCTTTTTATATTAAATTAATTAATAAAATCGAATTTAAATTAAAATATTTTTTATTAAATTTATAATATAAGATGAGTATTTTTTATTAATAATAATAAAAAGTAGTTTCTCATAAATTCGCTTTAAAACACATAATTCCTTACTAAAAACTCTTTCTAATAAGCGTTAGGCAAAATACAAATTTAGGTTTTTATAATTTTGAAATTGCCTATCATAATAAAAAAATTATTGCCTACACCTTTCCACAATTTGTCATATATGTATTTGTAATTTTATACGGTTTCAAAAATAATGTACAACCTCTTTTTTTAATAAAAATCAATGATGATCTTTAGAGCCCGTTAGATCCATTTGATTTGAATAATTTGATCAATTAGAGTTAAATTAAGGATAAAAAAGTCAAGTGTACACTTAATATAAATACTAATAAATAATTGCATGTAATTTTTTAAATTGCAAAAGATTGTAGGTCAATATAACAAATTACAGAATTTATACGTAAAACATCTAAAACCATGTATAAATGGGTTGAAGCGTAAAAAATAAAAAAGCAGTGTATTACATGCAAAAATGTTAAAAAAAATTTGAAATATTGATCCTTCTATTAATTTTTGGAAAAAAAGCAATGTAATTTATTACAATAAAAATGTGAAAAAATGAATAATTATATAAGAGAAGGAGTTAAATGTAAATATTTTTTTAAGGGTCTATGTAACTTGCGCATTTAAATATAAATTGCAATTGAAAAGGATAGTATGCAAATAAACAAAAGACAGGGTCCTAAAATATAAATATTCAATCAACTTAGATCGGAATGTTCTATGCAAATATTTAGATTTAGGTGTAAATTTTGATTTTTTTTTGCCATTTTTATAAGAATATAAATGTAAACTAATTAGCTTATGAAATTAATCAATTATGTTAAAATATAAAAAAGAATTAAAAATGAAAAAGTACGATGCAATTATATTTTCAATGTAGTTAAACAAAATTTGAGGTTTTAGATCTTTTTAAAAAAAATTTAGCATCCGTTTAGTTGTGTACAAAATGAGCACTTGAATTAGTATTTTATATAAACAATTTAATGGTTAGTTCTTCAAAGATAAATTTTTTTTTTATATATAAAAGAAAGTTGATCAAAACAGGATGTTTAAGACAATATTCTCACAATTATAATTTAAAATTCATTAGAGAGTTATAGAAAATCAAATTTATTTTTAATTACAACCATCAATCAAACTGATATAAATAATTAGACATCCACGTTGATAATATTTTGATCCTTTAAATGACAACAGAGACCGAACCGAGACATCAAAAACACCTCTCCAAGATACATCTACAACAATACAAAGCTCAACCATATCACACAATCTGCGCCTGTCTTTGTCCCTCTCCAACTCCTTCCGCCCGCTTCGCTTCACTTTCTCTGCTCTTGCCCCATAACAGGAAGTAAAGGCCCTTGATGACAAGCACAGACCCTAGAACACTGCACCGCATAGCAAAATCTAATCTCATTCCCCTTGAGCAAAATCATCCACTGGAACAAGAACTCTCTTCTGTCCTTCTTACCTTCCAAGGTACAGAGGTCCATGGAGGATGGAGAAGTCGATCCCTGCCACGATGATCTGTATCAACGGGCAAAACGCCGTCGTAAACACGGGCCCTCTCTTCTCCACGCACCATGACATCGCCAAGAACCCCAACCCGGATCCCGCAATTCCCTGCAACTCACATGGGCATGCGATTCGTGATGTGTTTCTAAGAGAGTTGAGGTTAGGTAATTATGAAGGAATGCTCTACCGCAAAGACAACGGTGGAAATTTCCATCTTCGTTGTCAAAGCCCAGACGGAGAAGCTACGCTGGGTGGCCATGCCCAGGGAGGCCGCCTGGAGGAAGCTGAGGAAGAAGACGACGGCCGTGCAGGAGTAGATCGCTGGGTATTTCTTGCAGAGCCGGGCCTGGACGAGGAACCAGGAGGACCAGAAGAATGTGCCCGCGATCAACTCCACAGAGCCCAAAGTCCACTTATCAGGCCGATGATCGCCGGAGAAATGGCGGTGATTGTGGTCGGAGGAGGCGGTTGTAATGTGGGAAACTCTGCTGTTCAGAGCTGTGCCTCTGTAGAACGTCATCAGCATTGCGCCGGCGACGCACACGGCGGTGCCAACCAACTTGGCCACCCCGGCCTTGCTCTTGATATTAAGAATCTCCAACCTAATAAAAAGACATCGTTCAATGATCGAATTTGATTTCATTGCTCTTGCATCAGAGGATTTCCAGTGGATATACAGGATGCAGAATGAAGAACAGTGTGTAGATGGATGTAAAAACGCAAAAAATTATAGTGCGACATAATGGAAATGCTGTTTAACACGCAGGTTTCAAGTTTCGATCAATTTCGACGATTTGGGATATCCAAAAATTTAAAAATTTTAAAATAAAATTTGAGAGTATTTTATTAAGATCTTATTACTTAATGCTTCGGTTAAATGAAGAAGTCGGCTTCGGTCGTTACTGTAGCAACGGCGTACAAGAGCCGTCCGTGGCTTGGCCAATATTTGGAGACATACTGTCACTAAGAACTGGATCCGATTTCTCGAAAACAGTGCATGTCTAATTGGACGTCGCCATCATATACTGACATTCCATTCCGTTTTTGGGTAATACAGGTGAAGGTCGACGTTTAACAGTGGAAAAATTGACAAATCAAAAGATGACCACAGTGCAAGCAGTGCACATTTGCTCTCATGCAGACTGATGATGGAGATTGGAGAAAGTGAAACAAGAAGGAAGAAGAGAAACAAACCCTAGAGGCATGGAAATGAGGAAGGTGATCACCGGAACCATGTTGAGGAATGCGCAGGCGAACGTCGCAGAAGTGTATTTCATTCCAAGAAAGAACAAGTACTGAGTAAGTGATGCCCTGTAGGTACAAACACAATATTAATTTTCGATAAATAAGAACTGAAGAATAAGAAGAAAAACAGAAAACTCATACCCAAGCAACGCGCTGAAGAAGAGATAAATGAAGATTTCCGGAGTCATCCTTGGTCTAGTTTTCCTGCATTGTGCGACCCCAAATTTGATATCAACAGCTACACAACGGAGAGAACACTGGAGATAGCTACAAAAGGAATCATACTTCTCACAGAAATAGGCTATGGGGGCCATGAACAAAGTGGCCACGAGCTGCCTGAAGGTGATGAGTACCAACGGGCTTATCCCGTCGTTCAACGCCTTCTTGACCATCGTATTCATGGCGGCAAAGACAACGACGGTGGCCAGCATCACGAGAACCGGCTTCCACTCTCCCCATCGCCCCATCACCATCAAAGCCAGCAACAGCTCTTACTCTCTGTTTTCCTGTCTTCCTCCACAACTCAACCGCTGGAATCACTTCATGGATATTTCAAGACCTGGAAAAGCGACGCAAAAGGGGGGACAAGTACCGAATACCCCTGGCGTCACAAGGACGTAGCCAGCATCTACAGCGCCTTCTACTTTCTTTCTTCTTATATGCTCCCACGTTTTTACAAAATCCAAAACCACTGTTTGTTGGTTTCTTTGTTTTATTTTTATTTTTTTGGTTTTTTTTTTTTTTTTTGGGGATTGAAATTGAGCCTGAAATATTCGATTTTTCTGGAGATACTGAAAACCTATCTTTTGACAGTGGGAGGAGCATTGTGAAATGTATCAGTTACTGGTCTCATCAAGGTATCTAATTCTCTCTCGCTATGGAAAAAAAAATAGGAGAATTTTCCCAATTGTCAGGCGAAGGAAATTAGCTAATTGCAGTATTATAGCCGTATGCTTAGAAAGATATTCTTCGCAGACGTTATATATTTGTTGTCGTGTTCTTAGTCAATATGTGAAAGTTTCACGTTATTTTTGGAGGAAAAACAAATAAAAAAAATGGAAAAGGCGAGAATAATGAGTAAAATACACAGGAGATGCTAGAAAAATGTTTTAGAGAGAATTAGATGCCTTGGAGACATCAATGGCTTCCATCTGGTCTTCATATTTTAATGTTAAGCTTGCCACTGATCAGGTTTATATGCCAAATATAGCTTTTATGTACCAATTTTTAGTATGATTTAACTTTCGATAACCACTTTTCCCAAAAAAATTCCAAAATATAATTCGATTTGTCTGTGTTATCATCAGCAAAGTTAAAAGAGGATTGTCACCATTGTTGCTTCTCCTGTACATTATTTGACTAGAATCTTTAAAAAATTCAAATGTCAAAATCACGACAGTGCAAATTTTTTTAGATTCGATCGCGTGTAAAGCAAAAGATTGCGTTCCAGTAGTGGAGGAGAATATAATTAAAATTTTGAAGCACCAAGTACTCCCCAGAAAGGAGCTTTCGTTACCAAATTTCAAGTGCAGCTTCCACCTGCCATTTGCTGATTTCCTGAATTTAATTGGAAAACAAAAGTCTTAGATTAGGAAGCGTATTAAAGCCCATAAGCCAAATCGGATGTAGAATTGCACATCACATACCGCTTTTTTGGTAGTAGCTTGGGCCAATCATGACAACCGCGCAGACCGCCTGATCCCATCATCATATTTATTATTAACATAAAATTAACCAGAGCTTCTGATTCACACGAGACTGGTATTTATATGAGAACCAAGCAACACAAATCTGGATGCTATTAGAATTATAATCTTACAGAAAAACAAAAAGCTAAAGTATATAACACAGAAATGTAAACATCTCCACAGCTATTTCTCTTGAACATGAAAATAGTAAACTTTCTTGGCCAAAATGATAACATGTTCCATATAACCTGAGAAAATAAATTTTTCTCAAACCTGGAATTAACCAACATAGTAGGAAACTAGGGAACGCAGGAGAAAGCTAGCCATTGCAAGCATATGGCTTACTGGTCATCAGCCATGGTGCCCTTTTCACTTACATAAATACCATCCAAGAACTTCCTGATGTCCTTGCTCTTCACATAGCATTTCTGTTGACACGACATGGACAATATTAGAACTCATGCACAACAGCAAGCAAAAATGCACATTTATTCTGCTCATCCAGATTTAGAAAGTGAAGCAAATGGTTAACCTGGTTGATGTGTGCAGCAGACCCTGAAATGAGTTCAACATCATTTCCATTGAGAACGAGCTCGTCCTTGACGTTCTCAGAGCGAATAATTGACACACCTTCCATCATGCCAACCCTAGGAACCTTTATCACAAGAATAAAACAAAATTAAACCAGTGGTCTGCAATCTTTTTCTTTACAAGAAAAAGGATTTCATTTTTGGCTAAATTAGTTTCCACTATAAATATGTAAAAAACAATAATATGTCATGGTATCTTCTGCTGACAAAACAAATCAAAATCAGCAACTCCAATAATTAGATTCAAGCAACACATTAGTTATTGGCAGATAGAACACAGAAGTGATCATGCATAGTGTTGGAAGTAGATGATAAGACACTCACCTTGGCCTCCCACATATTCAAACCTTACACTAGAGAGCATTCTAGTTAGTTCACATGAAAGCTATTTTTCCACAAGAGATAATTAACAATACTCAAAATAATATCACGAAATACACTCATGAAGAGTGGACCAGGAGATCAAGCATGCCACAGTTTGAGTTATTTTAACTGTATGACTGCAGTTCAACAAAGAGATCTGCAAGTTTTAGATTTGAAATTGAATTTAAGAGAAAATCTATCCTTTGTTTTAAGGAAAACTAATCCGCAAAGGCACATTTTTAAACAACAAAGCAATCAAACTAGAGATCTATGCTAAGAATTGACAGGAAAACAGAGATTTAACCAGTTGGAAGAGAGTGAAATCAAACACACAACTCAACAAAATCCATTCATGATAGAAGTAGCTTAGCAAGGAAAGTAATATGAAACTAAAAAGCGCCTATAGATCAGGCAAATGCTCATCCTAGCTGATAATCGTAATGCAATTATGCCTGCCCTGCTGAACACGTCACGGAATATAGATCTATCCAAGTAATCCATCTCATAGCAATCACAACCCTTCTAATCACAATCCATCCAAGTAATCCATTCATGATTGTAATACTA
Source organism: Trichopus zeylanicus subsp. travancoricus (assembly GCA_005019695.1). Classification (NCBI taxonomy): domain Eukaryota; kingdom Viridiplantae; phylum Streptophyta; class Magnoliopsida; order Dioscoreales; family Dioscoreaceae; genus Trichopus; species Trichopus zeylanicus. The sequence goes on from RXID01014720.1 coordinate 25,172, forward strand.
TAATACAGGTATGCATTTTAGCGATATGTCATTGATCCAACAGAAGTCGATCAATGAAGCTGCTTCAGCTTGGGGTTTGAAATGCCTGCGATATGAAATAAGTAAGCATATCAACCTTTTTCTTTTCTGGTCTTGAGATCTTCCTGTCACTTAAAACCGAGTCTGATGATACATTATTCAGGGGATATATCCCCTCCACCTGGAGTAAAGGCTGCTATGGAGATGCAAGCTGAGGCAGAAAGGAGGAGACGCGCTCAAGTTCTGGAGTCTGAAGGTATTCTTGTCAAATGACTAACTCAGTTGCCATTTATTTCCCTGGTCTATTGGCCTATTCTACTCAATGGCAAATGCTATACGGTATTTCCATATGGAATTTGAATTTTGTTGCCTTCTTGATCTCAAAAGGAGAAAGGCAGACGAATATCAACATCGCAGATGGAAAGAAAATTTCTGTGATATTGGCATCAGAAGCTGCAATGATATATCAAGTGAACAGGGCTAAGGGTACTCTCTCTCTCTCTGAATTCACATAAATTTCGGATTTTTTGTCGGTGCATCTTATATTCTGGATTCACTAATTGCTGCATATTGGAAAACCAGTGTGGATCTGTATCCTTTTGCTATTCGTTAACAATAAACTAAGATAGTTGCCTCTGATATTCATGTGAGCTTTATTGTGTGCCATTCTTTCATCATTGAGTATTGTGTCTAGGAGCATATTATATTAGTGTTCTAGTGCAAACTAGCTGTGAGAGGTCTCAGTATGATTCTGGTTGCTTTTATCAATTGAGAGAGGCCAATATTGGTTGTACATGAATTGAGCGGCTAGCTTTTTCATTGAGTAATTTTGAGTTGATCTTTTAAGAAGATGAACTCTTGGTTATGACAACATATTCCATTCTTCCATTTTGTTCATGCTCTGATCTTCAATGGCAAATTCTGGAAAAGAAAAAAAATACTGGTGATGGTATGACCAATTTGACATTTACTAATGATTCGTTCTCCAACTTATCATAATGTGTTTTATATGTTATGCTAGACTTGGATAACATGGTTCTAGTTACAGAAGTTGTGCAGAAGTATGAAAATGTATGCATCTGGATAAAAGAACACAGAAAATAAGCTTCTTGAACTACGGGCCTAAAATTCTGCTTGGAGTCCTTGCATTTCTGTTGACAGGCTGGGCTAAACCGTACAAGTTCATTTATGATTTGACTCGAATCCATTTCATGCCATTGGCCTTCAAATTTTACCAAGTGTGGACCATCTTATGTGAAGGTCTCGTCTTATTTTCAACCCAGATTGCTTTTGGTTTAGCATGAGAATCTTCATTTGTGTACTTCTTCTTGTCTCGTGATATGCATATCAATGCAGCCCCTTATGTCTGATATGTGATTTTTGTTTTGTCTTTCAAGCATTAAGAATCCATTTGAGTTGAATTTTGTATCAGAAATGTAAATAAATCTAATAATATGCTCCAAGTTCCGTTTGGCTACAGAAAACAGTGTTCAATTTTGTCAGGAGAAGCTGAAGCAATCCTCACAAGATCAAAAGCAACGGAGATCAAAAGCAACGGCAGAAGGATTGCTGTTGTTATTAGATGCCATGCGAGAACAAAGGGGTGCTGAGGTATAATTTCTTTTTTTCTCCATTTAGTTGCTTCTTGTGATATATTCATATTTTGGTGGTGGATTCTCATAGTTTTGTGTTGGGATAATATGGAAACTGGAAGTTCAAGATTTAACACCTAATAATGACGTGCTCAATGGATTTCAATCTAGGCATGTTCTTTCCATTGGACTTAGAATCTCTGAAACGTCATTGGCTTCTATTAATTTTTGGCAGGCAGCAAGTTTAAGAGTTGCAGAGAAATACAGTCAAGCATTTAGCAACATTGCTAAAGAGGTATAGTAACTGTACCTGAGAAATCCATTTATGATCAAAACTTCAAGACTTGGTACAAAACTGAACTAAATTATCTTGTCACAGGGAACTACATTGTTGCTTCCCTCCGCGGCTAGAGATCCTTCAGCCATGATCGCTCAAGCCCTGGCCATATACAAGTAGTTAGAGATTAACAACTCTTATGGAGGCTTAGGTGAGAGCTCTCCCAAAGCTATCGAAGAGGGTGGAACTGATGCAAGTAGGAAGTCGGACGGAGCAGCTGAATCTTCCCTATCAATTCCAGCTTATGGCCCTTCTGCAAGCCCTGACAAGGTGGCATTTTCTCTACAGAGCCCCAAAAAGGTGTAAGATTAGGTGGTGGTGTTCAATTGTGGATCAAAGGAGTTTCTTGCCCAGTTTTTCAGGAGTAGCATAAATGGAATTCAGGTGTCTTAGCATGCATTTTTCTTGTTCATGGAGTAGTAGAAAATGGAAATTTTGTTGATTCAGACGAACAGATTCCAGATAAACAAACTGGAATAATAGGAATTTGGTTTTCGAGTTTCATTGTTATCTGCATTGTTATAACCTGATATTTTCAGAAACTTGCTTTACACTGCCTTGCTAGTAACTGTAATAATCTTCCTCGTCGATTTTGGAAGGGATATGAATTTGTTAGACTGGGTCACTCTCTTAAGCAAGAATCCAGTATGGAGATATTTTTGCTGTTACTATGATGATTGATTGTAAGGAGATTCGAAGGTTTTAGTCAGCACTGATTAGAGAATAATGCTCTGGTTTGGTGCTTGGATCTTCTGTTCGGATGTTCTGTTTGTTAATTCTTCATGATATATTGGTCCAAACGATGGCTCTTGATTTAATTTTGTCGTAGCAGATGCTGTTTGTAGGAGTTGTGCTATCACAGATAAATATGAGTCAAAAGGCTTCTGTTTGTTTTGGACAAAGTGCGGGAATGCCAGTTTCGCGCAAGGAACTTGATCCTGGTTCGGGCTGAACTCGGCCTTTGCTGCCCCACTAACTGAAATTTAAAAAATTGAAGAAATTGAACATCTAATTTTTTGATATTTGATTTGATTTTAAGATTTTGAATTAAGGGAATTGGATTCGTTCCGATTTTTATTTTAAATTCTTGAGTAAAATATAAAAGATCGAAATACACCCGAAATTTGGGATCGAACCCACATCTTAATTTTAGTCCATGATCCCCATCGCGATCGCGCCACTGCCTCCTCGTCCCTCACCCATGCGCCATCCTCAACACCTCCGGCATCGCCACCACCTCCTGCACCCGCGCCATCTCCTCCCCTATCTCCCTCTCCTTCGCCGCCGTCTGCCGCCGAAGGTCCTCAACCGAATACGCCTACTCAGCCGTGAGCGAGCGCACGTCGCCGCAGCGGAGCAACGGAATGCAAGAGGAAGGCACGCTCGAGCGGGGTGAGCCAGGGCGGGGAGAAGAGCGCGGCGGCGTCGAGCATGGCCTGGCGGGACTTGGCATGGTAGTACACGTGGTAGTGCGCCCGAATGTCGGCGATGAGGTTGCGATGCAGGGGAAGGTGGCGCTCTGGCGGGTCGTGCGGGGCCGCGAGGAGTTCTGCCACGAACTGCTCCTGGTGCACAATCCAGTCGGAGAAGAAGGACTCCATTGGAGGGAGAGAGCGACATGCGATGGTAAGAAGACGAAGGAGAAGAGGGATTATATAAGGGTGTAGTTGGGAGTGTCGCCAGTGATTTGCTTTGGGAGGAAGGCATCGCGGGGATCGCCGGAGTTGTTGGCTTGCGGGAATTGCTTCTCGGAGAAGGAGCGTGGTGAGGCTGCGTAGACGTGGTGGCTTGGGAGTTTGTGATATATGATGAGGACGATGGAAGCGGTGAAGTGGAAGGTGGCCCCGGGGAAGAACAGAGGAGGAAGACGATGGTGTTGATGATTCCGTTTACGGACCAAATAATTCGAAATTATTTAATTTCCTTCAAAAATATATTCATCTAAATCCTGAAAGTTAATAATTTTTTAATTTTGATCAATTTCATAAGTGCATATCCGGAATTGATCAAAGGCCACTTTATAACTAAAGAATAGAGATGGGTATCCGGCCGGGCCGGCCAGGGCATAGCACGAACCGGGATGGTTTGGGGCGTGGTGGGCCTAAGGTTGGAGCGGTCTGTTTCGTAAATTTCACTCATTAATAAAAAAAATTTTAAAAAAAATTGCTGGACATAAAATTTGAACTAACAATATGTTAAATTATATAATATTAGCAAGTACTCCAATTTTATGGCATAACCCAATTTGTATGAAAAACATCCTTGGCTCTGAAAGTGTTGGCCAATTCTAACAAAGAAGAATTAAAATCGGAGATACTTATTTTTAGTACACTTGGATTCCGAAATGCAAGGACAAAGTTAGCTTAAAAATAAGATTTTAAATTTTGATTAAAATATATCAAATTGAGAATGTAATAAAACGTTCTCAGGAATTATTTTAAAAATTAAGATTTTTTAAAATCGTTAAATGTCAAAATCTAGTTTTGGTTCCGATTTCGGTTTCGGGATTCAATAAAACTGATACGTTTCGACCCTTTCGGTTTCAGTTTTAGCTATTTTGGTTTTGGCTGAAAGATTTTTTTTAGTTATTAATTGTGTGTTGATTTGAATTTGACTATATTTTGATTGTACTTAGACTTCAAATTAAAAATACGATAAAATATTAAAAAAAATTTGAAAAAATTTGAAAAATTAGGAATAAATTAATACTTAATTTTACCATAATATTAAATATCATTTTAATTAATTAAAATTAATTTTGATAGTTAGTCACTGATATAATCTACTTTTAATATATATTAGTGTATTAAAAAACATACAAGAAGTAATATGAATATAATTAAAAATTAAAAGTTAACATAAGAAAATTTAACTTTTCATTAAAATGTACTTTACACATATATAATTTATAAATATAATACAACTAATCATCATCATCATCATAATCATCATTAGTTGAGCTTGGAACATCTGGGTGTGAAATTACAAATTCAGTACCTGGATGATCCAGACGAGCATTTGTAGACATACGAGACAGAACAGCTAGCTCTGCCCGATCTCATGACAGCGGTTCTGAAATATAATCATACATCGAAGGTCTAAAATAAAAATAATAACCATATTCATTAATAACACATAGTAAAAGTGGTCCAATAACTTATGAAAAATAAATATCACATTGTGCGAAGTGTTCAGGGGAAATTACTGCAAGACGCTGATAGTATTAAGTGAACCTTGTTGAGAGACACGATAAATTTGATTATTTACTCTTCCACAGTCTTGTAATGTCTGCTCAATTAAAACTTGTTCAAGTATATCAATTAAAGCTCGCAACAAATTTTTTTTAACTTTAATTTCGGTGGAACGATCATGCACACATGCACATAAACAAAAAACTCAACGTGTTTCGATCAAAATTATTTTTATTTCAGTTTCAACCAAAATATTTTTTTTATTAATTATATTTTGACTAAAATTTAACTTTATTTTAATTATTTTTTAACTTCAAATTAAAAAAAAAATAATATATTTAAAATTTTTTTAAAAATAATGAACAATTACGTAAATAATATTATATACGTGAACAGTATCTGACAGACCTGTCATAGCGCTGGTCCCGGTGCAAGGCCGGCCTCAGCTTGCGGGAGTAGGAGTCAGGTCGGCAATGGCGCGAGACGGACAAGGGAGCGGCGGCAAGTTAGTGAGTGTGCGAGGCCAGTCCGGCGAGGATGCGGGCTCGGACACGAAGTCGGCATAAGCTCCGTGCGCGAGCTCCCAGCGCAAGCTCGACCGGCGAGCTCCCAACGTGAGCTCAACCGGCAAGCTCCCCCCGAACTCGACACGTGCATGCGCCGCACTCGCTCCGCCCGCTCTGCTCGCTCTCGTCGCTAATGAAACGAAGAAAATGAATAGTACGTTAACAGTAAATCCTAACCGAAACAAAATTTCTGATTTTATTTCGATATCGGTCGAAACCGAGCCGTTTGAGCTGAAATAACTTGGTTTCGGCCGAAATTTAAAACTTTGGTTAAAACCTTACTAGAAAACATTCATCGAATAGCATCCACATATCCCTTGTACCGGAGAAATGTCATCCACATATCCTTTGTACCGGAGAAGTAAGACCGCTGGGAGAAACATGAGCATAGCAGTGGCCTTCGTTTTACACATGCTGATTAGTACGGATAACCATCCTTGCATAAGCAAATCTGGAATCCAGTACGGATAACCATCTGTGCTGAAACAACAAATAATAGTTCCTCATAAATTGCCATGAAATAGCTGAATTAGTCCTAGCTGGTATTTGGAAATGTAATTGTACACATGAAGCCACAGAACCCAAGCCAAACTCATTCAACCAAGAAATGAAGCTAACTCAAAAAACTTCCAACTTACAATTCACAAGGATCACAAACTGATGCAGCTTCGATACTTTTCTTTTAATTTTTTAAATGCGGTTGCAACTGAGGGCTATAAACAATGTTGTTGATACACTTCCTGAGTACAGTATAATCTGCCAGTACAATCAATAGGAGAAGTTTTATTGGACTGGCTCTGCTGAAAATTGATTTACCACTGTAAGTCTGTAACATCCAAGTTTGGATAATCGAGTTCAAACATTGGCAAGTTACAGATTAACAAGCTCGTGTTCTTCAAGCCAAGTCCTGAAATCATCAGAAATAGTCAATATTTTATAATTTTACCCAAATTTCAATTTGCAGATGTAGATTATGTTGCATGCAACTTGCCTTAGCACAAGGTACACGAGTGGTCCTATTTTCACTCTTTGAGGGCACTACAACTTCAACTGAATGTTCTACAAGTGTTAGCAGAAGTCTGAGTTGAGAAAATGCTAAAATATCTTTTTCCTCAAATGAGTCAACACTTTGATTTCTAAACTTCAACAGGTTCTGCTGAATTGATTCAAGAAATCTTAAGAACAGAAGTTTAGTTCCTCGGCGTGAGTTGATTCTAACAGGGTTTGAAATTTTCTACTTGATGTAATAAAAAATCAAGACAGCAAAACTACCTAAAATAGTGAGTGCTCGATCTTCTCAGATTTTTAACAAATTGAGTATGAAAAAAAAGCCTTAATTAGGATTATTACCCTCTTGGAATCCAATAAACTTTTGATGTGAATGATTTCGTCAAGTTGGTTACTTTTGCTTAAAGTAAAGACCGCATACTGTAAATTGGCTTTCCTCTCTCTCTCTCTCTCTCTCTCTCTCTCTCTCTATATATATATATATATATAAGTAGACTCTGAAATTGGTGCTAGCTATTGTTTGAGATTCTTTCACCTTATATAGGACCTTGAATTGAAGCTTCAAACCCTAGACCAAGTGTTTCTATAATTTGAAACATCAATGTGATCAACCAAGTGTCCCTATAATTTGGTTTATGCTGATACAATCACATAGATGCAAGTAATCAAATCATTCGACTAGAATTTGCTATGAAAATCTTAAGCTCAACTGTGAAAATTTTCACTTCATGTATTTTGGAGAATCACTAGAACATCACCAATGATCGATTGAAATAACAGCACGCAAACAACGTCAGAGTTGAAGAATATATTTTTCAGCGTTATCATAATAAATTAATAAATCTCGAAACCAAGTATACAACAAACTCTACAAACGTAGCGAAATCGAATCAAATCTCGTCTACATTAAACAACAAAGAATGGGAAAAAGCAAGTACCGATCAGAGGAGGCCGAAGAGGAAGGCTACGGCGAGGGCAAAGAGCCAGACGATATGGACGAGGAGGAGGGCCTGGCGGGCGACAAGCCTCGCGGCGGAGCTCCCGGCCTTGCAGGGGCCGGAGTGCTCGACGCGCACATGGGCGCACGCGGCGTCAGGGCAGCCGCACCAGTAGGTGACCCCGTCGGCGCCGCAGACGGGGTCCTCACGGAAGCACCGGATCGGGCACGACGAGGGCCGGGCAGAGACGGCCGGGCAGGGATCAGAGGAGGTGGAGGAGGAGTCGAAGCCCTCGGATCGGGCTGTGGAGAGAAGGAGGAGGAGAAAGAGGAGGAGAGGAAAGGAGAGCTTCGTCGCCGGCATCGCGACACCGGCAAGGGCCTGCGGGCGATGATAAGATTTTCGATGTGTTTTCTGTTCAGTGTGCTGTGCAATGTGGAATGAATAAATTGATCGGGGTTGGGGGGACGTCTCTCGGCCGCTGGGTCAACTTTTTTACCCAAAAGTCTAAGTTGGGATTGTTTACATATAACACCCGGATATTTGAATAATTACCATTACAAGGTGCAATTTTAAGTGATTTTTTCCGGAAAAGAAATCGGATTATGATGGCTACTCTCTATCACTTTCTTGACATGGAGTGAGATAAGTCATGTACTTCACTTTCCATTTTTTCTGACCAAAGTAGCTTTTTAAAAACTCATTATAGATAAATCACGCTAATTCATAATCAAAGAATGAAAACAAGAAAAAAAATCTTCTATTTAGTTTTAATTTAAGATTTTTGCGATTAATTTTTGAATTTTTTGTAAAAATAATTAAATTACATATAACCTTCTGTCTTTTTGATAATTACGTATATTTTTTAATTTTCAATGATTTTTCAAGTCTTTTCACATTCAATTGATTCGAAAATGGGTCAATTATGATTAAGTTAAGAGTTAAAATATTTATTTTACTCATTAACCCAATATACCTCATCTCAGCGTGGAAAGCAATATTTCACATGCAAAGAAAATATATTTTCTTATTTAAAACTTTAAATTTGAAAATTCTATTTTAACTGTAGCTATCGCTAAAAAAAATTTCTCAAATTGTCTTATATTTTCCTAATTTTGTTATATTTATAGAGAATTCTACAACTACTATAACATAATTATTTTGGTCTTTTGGTATCCATTGAGAAATATATTGAGTATTTTTTTGTAAAAAGCAGCTTTTTTTTTACCCAAGGACCCAAAACTTTGTTAAAAAAAAAAGGATTATACACAACTATGAAAAAGTTAAAAACTATACGTAATTTAGTTATTTTTCAGGGGTTTTATGTGTTTTTTTTGGTTGACATAAATAATATTTTTATTTAACAAGGATGAAATTACTGAATCTTTCTAAATTCTGTGTTACAAAAACAAATAAACTTAACTCGAGGTTGTTTGGGCAAAGTAAAAACTCTCGAGAACGAGGAACCATGATAATTGTGAGTATACAAAGGGTCGTACAGGCAAATTTCTCCTTCTGAACACAAACAGTGAATAATTTATCTATTAACGAATTTAGATGCGAGAGAAAAATCCTCAAGGGAGTCTATATCTATCACAAGCTGCGATCATTCATAAGGACGAAAACCAAAAGAAGTTTGTGGGCAACAATAAATCGAGCGCAACAGGAAAATGCACTACAAGTCTGTATGTTTAATGTCTCTACGCGAGCAATTTATACCTACATAAGTTCCATAATTCATTTCGGCATGCTTTGGACATGAATAACACAACAAAGCTGCTACTTCCACATAATACAGAATTTCTCATTTATCATCTCCATGGTATAACAGATGTTGGATATCCTTGTTGTAGTTCGCCAGCTTAATTTGCTGTTGTAGTCCTCTTCCTGCGCCTCTCTGCCAACATGGGAAAAGAATTGTTAGTATTCAACATGTGAGGGTTATTCTCTTTCGATCGCATGTTGTTTCATGATACAAGTGCCAATAGGCCCAAGTTTCTTTTAATAAAAAATAAAGATCAGTAAAATGTCTTCTTCAATTTGTCCTCAAGATCATTAGAAATGGTTCTTGCAAATTCAATTAAGCGGTTTTGATCAAGTGGAGTTCAAAAATCATTGTGCTACCTCAATGGTATTGTTGTGTCTTGAATTTAATGAAAATGGTTGAACTATAAGTTGGCCATTATTATGACAATAAAAGCAAATCATCTTGTGTTGCATAGCCAACAAGAGGAAGGTGTGCGCCTACCGCTAGTTCCCTTGCTCCACAAGATCTGGGCATCAATTATGGTAAGGTCCTTGTCGTCAAGGGGCTTCCAGGTCCTGATGGACTTCACCCCTCCCCAGTCGCCATCTACTGTCTTCTCGAGATAAACTGACACAACTCTTGCCCTCCGAGACCATCCAGCCTTCCCATAGGCATGGTACCCAAACCCACCAGCATAGCATAGCTGAATGCCAGTGAGCTTCCCGCAGAAATCATTGAGGTGATCATGACCTGTGAACACAGCCTTAACATCCCCAGCTTCTACCATTGTAGTGAAGAAACCTGAGTTAATTGAGGCTGAACTGATGCCTTCATCCTGCTTTACTCCTGTGAAGTTTGATGCATCAAAGCTGGCGTACTCTGGCAAGGGAATGTGGAAGTACAGTAGACCTGGAGCCGGTTCCTTTTGTGGCTGAGGTTTATTCGTGTATGCTTTCTGCAAACAGCCAAGCAAACATCTGGAACTCGCTGTGTTCAAACTCAATCTGGCATTTCTATGATTCAGCAGTAAGTGGTTATCAATCTTCTTTTGAGTTCAAATTTTCAAAGTTTTCCACAGAAAAAGAGTTCTTAAGAAAGACCTGAAGCATGGAAGAAGAATGCTGGAACCAGAGTTGCTGAGATGGCTTTATCCAGCCATAGCCAGGAATAGAGGGCACAGTGGAGTAGTCACCACTGTCCAAAAAGTAGAGATTGAGCACTGATTTATTGGCAAGACCTGAGCCCTCTACCCCTGCAAGCTCCACATTGTAGTTGCCGAAGCCATCAATCTCCAAGCCCTCTGGATCTAGGAAGGGCATGCCAACTATGTGCTTCTTGACGCCTTCACAGGACAATGTGGACTTCTGGTCATGGTTGCCGAGAACTGCTGTCCATGGGAGCTTTAAAGTTATTGCTGGTGCCAATGCATTATTCATAGATTTTGCCGCATCTGTTGCATCAGAACCAAAGATGTTGTGTCCTGCCAATAGAACAAAGAACTTACATATCACTAGCTTCAGAATGTAATGCGTGAAGAATGGCACCACTTAGCCATCATAACTAAAGAACTGACCATTTTTCTGAAAGAAAAAGAGTAACTACTAGAGAAACTGTTGAGCACTAAATTTAAGTAGTCGGTTTCCGTCCTTAATAACGAAGTCTTACCAAAATAATAATAATAATGATGATGAAGTTTATAATTTTCAGATATGAGGCCACTGTTTTTGCAAGAAAATCACACATTCAACTGAAATTAAAACGCGAGGGCTTTCTCTTGTTTTGCATGCAAGCAGTCACAGGTTCCAAATTGTAGATGACCAACTGTGGGAATATAAGAAGTTGGTTAAACCTCCGCTGCATTTGGCTACATGAGTTTTAATCTTTTATGCACATTTTCTTCGATTACATTTTTTTTTGACGCAACATGCCTAAAGCAGCTACTTTTTCATAATCCGTTTTTCATCAATACTTCCAAATCTTTTACTGTTTCTGGCATTTGCAAGACCTATTATTCAATCTGAATTTTTCTTATTCATATCTTTCACTCTTGGTCTATCTAACCTAAATTTCTTGGGTCACAAAATGCAGATCACTGATCAGCGAGGTTCCATATCCTTGTCCTGTTTCACCAGTTAATGGCCGGAGTTCCAAGAAAGACCCCAATTCCTGGCTCTCAAATAAGTAATCATGCAAGATTTAACCACTGTCTGGGTGCTAAATAAAGTCTGAAGTACCAAGTTGGCCAAGCAACTGATAAAATCCTACAAGTTGCTGGTCATTTCACTGCTAGTTTCAGTCTAGCAAATACGAGCTCTTTCAGTGCTTAGCCACTTCATTGGCAACCCTAGAATACTCCAGTTCCAAATGCAACATCCATTCTTCTCCTAATTTCCTACATTGTTTTTCTTCTGAGTTCATAGAACCAAACAACTGCATTTGTCTAATATAGCCCAGATTACTTTCAGATCAATTAATTACAATTGCTAGAACTATTAATATCCACAGGAAGATTCCAAACTTCGTTTTCACCATAACATCAGCATTTCTTTGCAAATACCAAGTGGGTCCAAAATTACCTATGTTTCTTACTTATCCTCACTCTCAAACAATATCAAAGCCGCCCTGATCCTAACCACACCAGTTAGCAGAAAATTATGGAAATTTCATCTATTTTGGCCACTCATCCATTCCGCTAAATTCCCAATTTCTTCTCTTTTTTCATCCAATTTCACAAGATGAACACTACTCGGATTCTAAAGACGAGCACCAAAGCAAATCACTGAATAACAACCCAAAAATTATATATATTGCATGTCACTGACGAAGAAGATCCCTATTGGTTCTACTGAATTGCTCCGCCAGAGACAACATTGAAAGCAAAATTCAAACAAATGAATCTGAGAAAGCGCTGACCGGTGAAGATGACCGTGCACAAAATATCAATATCCACCACAATTCACGATATAGAAGAAGAATAGAAAAGAAGAAAAGATAGCACATAAGATATTTATATATCAAAGACGATCTGGAAGATATTGTATTAATGAGAAGAGAAAGAGAAGATTACAATGATGGAAACGAAACTCTAATATCACTAACTCTCACAAAATACTAAGTAACCTAACCGTCACAAGACGTCTTGAGAGCATTGATCTATACCTCTTTCTTTCACTCTATATTGAAACTCTTACATCAATAGAGTATTTATATTTTATGTGGCCTAACTGTGTTTGAGTCAAAGTAGAAGACTGATTCAAATAAGACTTCTACTAATTTAAGTCTTTTATTAGAAGATAAATCTATATAAGGATTAGGCTCACTAAATTACTTTCTAATATAATTAAGATTCTTCGAAAAATCCGGATTCGAGAAACAATTAAGCCAACAATCTCCATCTTGGCTCAAATCATCTTATTCTCTGAATTTGAATCTTCAATAGATGTCTTTGTCATTACCTCATGCATAGAATAAATCACTTTGAATATTGATCAAGTCCAAACAGAGCTTGAATTTGTCAATCGGAATCACCTTCGTCTCAAATATAGGCCGTGATTGTGATCTTGGAGACCCCGACTTAGGAGGCATCGGAATTGGGGCTCTTGAGATCGGCACCGACCCCTGAGGCGGTTGCAGCTGCTGTTGCAACAACATCAGCACCTTCTCCTACGCACGCCCATGCGCTTGTACCACCGCTGGCGAGCCACCAAACCCGATGGTGAAATCAAGCTGCCGGACGAGCTTCTTCTGCAAGAACTCCTGCCCCATGGCCGGCACAGCCGGTGCCGCCTCCAACTACATCCCCGGCTCCATTGGTGCCATCTCCACAAAACCAAATAACGCGGCCCCAATTCCTGACACCGCAGCTAGAGAGCGTGATCCTCATCGAGAAAACCCCCTCCGTCGATCCCCACTAGAGAAGACGAACCCTGGATGTTCGGGGCGACGAGGGAAAAGGGATTTGGAGCCGAACAACCAATTATTCTTTTACCTTCTGATCATTTTACCAGATCTCAAGTATGATTTTTTTGAAGGAAATTCATCTCTTCATACATAGCAGCATGTCATTGAGAAGAATTTTTATCCTGCACTATTTCTTTATACAAAAAAAGATCACCATTGTCAGTAATTAAAGTAAAAGCTACCATATCTTCAAAATCATACCTTTCATGCCTTTCAGGTGGCTTTATGTATCTTTGAGATTTTCGAAGGGGAGTCTTCTCAGAAATTTGATTCATGAAATTTTCTTGAGAGTTGAACATACCTTAAGTATCTTCTTCTAAAAGAATTAAATGCTCCACCTCCACTTGCATTATATCACTGGAACCTTTCTTGAGAGATTTTAACATAACACTTTCATCAAATATTATATCTCTCTCAATAATTACATTTGAAATAGTAGAATCTCATAAACAATAGTCATTAACACCTTTGGCATAACCTAAGAAAATACACTTTTTGGAACGTGCATCTAACTTATCCTTGACAACTTGCATATAAACAGGGCAACCAAAAATCTTTAAAGAAGAATAATTTGCAGGTTGACCAGTCCATACTTCTTCAGGAGTCTTGAAATTAATGGTTGTTTGAGGAGAGCAATTCACAATGAAACATGCTATATTGACTGCTTCTACCCAAAAATCTTTATCAAGATTAGCTGTACTGAGCATACTACGTGTTTTCTCCAACAAGATTTTGTTAATCTTTTTAGCCACACCATTTTGTTGAGGTTTTCCTGGGATGGTAAAGTGACAGTTGATGTCTTCATCTTCACAGAATTTGAGAAACTCTGTTGATTTGTACTCTCCACCATTATCATTTTGAGGTATTTGATTTTTCTTCCAGTCCTTTTTTCAAGTGAAATTTTTCACCGTTTGAAAACAGAAAACACTTTAACTTTGTGATGCAAAAAATAAATCCATACTTTTTTGAAAAAATCATCAATAAAACTGACAAAATAACGAGCACCAGATTTTGATGGAATAAGAGAATACCACACATCAGAATGAATATAATCAATTAAGCTTTTAGTGCAATAACTACTGGTGTTAAACTTTACCTTGGACTGTTTACCATAGAAACAATGCTCGCAGAAATTCAATTTGCATGAGTTGAAGCCTTTTAGTAATTTTTTTTTGTTGAGCTCACTTAAACTTTGTTTACTCATATGACTGAGACGCATATGTCATAAATGAGTCATATTAGAAGAAGAAGCCTGAGAAATTACTCCATCACCTTCAACAAGTTTTTCTACTAACTCATACAAATTTTCATGTTTTAGGCCCTTCATCACTATCAATGAACCTTTAGCAACCTTAAGAACTCCATCTTCAGCAGAATACTTATAACCAGCAGAATTCAGAACACCTAAAGAGATCAAATTCTTTTTCAAATCAGGAACATGTCTAACATTAGTAAGAGTTCTAATAATATTATCAAATATCTTAATTTTGAGTGTTCCAATTCCAACAGTTTTGTATGGATTGTTATTATTCATCAAAACTAAATCACCATCATAGGAATTGTAGTTTTCAAACCAATCCTTATTAAAATACATGTGGTAAGAACAACCAGAATCAAGAATCCAAGTATCATGGTAACAATCAAAATTAGAACTAATAGAGAAAATATTACCAAAATCATCATCAGAACTCCCTTCAACAACTGATACTTGTTCTTTGGCTTGCTCTTTAGATTGAGATTCTCTTTTTTTATTTACTTTGAGCTTCCAATACTCTTTAATTACATGTTCCATCTTCTTATAATACCTGCAGTTTATTTCTTTGGATTTGAATCTAGAACGACCTGTCTTTGATCTTTCTTTGGTACGACCTCTGACAATTAATGCTTCTGAGTGTAACACATCCCTTCCAATCTTTTTCAAATATTCATTAGATAGAAGGGCAACAGAAATATCGTCAAATTTCAAATTCTTCCCATATATAATAGTAGTCTTTAGATTCTCAATAGAGGGAGGTAAAGGCGATAATAAAATAATTGTCTTATCTTTATCTTCAATTTTAACATCAATGATTAACAATTGAGATACTAGTTTATTGAAAGTATTAAGATAATCAACTATATTTGTATCTTCTCTCATTCGAAAATTGAAGAGCTTCTGCTTTAATTAAACTCGATTTGAGATAGGCTTACTCATATATTATTTCTCCAACTTTTTTCATAACTCTGAAGGTGATGTTTCATAAAAAAATGGATAGAGTACCTCATCAGTGAGACTGAGGATGATTGTACTATGTACACTAGCCTTCTGGTTTTCCCAGACACTTTCGATGATATCTTCAGACTTGATGTCCTCCAATGTATTTCTCAATCCTTGTTAAGTAAAAATTGCACAAACTCTTACTTGTCAAATAGTAAATCCTTGTTTTTCTTTGCATTTCTTTATATTGAGCTTCGTAGTAGACAAGTTGAATCAAGTTCTGATACCACTTGTTGCGCAAAATATTGATATCCACCACAATTCACGATATAGAAAAAGAACAGAAAAGAAAAAAAGATAGCACATAAGATATTTATGTATTGAAGACGATCCAGAGGATATTGTATTGATGAGAAGAGGAAGAGAAGATTATAACAATGGTGACAAAACTCCAATATCACCAACTCTCACAAAAGACTATATAGTTTAATTGTTACAAAACGTCTTGAGAGTATTGATTTATGTCTCTTTCTTTTATTCTATATTAAAACCCTTACATCAATAAAATATTTATAGATATGATTTAACTGTATTTGAGTCAAAATAAAAGACTAATTTAAATAAGATTTTTATTAATTTAAGTTTTTTAATAAAAGATAAATCCAAATAAAAATTAGATCTACTAAATTATTTATTAATATAATTAATACTTTCCGGAAAATCAAGTTTCCAAACACAATTAAGCCAAACTGACGACGAGGTCGGGGTGCTCTGCGTGGACGACGCGGTAGATGAAGGCGGTGGTGTTGAGGTCGGACAGGTGGGGAGCTGGTCGGGAAAGAAGTCGAGGCAGCCCTTGGCGCGGCCGTCGGCGTAGTGCATGTCCGCCACTTGCAGGATCTTGAAGTAACCCTTTTTCCCGTCGAGTCTCAGCCCGCCGGTACCCCTAGACGACGCTGCCGGTGCCGCTTCTCCGGCCACCGCAATTGAGAGCAGGAGGAGGAGGAAGAGGGAGGAAGCGGGGGAAGAGGATGGAGTAGTTGGCTCCATTGTTGGTGCTAATTGCTGCTCGGATTCATCGGTAGAGGTGGTGTTTGTTACATGGGAATGAGAAGAAGAAGCAGGGAAGAAGACCACGAGGCGATCGAGAGGGATGAAGTCATTGAAGTCGTCGGCGACCATGTCTTGATCCGTCGACTACGTTTCGTGCTTTTACAAATAGGCGCCAATATTTATTGTAATCAAACTCTGCTTGCATTTTTCAAAAAATAAACAAATAATATTTTTTAATGTGTTCCAGCATATTTTCCATTTCACCATTGGATTAGATTAGGATTGACTATCAAAATAAAAACAATTGTAATTCATAAGCTGAATTGGAATTTGTTAAGTGGTCATTAAGTGGATCAAGAAATGATTCTAAGAGGGTAAATATAAAGAAAAATGAAAACAAAGACTATCTTTTATTTTCTAAGTAGAAATATATTTTTTGAGAAAAATGGATGACAATGTTGTTATTAAAATTATAAAAAAATATCGTCTAAACGTCTAATAAAAAGTAATAAAAAAATTAATAATATAAGTATTAGATGGTAAATAACCATTTAGTTGAAAAAGAAATATAAAAAGATATTGGGATAAATAAAATATTAAGGGGATATTTGTAAAAGTGGCTTTCATTTCCATCCACTCCGCGCCGTGTGCGGGATGTTGGACAATTATCGGAAACAGCAGGCTTAATTTGGATCAATTTTATAAGATTAATCTACGCTAATTCTCCCAATTGCAATATTTTATTTTTCTAATTCATTACCAAACGGCTTTCGATGTATTCCCCCGCGGTTAACAACCACCAAGCATAAATGAGCGAGCCAGATCTCATCCAATCCCATTTTGAAAAGGTCCAATTGCCTCCCAAAAGCCATGCAAACCCTTCATCTCCGCGCCTTCAATCTCCTCCCCAAAATTAGACGTCATTCGAATGGCTTACCTCTCTTCTTCGTCCCTACATAACATCCTCTCGGAGGTCACCCCTACATCAAACAAGCTTCCACATCCACTACTTCCATCCTCGAGCTCGTCCGGCTTCCGGCGATCCTCCGCCAGCTCCTTCAGGTACCATGGGTGGCTGTGCTAGCAAGCCCAAGGACCTGAATGGCCAGAACCCCGAATTCTTCCTCCCGGCCGAGAACCCGGCAGTCCTCGACGTGACCCCCGACCACTCCCCCGAGGTAATGAGCCGATGACTCTTGCCTGAATCCGTTCCACTTGCCTCTGATCACTTCTTGTGATGTGAACCCTAGGCTGCTGTTGAGGCCAAGGAGAGTGTGGAGGAGGAGAAGGAAGAGGCAAAGCAAGAGGAAGAGGTGAAGGCTGAGGGCGAGGATCCAGCTCCAGAAGCAACCGAGGAGAAGAAGGACGGCGACGTAGCGGTGGATGAACCCGTTGTGGCGGCGCCGCTGGAGGAGGCTGAGGAGGTAGGGAAGAAGAAGCATAAGGAGGTGAAGTCGGAGATCGTAGAGGTGGAGGAGAAGCCAGAACAACGCTAGAAGAAGGTTGAAGCATTTGAAACAAACACAGATGTCATGGTGCAATCTGGAGATTCTGGACCTTGCATCCCGTCCATGCACTTGATTTTGAACTTGGAATAAGATCAACATTTTCAGATTATTACTTGCAACTAATTAATAAAATTAAAGAAGCCAAAAAATCTAGATGGCGGTGGTAAGCTGTAAAGGTTATGTTTGGTGAGAAATGATCTAAAATAATATAATTAAAAGATAGTGAAATATTTTATAGATTAGTTTTTTAAAAAATTAATTCTATAATAATTTGATATTAAAAAATTGATTAGTTTTTGTGATAATTTAATTTAATAGTAAAAAAATTTAAATTTTAATCAGGCTATTTTTAGTTTTAATCTGAAACCAAACGTTGCAAGCAGTCCACCAAAGCTGTCCAGGCAATGGCATATTCGATTTTTGTAATTATAAAATTTAAATTTGACACTATAAAATTAAAATATTAATTTTAAAAAAATACATGTTGATACAGTTAGGCAATCCTTTAAAAGAAGGCCAATGAAACGACGCCTAGACAGCCCACAGTTGACCATATTGATGTCAATGCCATGTTGGAGTATGGATTGGGCCGCTTGGTTAAAATTGTTGGGTTGAGCCCAACTTTTGGAAAATGTGTTTTAAGTTTTCATTGAAGCCCAAGCCCGAGGTTCCATCGACCCATCATTGAAGCCAACATTTTTGGAGAGACAAAGAAGAGAATGTAGACTACGCGTGTGTTTTTTGCGGTAAAAGGTAGGAATAATTATGTATAAGTTCCTGTAATTAGTCTTAATTATGTATAACTCCCATAATTTCTGGAATTACCCGTACCTCTCATTTTCGAAAATATTTACCTATACCATACCCCTTATTGTTATTTAATCAAAATTTTTCCAAAAATTTCGATTTTACCCTCAGTTATTTTTACAAATACACCCCTAAAAACTTATTTTTTAGAATTAAAGTCCCGAAATCCGGTTTTTTGCAAATAATACTCCGAAATAACTAAGATTTACAGAAAACTCCTCAAAATTAAGATTTTTACAAATAAACCCCCGGAAATTATTTCGATTTACAAAAAAATTCTCGAAATTCGGAATTTTGCAAATAACACCCCGTCGTGCGGGAGCGGAGGAGGAGGCCGAGCGGGCGGGAGTGGAGGCGGAGGCCGGGCGGGCGGGAGCGAAGGTGGACTCGGGCGGGAGCGGAGGCGGACGCTGGCGGGAGACAGCGGCGGGAGCGGAGGCAAAGGCCTCTGTCCCCGACACGCGGGGGCGGGACGGCCTCAGCCTTGGCCGTTCGCGCTCGCGTGCCGGGGACGGAGGCCTTTGCCTCCGCTCCCGCCGCCGGCTCCTGCCCACGTCCACCTCCGCTCCCGCCCGCCCGGCCTCCGCCTCCGCTGCCCCCCGCATCCACCTCCGCTCCCGCACGCGTCCGCCTCTGCTCCCGCCCGCCCGGCCTTCGCCTCCGCTCCCGCCGCCGGCTCCCACTCGCTCGGCCTCCTCCTCTGCTCCCGCGCGACGGGGTGTTATTTGCAAAAATCTGAATTTCAGGGACTTTTTTGTCAATCGAAATAATTTCCGGGGGTTTATTTGTAAAAATCCGATTTTCGAGGAGTTTTCTGTAAATCTGAGTTATTTCGGAGTGTTATTTACAAAAAATCGAATTTTGGGACGTTAATTCGAAAAAATAAGTTTTTAGGAGTGTATTTGTAAAAATAACCGAGAGTAAAATCGAAATTTTTTTAAATAATTTTAATTAAATAATAATCAGGGTGTGGGTAAATATTTTTGAAAATGTGGGGGTGAGTAATTTCGAAAATTACGAGGATTATAAGTAATTAAAATAAATTATAGGAATTTATACATAATTATACCTCAAAAGTAAAAAGTAAATAGAGAGTGTAGAATCTGAGAGAGAGAGAGAGAGGGGGGGGGGCATGGCTGCTGACTGCCGGCCATGTGCAGCTGTCGCAGTCGTCAGCATCTCTTCCTGCACACAATCAATGCGCTCACATGGGTTTTCAGTACGCCTCCTCTCCGAGCCTCCTCTTTATTTCGGCTTCAAGCATTTCACGTTATTCCTCTTCACATGGCGTTTGGTTGGATTCCTAAGCACCGAAATTAAAGGAATCGGAGGAAATAAAAGTCATTTTTAAAAAAAAATTTCGATGTTTGATTTAATTTTAAAATTCCGAATTAAAGAAATTAAATAATGTTCTGTTCTTTTTAACTCCGAATTTGAGTTTTTGTATTTTTTTTCTGAAAAACGCCAATTTCTGAAGAAAAATGAGGGGTCCCACAAAATTAAGTTTATTACAAATTATTTGGAAAGAAAACCACAAAATTATATTAAATAATTCAATAAATAGTTACAATTTACTTATATTATCCTTTGTTTTCGGCCCTTTTTTTTATAATTTTATTGTTTGCAAAATTAATTGAACACTATTTTTAGGCCTTTTTAAAAATTTTTATCAATTTTATACATTAATTTCATATATCTAATATTAAAATTATTATACTTTCCTAATTACTTACAAATAAAATATTTTTCAAAAAGTATGTAATTTTTTCTTTATTAAAAATTATTTTAGAAGACAACAATAATATTATATTAAATAATATAATTATATAACCCGAAAAACGTTATTACTTTTTAAAATTAATTTACCAATTTTTACACCTAATTAATTATATTTTCGTAATAATTTACACATAATTTAATGAATTGAGTGAATTAATCGAATTTTATTTTTATTTAAAAAATACTCATCCAAATATTAAAATTAATTAATTTTTTTAATTTCTTCAATTCTCATAGATTGCTTAATTTTTTTAATTTCATAATTTTAAATTTTAAATTTATCCAAACACCACTACGTCTCTGCATCTCATTCTCCATTGATTAAACGATATTTCGACGGCTTATAGTCAAATCCCGATCGCACCTCTCTAATTGATTTGATCCTTTTTAGTTAAATTAATTTTAATTCTAATTCCAATCGTGGCATGCAATATTATAACAATTTAACCATTGAATTGTTTACACCAAGATTTTGAGTTTCGGTTTTAAATTCAGTTTCAATATTCAAAGAAATTGATAGATCGTTTCGGTCATTTCAACTGAAACTATTTTCGTTTCGATTT
Source organism: Trichopus zeylanicus subsp. travancoricus (assembly GCA_005019695.1). NCBI lineage: Eukaryota > Viridiplantae > Streptophyta > Magnoliopsida > Dioscoreales > Dioscoreaceae > Trichopus > Trichopus zeylanicus. The sequence goes on from RXID01014720.1 coordinate 46,436, forward strand.
TGACCGAAATATTTTTTAAAATTATTAATTACGTGTTGACAAGAGTTTGAGTATATTTTGACTGTATTTTGACTTTAAAATAAAAATATGATAAAAAGTTTAAAAAAAATTTCAAAAAATTTTAAAAATTATAAAAAAATTCATAACTAATTTTACCATAAGATTAAATATTTTTTTAATTAATTTCAATCATTTTTGATAATTAATCACTTATATAGTCTATTTTTTATATATTACTATATAAAAATAAAAAATACACAAAAAATAATATGAATATGATTAAAAGTTAAAAATTAACATACATAAATTTAACTTATAAATAAAATATAATTGATATATATATATATAAATTATTAATTATAACGCAATACAATTAATCATCATTATCATCGTCATTATTATCATAATCATCATTAGTTGAGTTTGGAATATCTAGGTATGAAATTACAAATTTAGTACCTAAACGATTAGGATGAGTATTTGTAGGCATACAAGTAAGAACAACTACCTCTGCATGATCTCATGATAGCGATTTTGGAGTATAACCATATATCAATGTCTAAAATGAAAATAATGACCATATTAATTGACAACATATAGTAAAAGTAATCCAATAACTCATGAGAAATAAATATTACACTGTGTGAAGTGTTCAATGATAATTACGGTAAGACGCTGATTGATAGCATTAAGTGCATCTTATTAACAGACATGATAAATTTGATCATTTACTTTTTCATATTCTTTTAATGCCTATTTAATTAAAGTTTATCTAAGTATATCATAAGCAGAATGTGAAATCATTATACGATAGAATATAAGTTTTTAGAGAAGAATGAATATAATTATTCTTCCTACTTCAAGTATAACTTGGTTTGGAACTTAATATAATAATCAGGATTTGTCATTATCTATTTTAAAAGAAATATCATATAATTATCAGAATTCATGAATATAAAATAGATAATAGAAAATACTGAAAAGAAAAATATTACAATAAAATGTGATAACAAAGTAAATAAATTATTATAGTACAAAATAAATGACAAAGACATTAAATTTAAATATCATAAAATTATAATAATATTATATGCATACCGACTACATATATAACACAAAATATATCAATTTCAGACAATAATGAAAATATCATTTTATAGGTAGCATAAACCACGTCTTATAACAACATGCTATTTCGAAGCGGATCTTGAAAAAATTGGTATTTTTCATCACTATCCTCATCAGTATGATGAAATTGTGATCGATAGTATTGTTCAACATGCGAATAGCACAAAGTCACATAGTCTTACATTGACTGATGATATACTTGATTGAAAGAAGACATCCCGCTATAATATCTGTTATAGTAGCTAAAACTTGTATTATCTGTTGGATCTTGATTATCATCTTGTCCATTATGTGAAATATATTAATATTGTGGTACATAACTACCATATAAATTAAAGTTAAAAAACTCATTTTTTTTCCATGCCTTGAAGAAAATGAAGACGAGTCCTAATATTTTGGTTGTTGAAAACTGTCATCACCAGTTGTACCACTATTGCTACTATCACTGGTATCAATAATATTATTCATTCTTTTAACTTCCTCTTCCGATTTTCGTCTAAAAGATGATAAATAGCTTCTTGTGTTTGAAAATAATTTAAAACAAGTTCTTTTTTTCTTGAATCCACTTTGTCAAATGATCATTATATTCGAATATGACAGACAAATTGATTATCTCATCCTCTAGGATATTCTCCTTTATAAATTTTATTGTCTTAAACGCATGTTATAATAATAGAAAATAAATTTATCTAATTTTTTCATTTTAAGTCTATTTCTTATTTTCATATGAACCAATCCAAAAGTTATTCAATTTCTCTCACATTGTAAACTTGAAATAGTTTGACTTAAAATTCTAATTGTTATCTTTGCAAAATTAGGTGTTGTATGTCGACCATAAATACTCCACCATCTAGGTTTAATTTATCAAAAAAATTTGTTAAAAAGTTGATATAATTTAAATTAGCAAATATGTATTATTATTGAATATCAACTATATCAAAGGTATCACCCCTAATAGCTATAATTGTTTGTTGTGTGTCGAAGTTCTTGATTTTATTTTTGAAGTTGTCTACCCATTTAATGGACGTACTCAAGTTTAAAAAAAATTAATTATGTAAAAATAATAAATTAAAAATTAAAAATGTATATGGCACAATGCCATTATTCTTGTTCTCATATTTGGCTTCATCCTCACGATTGTCTTATGTAACGCTTCGAGAATTGTATTACTGTTTTTGACATTATTGGCATATTGAAATATTAAATTTAGAAAGTGTCCTATAATGTGATTAAATATTAATCAATAATATTATTGTTATAACTTAATAAAATGTTATAAAATCACACTTTACTCAATTACCTGCAACATGAATATCTTTAGATAATATTTTGTCCCAACGACGATTGATAATTTTCTCCCATTTACGAAATTTAATTATTATTTATGTCATCTTATCTAGGGGTGAGCAAAACCGGTTAACCCTCGTTTGAGAACCGGAACCGTACCGGTTTGGATGAAGAACCGATTTTCCGGTTCCGGTTCTAAACCGGTTCTAAAACCGGTTAACCGGATCTCCGGCGTCGCGACGACCGGCGAGGGCGAGGCGGCGTCGCTGTGAGTGCGGGGGCGAGTGCGAAGGCGAGGCGGCGTCGCTGTGAGCTCGGGGGTGAGGGCGAGGGCGAGGCCGAGGCCGAGGCAGCGTCGGCGCGTTGCTGCGAGCTCGGGGGCGAGGCGAGGCCGAGGCCGAGGCGGCGTTGGCGCGTTGCTGCGAGCTTGGGGGCGAGGGCGAGGCCGAGGCCGAGGCGGCGGCGGCGGCGCGTTGCTGCAAGCGCAGGGTCGAGGCGAGGGCGAGGCCGAGACGGCGGCAGCGGTGCGTTGCTGCGAGCGCAGGGGCGAGGCGAGGGCGAGGCGAGGGCGAGGCGAGGGCGAGGCGGCGCAATTAGGGTTAGGGTTGGGGTTAGGGTTAGGGTTTTATATATAAAGAAGAAAACCGGTACGGTTCCGGTTAACCGATTTTTCAGAAAATGAATAACCGGAACCGGAACCGGAAAACCGGTTCTGTGAAATTTCAGAACCGGAACCGTACCGGTTTGTACTGATAACCGATTTTCAGATACGGTTCTCAACCGGTACGGTTCGGTTAACCGGTTTTCCGATTTTTTTGCTCACCCCTAATCTTATCTGTAATTTTGCTCGTTCTATTAGTTTATATAAGAACCCCATATGGGATTGATCATCTGAGTCAACAATTCATAATACTTTAACTAATAGACTGAAGATTTCGATTACATTCTCAAATAATTTCAAAAATTACTCATTCAAGACTTAATTCTAGAATTGTTTAGAAAAAGTTTTTTCTAACCGTTTCAACTTCAAATAATACTTATTATATTTTTTACTAGTAAATAATTTCTTTATCGCCTGTCGATGAGTATATATGGACTCTAAGAAGATAAATTGTGTAGTAAACCAAGTAATGCCTAGTTTGATAATCTCTCAACCTCATATTTCTTTTCTTATCAGTTCAAGACACTAAATATGGTTATAAATAAATGGCGCCAACTTCTGATCTTTTTTAATAACTTTTCTAATATCATGATTCTTATTCATATCTTTCAATATTAAATAGATAGAGCGTGTTGCATAAAGAGTTCAGAAAAATATTTTCTTTTTTGTACTTACATCATAGATGTTGGTTGTAAACAGTGAGAAGCAAGCTTACATTTAGGCATGGAGCAATTGAATCTAGGGATATGCACTATTAGATTTGAACTAAATAATCCGATGGAATTAAAATCGAATAATTGATTCATTTTGGTTTATTCGATTTTTGGTTTGATTCGATTTTTAAAATTAAAAATTTTATTATTTATTTTTTATTTAAAAAAATATAAAAACTATTGATTGAAATCTTGGCCGAAGCATTTCGATTTGCACTTTCAATTTTAATTTTTAAAAATATATTATTTATATTTGTATATTATAATTATATCACAAACCATTTTTACTCTAATCATTTTTAAGCTATTTTTTAATAAAAATTATTTAATAATTTCAAAAAAATGCATATTAATTCTTTTCTATTTTAAAAATTTTTGAAATATTTTTAAATTCAAAATCAAATTTTAGTTAAATAATTTTAAAAATTATTTGATCGAAACTGAAATAAATTGAAACGATTGAAACTACCAAATCGTATTAGTTTTGGTGGATGTCAAAACTAATTCCAAAATTGATATTTAAAACTTTGGTAAAAATTGAACCAAACTATGTTATATATATCTAATATTAGTTTTGATTTTGATTTTTGATTTAAGTTTGAATTTACTTTAAATTCAAATTAACATAATATTTTATCTATATTCACAGAAAAATCGGGATAAAATTTTAATTTTTGATTTAAACTGAATCGAACTGGAATATTTGTAGCATTTCGATTCAATTTTTAAAATTTTAAAATTAAAATTTTTTATTTAATTTATTCAGTTTGATTCGGCAATGTAATATATCGAATGCACAGTTCTAATAAGTTATAGCCAAATCCAAGATCTTCTCTTGGACCGTCATGTCGATCGAAATTGATTCAGCATTATCCGGATTCTATTGGGGCCATCGCCATCTATTTATTACTCTCTTTTTTGGTTTGGTGCCATTAGGTCATAGTTGCCATTCATGTTACTAGCATGGTCCAGCTCTCAGAGAAGGAGTTGGGTCGGGGCAGGTCTAGGCCACGTGTTAAGTGGGTCCAATCCGCATCGGCTTGCTGGCCCGTAGGACCCGCTTTCGACCTTGCTTTGTTGAATTCAATCGACACGAAGAAACCGGGCTCGGGTTAGGCCCCAGGTCCATTTGGCTCGGTTTGGCGTATTAGGAAGAGGCAGGCCCTCGTTCAAGTAAAAAAGAAAACAAATTTCTGTCAGCAAGTAATGTTGTTTATTGCAAAGCAACGAAATAGGAGTGGACTCAAAACAGGTAGAAGGCCCCGGTCTGTCTGCACGCACGAAATTAAAGCCACTGTCCCCTCCGCCGAAAGAAATAAAATATTATCTAATGATAATTAAATATAAAACATTTTAAATTAAAATTATATCGGAGTGCTTTTTTTAAATAAATTTATCCATTTTAATTGGATGTACCTATTAAAACAAATATATTATTTAAAAGCATTACTTTATTAAGATATTTGCAGTATATAAAAAAGACCACTGATAAGTTTCAAAATAACATAAAATAAATAAAAATTATAATAAAATAATAAATAATATTTGAACATATTTTCATTTATACTTTTAATGTTGTTCCTAAACAATTCAAATTTTCAAATAAATTCAAAATATATACCAAATTACTTATTTACATTAGACATTGTATATGGAGATTTTTTTGTAATCCAATCTATAACAACACATAGAAAAAACTATGTTAGAGAAAAATTCTCTTTAGACCATCTTATCGAATATTACTTTTTATTTTATAATATTCTCTATAGTTTTAAATTTTTATAATAATAATTCTAGGATAATATTGTCTAATTATCAAAACGTAAAACTTAAGATATAGAGAAATAAACTTTATTTATGTGATATTAAATTTTTCTTATAAATTTATGGTCACTCAATAAATATCTTAAAAGATCAAAGGGTTCAAGAGTTGTTTTTAAGTGAGATGCATTGAATGGTTAAGATGGAAATATATGTGGTTTAAGATAAATTGGTCTAAGATAAATATAGTGTACTTTATGGAGTATTTTACATCTTATAAAATATAAGTTTATGTTCAATAGTAAAAAAAAATATAATAAAATATAATTTTAATATATATTGTATGTTGAAGAGTGAAAAAAGTATGCTATCTACTTCTAACTCAACAAAATTATCAGATTCTTTCAAAGCATTGATCATAATAGAATATAATCATATCAAAAATATAAAATTTGTTGAATATGAATATCAAGCATGAGAAAGATTCTTTTGTTAAATAGTAGTTATGATTGAGTAAATAGCTAGTTAAATCTTATTAATACCTTTATTTAAAATAGAGAGAAAGTTTGAGAAGTATGAAATTATTACTTATTGATAGATAACTTGTTTGAATCCACTCTATCACATTGGTACTAATACTTTCTCAAAAATCATATGGATGAGAGATTGACTGGCCCAAACAAGAATCTAACAAAGAAATGTACTATAAAATATTGCTATTTTCCATACATAAACTCCAAGAAATAGTGAGACTGAAATATATTCTTAAATAAAATTTCATATTCATTGCACTATATTTTACAATATAAAGGTTGAATTTAAATATTCTTAATAGATTCATAATGTATATGGGGTGCTAAAATAGTTGTGGATATTTTTTTATTATCTCTCCAAATAGGAGATGAGGCCATCTTTACAATTTTTTGTTGATAAGATTTCGAGAGTAATTTCTAAAAGAGACAAGTATATAGTTTGATACATAAATTGCATTGACACTTGTAGAGCTTTGAATCAACTATATATTGATATAATTTTTTTTGGATCATGCTTGTGCTATAGTCTTAGAATTATGAGAGCTATAATTTTTTCAAAAAAAATTAGGTATATATATATCTAGCTATTATTATTATTAGATAATAAGTGGGACATTTTTTATAAAAAAAATGATATTATCTAATAATAATTAAATATAAATTATTTTAAATTAAAATTATAGAGGAATGTATTTTTTTGGATGAGTATTTGTTTTGATTAGGTATATCTATATAATATATATTATATTATATTATATATATATATATATATATATATAATATATTATATATATATATATATAGTCATCACTTCATAAATATACTTGTAGTCTATAAATAAATACCACTCACAAGTCTTGAGATTACATAAAATAGACAAAAAATTTAACAAAATAATATATGATATCCAAACACATTTCTCACTTATGCTCTCATGTTGATTTAAAATAGTCCAAACTTTGGAATACATTCATAATATAAATTGAACTGCTTATTCACATTAAACATTATATTTTCGAAATAATTTTTTTGATCTAATTTGTAGGACTGCGAAGAAGATATCATATTAAAGACAAATCATTAGGGTCAATTGTATATGGCTTTTTAAAATTTTATTAAATTACATAGTTCTCCTCCAAACTTTAAAAATTATATATAATTTTTTGAAATATTTCCAAATTACATATTTCTCTTTAAAACTTGAGATATTGCATATAACTCCTTAAAATTTTTTAAATTGAATTTTCTCTTCCAAACTTAAAAATTAAATCTTTTTTGCATTACTAGATATGTTATAAAATTTTTATCGTATATATATTTATCATTAGAATTAGGAATATTTTGAAAATATATATCGTTTAATGTCATTTGAATTAAAATTACAAGACAAAGATACTTCTGACTCGATTAGAGAAGACTTCCATCCTTATATAATTATTACAAAAAACTCTCTTTTATTCAGTTGAAATATTTATTTGATATTAAATTTTGATGGAAAATATAAAATTACTATTTTACCCTTGGTTGGTTTAAACTCATTTCAATCCAATCTCAAATTAAATTTTAAACTGAGATGTAAAATAATAATTTTACCATAATTTGATTTAAACTTATTTCAACGAGATCTTAATTAGAATTATGACTCAATTTGGACTATATTATGAGGCTTAATATAAACCAGCTTTGGAGTTAGTGTTTATTCATATTCTCCATTATATTAATGTATGCCTAATCAGAAGAATTTTTGTTTTTTTTACTTCAAACTAAATGATATCAAATGATATTTATTTTGTAAATATTATTTATTTGATGATAAATTTACATTCAAAAAAGTTTTCAATATATTGATTAACCGAAGAAAAAATATCATTTTTAAATTTTCGAAAAAAAATATAATTTAAAATGTTTTTTAAAAAGTTATATGCAATTTCCATTTTTTTTAAAAAAATATAATTTCGTTAAAATTTAAAAAATTATATGTACTTTAAAATTTGAAAAAAAATATAATTTAGTAAGGTTTTTAAAAATTATATACAATTCACTCTTTTATCTAAAATTATTTTTCATTATTTATTATTTTTATATATTTTTGAGTTTTTATTATAGCGTCGTGGACCCCAATTAAAAGCGGACAACAATCGCATTGCCTCTCAACTTGCTTTGTCGAAAAAGATTATTGCTTTTTTTTTTTTGTCAGGATGCTGATTAAGGATTGGAGCCCCAAGCGTGCCCGCACTTCACGGAGTCCAAGGTCTCAACGGTGGGTCATTCCGACAACATTCGCGCATAACACGGGTCCTTGCTTGTATTACATTAAACAAAATAGTTAAATCGGTCGAGTGGATGGTTGGCATCGCCTTAACGTGTATTCGCTAATAATTCATGTCGTCCATCCCATGAATTATAGATTGTAATTATGTAAGAAATTTATTTTATGACTTCATTCGATGAAGGAACGCAATCACGAGTGTGGGGAAAAATTAACGAAGATCAAGAACCTTCGTCTAGTATTATACAAGATAACACACGTTACAATTCTGCCACACTATTTTTACATCCACTTCATAGTCCCACGTTTAATACAAGAAAAACACAAAAGCACCCTGCCACATCTCTTCTTTGATTTTTACCACGGAAGGGAAAGAAGCACTAGCCCATGCGACTGACGAGGGCCAGGGCATTGCTGGTGACCTGCGCCACGTCGACGACCTTCTTCCTGATGGCGCCGCGGACGACGGGGTCGCCGCCCTTGGGGAAGCCGTCGAGGCAGGTGTTCTCGTCGGTGAGGGCGGCGCTGACCCAGGTCTGGACGTTGCTGAGGTGCCAGGCAAAGTCGGGACTGTCAGCGGGGCCCATGCTGGCGATCTCCTTCATGGAGCTGCGGAGGCGGTCGACGCTGTCGGCGATGGTGTCGATGCAGTCCCGGACGGCGCCCTTGTCGCGGGCGCGGAGGGACTTGCCGGCAGAGGTGGAGAGGCGGGCGACGAAGTCAGCAGCGGCGTGGGCACGATCAGCGCTGACGGAGAGGGCGGCGTGGACGAGCTGGCGGGGGCTGCGGCGGACGGCGGGGGCGTAGGCGGAGAGGGACTGGACGCAGAGGGCTGGGTAGTGAGTGGCACCGCAGCTGGTGCGGATAAAGTCAGCGGGGGAGGAGGCGGCGCAGATGGGGGAGGAGAAGGAGGCGAGGAGGAGAGAAAGGAGGAGGAGGAAGACTGCGGAGTCCATTGCCATTGGAGGTTGCTTGGTTGGTGTTTAGGAAGGAAGTAGTGGGGAAAGTGAGTGGGTGGGTGGGTGGTTTTATAGGCACAAGGTGGCGATGGAGAAAGGAGCGAGTTCAGTTCACGAGGCTCCGTGGAACTTTTTTTTTAAAAATAAGATTTTAGATAATAAATTCGATCTGATTTCGATTGTCAATAAAAGGTACACGACATGTTTAAAACAAACTGGATTAGGTTAAACAGAAATGCTAAATTTTGTTATAATACTAATAGGAGATTTTACACATAACTTTTTTTCTAAAATATGAAAATTAAATGTATAATAAAATCGGGCAATAATTCTTTGACCCATTTTCGCATAAGAATCCCATAAGCGACTACAATCTTCTGCTCCCTTGTGCCGGGCACGATTTGGTTGGATAGATATTTACATGCAACCCCTTGTACAATTTGATTTTCACAAGAGGTTTTATCGGGAGTGAAATGCAGCTATTTCGACTTGCAAGGAGAATATGTGAAATATCCCTTACATCGAATTTAGTCTGGCTGGCATCACTCATCAATCGAATATAATGTCGACAATCCACCGGCCAGCCAGAGAACAACACGGTATATGCGTTTCTTGTTTTACGTCTAAAATCAAGATCCAATTGTAGGGCACACGACCGCCGAAAAGTATTCTCTAATGCAACGAGATAAAGAAAGTAAACCTGCGTCCGTCGTCTTTTTGAGTTGAATAGTTTGGCACTGTGTTCACATCGTCCCATAAAAAATAAATTATTATTATTATTGATAACATTAAAAAATAGTGATTAACTATTCTGTGCATGAATTTGGAAGGCCATAATCTGAAACCAATGGAGAAGGAGGCCGGTGGGAAAGGGAAGAATGGGCGGGGAAGTGTGCTCAGTGGGAAACGCCTACCTACCATTCTCCATTTCTACGGTGTCGATTGCTGCAGTTATGGAGTTTGCATTCTTTATCATTATTTATGTGAAAAATATTTTAATCTCAAAAGAGAGGAATGGGTTTTCTTAAGGGTGCGAGTTTGTTGGTTATTTTAATTTTTTACAAATACCTCTCTAAAAAATAATTTAATTATATATTTCTTTTACATTTTTTTAATTACATGTATTTTTTGTTTTTTTAATAATTATGTATGACTTTTCGCTATTATTTTTAACAAAGTTTTAGATTTTGGATTAAAAATTTTTTTTGTATAGAAAATATTTTAAATATATTTTTAACCGTTATAATTAAAAATTAAAATGCTCGTATTTTCATCGTTGAAAAATTTTCTATATTTATAAAAAAATTTTAAAAAAGCATAAAAAATTTTGAAAACTTTTAAAGTTTCTTTCGCACAGAATATCACCTCAGACCTAAAAGGAGGTATACTGAGTTAAAGAAGTTTATTTTTCAGTATGGATAATAAAATAAAATTTAATTTATTATAGGGCTAATTGCCTACATCCTCCTGAGATTTCTCTTAGTTATTAAAAATCTCCCGAAATTTTCATAATTACCTACACCCTCCTCCTTTTCAAATTATTTACCTACAATCCTTGGTTGTAATTTAATTATTTTTTTTTTCAAAAATTTCACTTTACCCTCCACAATTTTACAATTAAACTCCCAAAAAAATTTATTTTCTCACCCACCACTCTTTCTCCCAAAAATTTATTATTCTGATTTAGGATTTTGCAGCGGCAAGTGCAAAGCAAGTGCAGCGGGGGCAGATGAGATCGCGCGGTGATGGCGAGCGGAGCAAGAACAGTGAGATCGCACAGAGGAGAAGCGGGTTGGCGAGGGCAAGAGCGCAAGTGTGAGGTTGGTGCGAGAGCGCAGGTGCGAGTTCGAGATCGAGCCCGAGTGCGAATGCGAGCTTGTCGGCGAGGGTGCAGGTGAGGCGCGATTGCGAGAGTTGGTGTGGGCTTGATGTTAACGAGGGCTCGGACTAGGACACCAGGTTGTCGAGCTCGCTCGCGCCAACATCAAGTGCCCGCACCCCAGCGCGAGCACGAGCGAACTCACCAGCATGGCGCCCACCCAATTGCTAACCTTGTGCTCGACCTACGCGTTCACTGGTCTCGCACCAGCATTCGAGCCCTCGCTGACATTGAGTCTGCATCAGCACTCGCACCCACACCCACACCCACACACGCCCATAATCAACTAAATAAATTAGGAAAAAAGAGTGAAACATCTGCGCACTCAATTTAGCCACCAATTAAGCGAGACATAACATATATTAAGCAAATGGCAAATATCTTTGCGATACAAAGATTTCTATGCAATTAGTGACCTTTATACGTACCAAGACACAGATTTTCACACTGATTGCGTGGAGCTGTGACAAGTAGGTTCGTTGTCCCGCCGTCGTCCGAAGGCCATTACATCGCAAAATACTTATCAGAATTTTACGAAAATAATTCTCATAATATTTTTTTCTAAATATTTAAAGAGGTCCTAGGGTCCTTTTTATTTGAAATTAGGATTAGAATCAATCCATTTAAAAAAAAATTTCTTGTAAAATTAATATTATTTATTTTATATTATTATTACATTAAGTTATTATAAAAAATTAAATAGTTTTTCGAATTTTAAATTATTAAAATATTAATTTTAATAATAAAAAATTAATTTATAAAAATAATTTATTAGTTTTGATCCAGATTTTAATTTCGAATCAAATGATACCCAGCTGAAACTGTTTGAGAGCCAAACTCTACAAAACTGAGTCTGGACCAAAGAACCCAAGCCCAGTCTTCAAAGGCCATCTCCACCCAAACCATACCAGCCCAGCCCACCTCGTTTGAGAATGCCAAGTTCAGTGAATAGAAAAGAAAATCGACATATTTTTTTTTTGCAATATTTCGTTAAATATAAAGAAAAAATTATTAACAGCCAAACGACTAAACACGGCAATTATTGCCGCAAGCAGATCACATCAGCCATCAATCATAGTAACAAATCAATCCCAAACATCAGACAAATTTACCTTTCCCCCACGTATCAACACGCACTGTTCTGAAGGTCATTTTTTTTAAAAAATAAACCCATATATCAATATAATAAAGTGCTAATTACTATACTCCTGAAATTTCTCTTAATTACAAAAAATCCCTGAAAATTTTCATAATTATTTATATTCTTTCTTTTAAAATTATTTACCTACAATCTCTTATTGTTATTTAATTAAATTTATTTTTTCAAAAATTTAACTTTTATCCAATGTAATTTTATAATTAAATTCCTCAAAAATTTATTTTCTCACCTTCCACTCTTTCTCCCCAATATTTACAGATAAATCATTAGAATATTTTTATTTTTTAAAAAAATCTAAATATTAATATTTTTCAAATAAACAGTTATAAATGAGCTGAAATATTTTAAATATTTTACAAATAAATCTAAATATTTTGTATATTTACAAATAAGCCCTCTGAATATTTTTATTTATAGAAAAATACAAATGTTCATATTTTTTAAATAAATAATTATAAAAATGACCTTAAATATTTTAAATATTTACAAATAAACCCTTAAATATTTTAAGTATTTTACAAATAAACTCATTGAATATTTTTATTTATAAATAAGTCTAAATATTTATCATTTTTAAAATAAAATTGTACAAAAAAGACATTGAAGGTTTTAAAACTTAAAAATTTAAATTACAAGTTTCATATTTGTACATTTACAAATACACCCATTGAATATTTTTATTTATAAATAAGTATAAATATTTTTTAAAATAAACTTTTACAAAAAAGATATTGAAGGTTTTAAAACTTAAAATTTCAAATTACAAGTTTCATAATTGTACATTTACAAATAAACCCATTGAATATTTTTATTTATAAATAGGTCCAAACACTTATTATTTTTTAAGTAAAATTTTATAAAAAAGATATTAAAGGTTTTAAAACTTAAAATTTTAAATTACAAGTTTCATAATTGTACATTTACAAATAGACCCTTTGAATATTTTTATTTATAAATAGGTCCAAACACTTATCATTTTTTAAGTAAAATTTTATAAAAAAAATATTGAAGGTTTTAAAAATTAAAATTTCAAATTACAAGTTTCATATTTGTACATTTACAAATAAACTCATTGAATATTTTTATTTATAAATAAGTACAAATTTTTATTATTTTTAAAATAAAATTTTACAAAAAGGACATTGAAGGTTTTAAAGGTTAAAATTTTAAATTACAAGTTTCATATTTGTACATATATAAATAGACCCCTAGAATATTTTTATTTATAAATAGGTCCAAAATTTTATCATCTTTAAAATAGAAATTTACAAAAAAGACATTGAAAGCTTTCAAAATTTAAATTTAAATTTACCAGTTTAATATTTTCACATTTACAAATAGACACTTTGATTATTTTTTGTAAAATTTTATTTTAAAGATGATAAAAATTTGGACATATTTATAAATTAAAATATTCAAGGGGTCTATTTGTAAATATACAAATATTAAACGTGTAATTTCAAATTTTAACCTTTAAAATCTTCAATGTCTTTTTTGTAAAATTTTATTTTAAAAATGATACAATTTGGACCTATTTATCAATAAAAATATTCAAGGGGTCTATTTGTAAGTGTACAAATATGAAATTTGTAATTTGAAATTTTAAGTTTTAAAACGTTCAATGTCTTTTTTGTAAAATTTTATTTTAAAAATGATAAATATTTGGACGTATTTATAAATATAAATATTCAGTGGATCTATTTGTAAATGTACAAATATGAAACTTGTAATTTGAAATTTTAAGTTTTAAAACTTTCAATGTCTTTTTTATAAATTTTATTTAAAAAATAATAACTTTTGGATTTATTTATAAATAAAAATATTCAAGAGGTCTATTTGTAAATATTTACAATATTTAATGGTTTGTTTGTAAATATTTAAAATATTTAAGGACATTTTTATACATTTTTATTTAAAAAATATTATCATTTGGATTTTTTATAAATAAAAATATTTAAGGGTTTTATTTGTAAATATAAAAAAATATTAGGATTTATTTGTAAAATATTTAAAATATTTCAGCTCATTTATAACTCTTTATTTGAGAAATATTAATATTTAGACTAAAATAATTTTTTTATATTTACATCTACTTTTAAATAATCAAAAATTAAAAAAGCAAAGAAGCAATGATTCTCAACTAAAAATAATAATTTAAGTGAAAAATGCCCAATCCAAAATTTATTTGCCTCTTTTTGTTCTAGTGACCAACTAATTTGTTGTCATTGTATACACTAAGATTTTTCTTGGTTAAATGTTAAAAGTAGTTAAAAGTGTGTGTAAAACATAATTATTATGTTTTTATTCATTCTCTGTCACATAAACTATAATAACTACATTCGTACGCGCGTGTAACTAATTTTAATATTTTATCGAAGGTAGCCTGAAGTAACAAATAGAATTGAATTTCGATCGAACCCATCCTCCTTCGAAAGTGAATATTTTTCCATGTTTTCCATGCGACGTCCATTTATTTGTTTGCTTTCGTATTTTCTTGTGATGGAGTTTGTCACTTGAGATATCAACGCTGTTCGCAGTGTTGTTATTAACCATTGCCTCTTGAGGTTGGCTATTAAGTAAAACCTTGTGTCTTGCTGTTCGATATTAAATATGTTAATAACAAATACAAGGTTTGATTTTATTTTATTTTTTTTCGTATATCTTTTCTGCTTTGATGGACAATCCTGGCTCGGCGTCGGCCAACAGATTTCATTGACAAACACAAGGGCAAGCATCTCAGCCACGCAAAAGCAGAAATCCTTTTGAACAGAGATACTTGTGCTACATGCTGTTTCACAAGCACACATAGTTGCTTGTTCTTATAAATAGGAAAAACATTTTTCCCTTTCTCTCCACCACTCTGATATCTCCGTTCCAATCCATGGCTGCCAACTCCACTCCAGCTCTCCCGTCGAGGACTCTTGTCCCGGCTTCTCCCGCGAAGGCCGACCCGCTCGGCTGCGGTAGGACGGCCACCGTCCAACGCAACGCGTATAGCTACATTGAGCGAAGCATTGGTCACAAATCACAATCAAGTGGCGTTACCTGAAGCCCCGGAATGCCATGAGGCTAGTTTGCTTAGAGCTTGATGGTTTGATGATTAATATTTGCTCTTGGATCTCATGCTTCTCTTTTCGATCTATTTTGTGCAGGATAATAGTTTCGGTATCCGATATGAAGAGAATTAATTTGCGTGGATTCAAATTATATCTTTTAATATAAGATAAACAAAGATGGCCATTGGGCTGACGATCTGTTCCAAGTTACTGTTCTTTTTTTTTTTTCCGATTATCCAGACAATCTGGCTACCCAGCATCTCCGAGTGAGCCATTTTCTTGTTCATATTTGTGTTTACATCCCAAGTTTTACGTTATGAGTTTCTCAGAACATGCATCCGCTAGGTGTGTTGAGTAAATTTGTCGACAAGAATGGGAAATTCTAGCTATTTCCAAACAAGAATATAGAGGGATTGCTGAGCTTATACGAAGCACAACACTGAAGTGCTGGTGAAGAAATATTTCACAAAGCATAATTGATCTCAAGCAATCATCTTTGGGATTCCATTGAATTTTTAGAGCCTAATCATGCAAAACAAGTAAAGCACACATTGGAGCATACAGAGATACACAGCGAGGCACGGACATGAGCCACTGCGAGAGAGATCGAGCGAGTTCGACGATGCGTTACTTGATCTAGGCAAAGCAGATTTCAACGTGGTTCAACAGTTGCATGAGAGAGAGTTCAAACCTTTTTTGAGGTAATTTGTGTGCGATTTTAGAAAAAAACTTCCAAGCATATTAAGAAATTTCTACTGATGCTATTGCGCGTTATTTGTTTTGTTATGATAGTCGGTGGTTGGCAGGGAGCTTGAGCCTTACCAGGGACCAATCTCTCCGATGGTATATACGGTGTTATGATGTGACTTTTTTTGAACGATTGAAATTTAATCAATTAAATTAAATTTTACGGCTTGATCTAATATCTCTAATATTTAAATAGAATAATTTTATATTTTTAGGGTTTAGATTTTTAAAGTTGTGGCTGTAGATCATCGGTGGAAAATGAGATTATTTGGATATTAACAATATATAAAGGCAAGTGTAGACTATCTATTATCATTGAATTTTCTTTTTTTTTAATTAATATGAATATAATAATAATTTAAAGATGTTATTTGATATCTATTATATAATTTATTGAAGAGTAGCATAGAGATTAGTTGAGATTTTGATAAAACATAATTGACATTATCGTATATCATATTATTATGTTGAATTTCATATGCTGTATGGAGTGAATTATTCAATTTGATAGTTATGATTTTTTAACGAGCTTAAAATTAATTTTCGAGAAATTATATTTGAAGCTTTTAGATGATAGTAGAATGATTTTTGTAGAGATGGGATTAATTAAACTTAAATTCGAATTTGATATTAAATGGATTCAAATTTATTGAGATGACATTTTGAATTCAAAAAATATTATGTGGCTGGACTTGAGTTTAAATAATTATGAATTATAGGATTTTGAATTTGGAATTAAAAATATTGGATTGGGTCAACTTGTGATAAATTTAGTTGGTTGTATTGGATGAGTTAAACTAAATTTGCATTATATCGATCATGCTCAGGGTTAAAGGTTGAGTTTAGTTGAATTAATTTTGATGGATTTAATTTGGGACTAAAAATTTATTAGATTTAGAATGAAGTTAGCGTATAATGATTAAATTATGATTATAATATTGAATGAAATTATTGTGGAGTTGGCTTATTTAATTTGAGGTTATATTTG
This sequence comes from Trichopus zeylanicus subsp. travancoricus, assembly GCA_005019695.1. Lineage (NCBI taxonomy): Eukaryota > Viridiplantae > Streptophyta > Magnoliopsida > Dioscoreales > Dioscoreaceae > Trichopus > Trichopus zeylanicus. Next base: position 63,576 of record RXID01014720.1, read on the forward strand.
ATTTGTGATATAAAGATTTAATTTATTATTTATAAGTTTGAAGACTTCATTATAAATTTATGATTAAATGATCATAATCCGTATTGGCAATAAATTTAATTTAAGGATTAACATACAAATTTAAGATTTTAATTTATAGAAATAATCTTTAAATTATTTGAGGGTTTAGATACAGAGAAGGTTGTGAAGTACATTGATTCATTATTTAGATTGATTTGGTGGTTTTTTATTAATGGGATATTTGATCTTAAATATGATGAATTCAGGATATTATCAAATATATTGATATCATAATTGATTTGATTTGGTTGTTATCGAGGATATATATTATAATTAAGGTTATTTGAGAATTAACTAGTTAATTTGGGAGTCAATGTAATTTATTGTTAAAAATATTACGAGACTTTGTGCATATTATTCTTTGATGGTTTGATCTAGTTGGTATTTTTGGAGGATGAATTGAATTGAATAAGATAGAGGATTTATTTGCCTAATTTCAAGTTATAAATAATATCTTTATTATTTGAGGATTTGGTGTATGATTATATGTTAAGAGAGGGGTTAGGATAGATATAATCTCTTGAATGATCTTCGTTTTAGTTGATCGAGAAGTCATTCAACTATGCCTTTATTAATGAATCTTATGCATTGATTCTCTTTTGTTGGTTTTTATTGAGCGTTCAGTTGATTTCTTTGAGTTATGTCTTATCTTTTATTGTATACTCATGATTAGTTGTTATTAATTAGGGGATGCGATTTAGGAGCACCTTATTCTTAGGAATAGATAGGTCAGTACTAGTAGGGTGATTTTCTTGTGGGATTAGCAGGTCGTTAGACGTAATGACTACTAATCTTCAGAGATGTAGGAGACGTATTCACTGTAGCGAGTAGACATCACTCACTACTTGCAAGGAGTGCAAGGAGTACATATGGATACAACTTTTAGGGGTTTTGAGAGTACGTTCACATCAAAATTGAGAGTTTTTCTTGGGACAATTTGTTGTTACATTATTCTGAATTTACATGTTAATTACTTGGTTGTATTGGTTGATTTAGTTGTCTCATGTTGGTGGTGATGACTCTTTTATTTTATATTCTATTATTTTATTTTCATAGTTGTGCTGATATAATTGATATCTATTATTATTATTATTATTGTTGATATTTATACCTTATTTAATTTCTTGTTGGGATAGAAATTTTCTTACTGAGCGTATTTTTGGTTCACTCTTTTTTTTCTTTCAGAAATATAATTATTATTGTTTATGGTGGATATTTAGATGAAAAATTGGTTTAAAATTGTATTTAGCTTAAGAGGTTATTGGTGAAATTGTAATTATATTTATTTCAGATTTGTTATAATATTAGTATTTAACTATTTATATTATTTATATTATTTTAATTGCTTATGTCTTCAAGTTTTAGAGTGTTACATATGGCCTGTGACCATAATTCCGGATCCACAGTTCTCAAATGCAGAATTTAGCTCACCAAAGCCATCCCATTTATTTACATAATTCACGGTATTTTTGATGTCTACAGTTCACTAGATGAGCTCATACTCTTCACAGAGGCAATTAAACGGCAAGAAAATTAGAGTGAAATATTTCTCTTTTTCTTTGCTGTTAATTTGAATAATAATACAATGTATTTGCCTTTTAAATTGTAGATGGGAACACTCAGCAGCGGATTCGCTTCCTAGTTATATGAGGATTTGTTACAATGCACAGTACAACATGAATTAACGAGATTGCAGATATGATTCTCAGAAAACATGGATGGAATCCAATCGATTCACTCAAAAAATCGGTATAAATGAGATTCTTTAAGCGCACTTAAATAGAAGTTTTTGTTACTAAGTTCGAATCTCGCTTTTGTATTCCTTGTTTTCGGTGGGGAACATTGTACTACTTTAGAAATGGAGTTATCAGTTCAGGAATACACAGAGTAATAGTGCACTTATTTTTTCTCTTAGGGCAAGGATTAACTAGGGATGTTGTGGATATCGTGGAAAAGAATCCAAATATTACGCTCTATGCTGGAAAAATTCTTCGACTTTGGGATGATCTAGGAAGCCACGACCAAGTGTCCGCCGGAATGCTTCGAGGCAGGTGGCTTGTTGATTATTTGTTCTTGATCTCATGCTTCTCAGGCATTTTTTTTTCTTCATTTTCGTGTTTGCATCATACAATTTTTTTAAGGTCTTAGTATTTTTCCTTCTCATGCAGCTACTAGGTGTGTTGAATAAATTTGTCGACGAGAGTGGGAAATCCAAGCTATCTCCTAACAAGGACACAAAGGGAGTGATAAACTTGTATGAAGCATCACACTCGAGTGCTGGTGAAGATATACTTACAAAAGGAGTTCTCAAGCAAGCATCTTCGGGATTCTTTTGAATTTTTAGAACCTAAGTATGCAAGAAAAGTAAAGCGCACATTTTAGCTTCCATACCACATGAGCATACAGAGATGCACGGCAAGGCACCGCATTATATTAGCCATTGCTACAGATCCAGCGAGCTCGATGATGTGCTACTTGAACTAGCTAAATCAGATCTCAACATGGTTCAACAATTGCATCAAAGAAAGTTCAAATCTTTCTTGAGGTAATTTGCTTGCTCTATTAAGAAGAACTATCTTAACTAATGCCGTTGCTTTCTCTGTGTTATGTCATCATAGTTGGTGGGAGAAGATTTAATTGGCACAGAAACTGAGTTTTATTAGAGACCAACCACTGAAATGATACTTATGGCCCATGACCATATGTAGAATTCACCAAAGTCATCTCATTTATTTCCACGATGATATTTTTTACGTCTACAGCTCACTGGATGAGCTCACAGTCTATTAACAGGTTTTTTAAATTTTTTAAATTTTTTTTTGACATTTTTATTATTTTTATTTTGTACATTGATGTAATGTATTTATTTTTCCACATTCTAAATGGGAATAGTCAGCCGCATATTCACTTCCCAGCTGTGTGAAGATTTGTTACAATGTATTGCACAACATGACTGATGAGATTGCACATGCAATTCTCTAAAAAAAATCTATAAATCTATAAGGGTATCTTTAAATATTAAAAAGGCCGACGATTTTTTGAAAAAAAATACAAAATAAATGGGTGGTTTGTTATTCAATAACGTTTGGGGGTTTAAATGGGAATTTGGCCTTTCCTCGGACAACTGGGCTTTGTTATTTGAGACCAACGGTGGAGATTCATCGAAACACGCATCTTCAGGCAATCAAGAACCGCGTTTCCGTTCCCGACGCTCCCGGGCGCCGCCGAGCACTTCCATTTATACCTACTCCCCAATCTCGAGTCCTCCATCTGTGACGAGGAGGACGAAAATGGCGATCCCTCGCAGCCGCGCAGCAGCCAACGTGAGCGTACCTGAACGTGAGCTTCGCAGCGCCGCCGGAGTCGTGTTGAGGGCCGCTGAAGGATGTCATGAAGAACGAGCTACCCTGCCTTTGCTCCCTCCTCACCTTCCACGTCGACGTCGACCAGGCACTTCAGCGCCCCAAGCGCTCGGGGAACAGCCAGGATCAGAGCGTCTGCAAGAGCGCCGACGCCGATGAGTGGTTCTGCCATTCTAGATTGTCTCGAATTACCTGATCTTGAGATCTGTGTGGTTTTTGACGGATCGGTGCGAGATTTCGTGTTTCTGTTGCTTGATTTTGCCACCGTTAATGGATGCATTTTTCTCAGTTTTTTTGGTGTTTTCTCTTATTTGGATCGTCGACGTTAGACGTGGTTTTGCAATCTTTTTCCAGGGGCCGCTGCTTCGCCTCCTGCCACTTACAGTGCTTCTTCAGATATGCAATACTTTTAGTGTGATAAGAGTTTTGTGTTGGTGAATTATTCTGTGACGAGGTCAATATCATCTGATAGTGACCATGTTTGAATGATATTTATTATGAAATTAAAGGTAAAATAAATGAAAGGACCGTCTTTAATTGTTTGGTGGATAACAACATATCACTAAATGTATGAACTTAAATTTTCAGGAATTTTATTTGAATTTTTTAGATTGTTTAGATTTTATTCAAACTTCCTGCAAGGTTATGTAACATTTCGATAAATATACTTGCAAGACTTTGGAGGATTTTAAGTGCCTTCGTCTCTGATCTTAAAAGCATAGAGGCTGGTTTATCTACATTTAATTTCATGGATAGCTCTTCAAAAAATTACCCTTGTTTTGTTTGTTTGGAAGGTTATAAGACCAGTTTATCCAGATTATTCTCTAGGTGATTTGTTATGGCATCAAAACAGGAAAGTTAGTCTTATTTTTTATACCGTGATGTATTTGAGTGACTCCGGGCCTCGTGGCTTAGAAAACCTTTCGCTAGGAAGGGAAATGTTGTGGCCAATCAACTCGACGTGCAAAGCTTCCATCTGGTTTATATTATTTTTTTTATTAATCTGGTTTATAGTTGTTTCTACTTGACAAAGCTCTGTTAACTTTAGATAGCATGTATGCTACTTACCAAAACTTCCCTTAGCTCTGTTCTACTGGCGGTCTAATAGAAAATCAGCTAGCTGAGGTTCCTCATTGAAGGAAAAAAATAAGCAGCTCTATATTCCGTTTACCCTCAAGTGGATAGTCACATTACCATTTGAATTAGTTGACGTTTGATGGATGCATATGTTCATAATAGAGAAATTATGTGGAAAAAAATTCTGGATGTCGGATGCTTTTTGCGGGACCTAGCACAATATTATTTTCAAACTTTTATAGTCTATTGGGCCATCGAATCTCAAGATTTTATTTTTTTAATTTTTTTTAAAAAATTGTTATTAGATTTACGACAACTATCATATTTAGATTATTAAAAAAAAAGAGACAATTATCATACTTAGTCCATATTGATCAAGAGAGTGGAGTGACTCTTATTTTATTATAAGATGTCTCTAATTCAGCATGATATTATTTATAGGTGTTTGTGGTCCACATATTCTCAAGGGTTTATTTTTTTTGCTTTCCCAGAGAAAATTTTATTATTGAGTTTATGATAGTCATCATATTTAACTCAATGTCAACTCTTATATTTGTTGATGTGAGATTAAATATCAAAATAGTACTCAGTAACGGACCCCTGTTTTCTGCTACATCGAACCATTTAAGATTTTAGAAAGGATTAGTGTTGTTTATCGTTTAGCCTTACCTCCAACTCTAATAAATATGTATGTCTTTCATATATATATATTTTGAGAAAATATGTTGAAGATCATGTATACATTCTCATTTTTCAACCATTGTAATTACAAAAGGATATGATATGTGAGAAATAACCTATTCAAAATTTAGAGCGAAATGAATATATCCTTGGGAGAAAAGTGATCCATTGGTAGAAGTGTTATGACAATATCACTCTAAAAACAAGACCATATGAGAGAGGGAGAAAGATGTAAAAATAAAATTTCATCAGCTATTTCAAAGTATATTACTAACTAAATTTGAGAACCAAATTCTTTTTAAGTAAGAGGAATGTTATGTTAAATTTGAGAATGTGGGTGGTGGATAAATAGAAAAATAAAAAATAAAAATCAGGGTAATTAATGTATACGTAGAGGAGTCAAAAAAATTCAGAGCTACAACGAAATTGAAGGAAATATTGAGGTAGGCGACTTCCATTTTATTTGATTTTCTCGTTTAAAACCTCTTTTTTGTTTCTTTCATTAATTATATATCCTGAACAAATTATAGTATGTGTATAGGCTTATTTTTTCCCCAAAAACTTGGGGCAATTGTTAGATTTTTATATTTACTTTCTTAGCGCAATTGCGGTGGGGTTGTGTTGAAATTTATTTAAAAAGGACTTGTTCGAATTAGGGATCCTGTTGTAAATTTACGTTTGTGAGAGGGGCCGGGGGCGGTGGGTGGGGTGTGTGTCGGGTGACGGGGAGGGGGGGTGGGTGTGTGTGTCGGGTGGCGGGGGGTGCGGTGGGGGTGTGGGTGAGGGGTCCGGGGATGGATCTCTGTGCAAAATTGTCATCTTCCTCGACAATAGATCCGAATGCTGGCCAGAGCGAGGCGCGAAGCGGCTGAGTGCCCAAGTGGGCTGCGCAGACGCGATGGCCGCGCGGGCGACAACTGCGCGGGGCACCGTGCCCGGGCAGCATGCGCCGTGCAAGCTGCGTGCGGCGTGGCTACGCGCGTGCCGGTGAAGGTGAGGCGATGGGGGTTCGGCACAGGCGGTGGCAACGCGGGAACGGCCACACCGGCGTGGGAATAGCAGCGGGGGAAGGGGCTCGAATTTGATTGGAGCTGCTGTGAGATAACGAAGGAGCAGGATTTTAGTCTTGGGTTTGGGTTAGACATTAGACTAGGTTTTGGTTTGGTTTTGGTTCAGTTTGGTTTTGGTTCTAAATGATTTGGTTTGGTAGGTTATTTGATGGATTTGGCTAATTAATTAATTAGAAATTTTGATTAAATTTTGGATTAAGTAGGACTAGATCTAATCAATTAACTAATTGGATCTAGATTTTTTTTTAAAAAATTGATTGGGTTCTGATTCGGGTTGGGTTGATTCAAATGTTGGGTTTGGGTTTATTTCTGGTTTGGTTCAGTTTTAATTTGACCTTTTAAAGTTAAATAATTATTGAGATTCATTATGTAAAATAGTATAAATGTAGTTTTAATATAACAGAGGGGGTTTTTAGTAAAAGTAACTATATAATCTTATACTATTTATTTTCAGATGTAATGAAATATATAATTAGTCAAATATTGGGGAACTGGGTGTAAAATTTGAATACTAAAAGAATTACTTAGACTTGAATGCAAATCCGGATAATTTGAGGGGTTTACTGTAAAATATTGAGTAGAAGTAGGTTAATATTTAAACTGTTGTTAATGTAATCTATTTAATTGAATTTCAGGGGTTTTTTTGCATATTCAACTTTAATCTTTCATAAATGTCAAAAATTAATTTATTTATAATTTTATTTTAATTATTATTGAGAGATTAATTTAATTATTAAGATCATTCTATTTCTGGGGACAATTACATCAATATTGATAGGGTGATTTTCTTATAGAATTAGTGAGTTGTCAGACATAACGATTACTGATTTTAAAGAGTGTAGAAAAAATATTCATTGGAGTGGGTGGACACCATTCACCGCTTGTGAAAAAATGCAAATAATTCAGCTTTCTGAGGATTTTGAGAGCATATCCATATGGAGATTGAGGGTTTTTTTCTTGAGATAGTCTAATTGTCATACATTTCTATCCGACTAATTAGTGTTTCAATTACTTGATCTTTTGATTACTCAGTTTTTGATTGCTTAGTTATTTGATTACTTACTTGAATATTATTTTCTTCTTAGTTGATAATGCCTTCTTGTATAGCATAATCGATTATCATATATATCATTTCATTATGACGAGAGTTTGGGATTATCTATTGAATATACTGACATACACATGTGATGTTGTTTATTTATTTCAAATAACGAAGTTGATACTTAAGCAACATTGAAGAATACTAGCGAAAGCCAATGAAATTATTTATCGTATATTTATCTTATGAAATGAAATATAATCATGACTACTTATATTTGAATTATCAGTTTTACTGGATTATGTTTTTTTAATCATATTATAGTTTAATGGAATATCTCATATTTGCATGTTCCTTTTATTGTACTGTAATAATGATTACGAAATGTTGTCATATTCCATTGGTGGCCCAATAATGGATGATAATAGAGCGTGATAATTTTTATGGTATTAGAATCACTGTGCCTTTTTTTTTTTTAATTAATGTGGGTTAACTCAGCGAGAATATTGAGTTTCTAAAAAATAGAGAATGTGATAGTTAATGGGCTAGTAGGGTACAAGGGTCCGTGATTGAGCACTAGTTTGGTGTTTAGTCCCACATTAATAAATGTGGGAGTTGAAGTTGAATTAAATATGAAGACTTTTTTTTTAAAGAAATGATAAAAGTAAAACTTTAGGGTAGGGGTCGGGGGATGTCACATTTATTGTATGAAAATTTTATCTATCCCAAAAAGAAAGAAGTTTGCAGTAATATCAACTAGAAAGTTGTAGCCATTGTGTTAACCGCAAAAACCGGAATTTTAATTTTGATAAGTTATATACACTTGAATGGAATTTCCACAATTTAATACTAATTCCTAGATAATCCTTAGGTGGACGCTAAACTTTGCAGTTTATGGGTTGTGAAATTACCAAATGAGAAGGACTTATTCCGAAGTTATATTCATTTTGTTAATCATTAAAAGTCCTTAACCCCTCTTGCTTACGTTGTTTCAGTTACTCCTTCAACCAAGAGTGCTTCCACAAGCAACAACAAGAAAAGCGGCAATGCTGCACAAGGCATTGGAACAGTTGGATTTTCAGGCTTGGTGGGCTTGTTCTTGTTCTGGTGGTCCATTGTGGCATAGGAGGAGCAAGCATTTACAGTCATCCTATGATTGAATAGTTGCTGTGTTTCATGTCGTCCAGCTTAAATTATTTTTTTCTATGTGACGTTAAGTTGCCGCTATAATTTTGCCAATTCTCAATTATGTCGGCAGATGTTTCAGAATGATAATTTCTTGTGAGATTATTCAGTACTTAAGAAATGTGTCCGTGTAGTCCCATATTTAGTTTGCCATCCATCCGATACTTGTAATGGCATTCATATTCCATGAAATGTTCTGTCTGCAGAAACGGAATTCGAAGATGTGGCTCTGGTTGAACAATTACTGTCTTGTTCTGATTGTTTTGAGCGATGGGCGCATATAACTTTTTTGTGGATTTTTACCTTTTCAGACTCTGATTGTTCTCACAATGTAGATTTTGAATCAAATGATTTTATTTTTCAGACTTTGAATTGGTTGGAATCTCCAGGTTCATGCCTCACGCTTCTGACTTGTCGTTGCCAAAGAAATACGAAGAGCAAGATTCAGATTATGTAGAAAATATTATGAAAAAATTGTTTATTTTTTCAAATGATATGTTTTTTATAGCAAAATGAATGCAATACTCAAATGAACAAGTCTTCTCTAGTTCTTACCAATGAAAGTGCGTACCATGCTCTGATAGCTTCCATATTCAATTTTTTTTTTCTATATGAAAACCATCCATCTGAACATTTACAAATCCAAAACCACAAGTCAGTGAACAAAATTCTGATTCTTCAAGAATTGTTCATAATATTCATGAATTTTCCAATCATGAACTGGTCTGCAAAATAAATTGCGAATTGTTTTTTTCTTTTTCAAAACCTATATTATTTTATTATGATTGTCCACGGAGGTGGATCATACTTGCATTAAATTCTGTATAAGAGAAATTCTGCGATGTCGCTGAATTTTCTGCGCCTGATACACCCAGTATTTGTCGTCATAGATTTGCCATTGTAATCCGCGATCATTGACCACTGTTGCCTCTGACTCTCATCATCTGAAAAATTGCCCTGTGGCTCTAAATAACATCCGTGTAGATAAACTATGTACCCAAAATACGTGGCTTCATATACTGCCAAACACTTCGCATCAGTCCCTGTTGTGTAGCGCTGACGAATTGTATGATGAAATGCTTGAGTAAGAGTGCAACGAGCGATGAAGTGGATTCTGAGGGACAAAAGCAGCCAGGGAGCCGGCAAGCGCGAAAGAGACCGAGATCTCCAAAAGCTTCAGCAGAGAGCTTTCCCCAAAGCCTCTTCTTTTATATGTCAAGCACACCATCAACCATCCCCATCATCCCCACATCATTGAAAAAAAAAAACACAAACAACAAGGCCTTGCAGTTCTCACGTTCCTTTCAGCCGTGCGTATGCGTGTTCATCGCATTGTGTGATGCTTTAAATAGAAGCCCGCAAGGTGTTTGCGCTAATGCCAGGGAGGGCAGAATGGGGAGGCAGCCGTGCTGCGACAAGCTTGGGGTGAAAAAGGGGCCGTGGACGGCGGAGGAGGACAAGAAGCTGATCAGTTTCATACTGAACAATGGGCAGTGTTGTTGGCGCGCCGTGCCGAAGCTTGCCGGGCTGGCAAGGTGCGGGAAGAGCTGCCGCCTTCGGTGGACGAACTATCTCCGCCCGGACCTCAAGCGGGGGCTTTTGACAGAGGCCGAGCAGCAGCTGGTTATTGACCTGCATGCGCGCTTGGGGAACAGGTTCTCTCTTCTTTCTCTTTTTTCGCTTCTTTCTATGTTATATCTAGACCGACTATTCATGTATTTGTCTGCACTTTTCTGATGCATTTGGTTGCAAAGGAAGTTTTTTGGTTTGGTAGTAGAAAGTTGGAGACAAGTTGGAATGTCTTTATTCCAAGCAACTACAAAAGTTGAAATGAGACTCTTCACTTTGTTCCTTATATAATTTGCATTGAATAATCGATTAGGCAAAGACTTGTAAATCCATATTGATGATAAGCGCCAATATTAAATCTCGAGCAAGAAAGCAACGTCGTATCACTAAATTTTCGAATATTATTTACGCGCACTCATGTCGACATCGTCTTCTGCAGATGGTCTAAGATTGCTGCAAAGCTGCCCGGGAGAACGGACAACGAGATCAAGAACCACTGGAACACTCACATCAAGAAGAAGCTCTTGAAGATGGGTATCGACCCCGTCACGCATGAGCCACTACACAAGCCGGCGAGCCTGACAGCCTCAGACCCCGTTCCCGAGCCCGAACTTAAGCAAGATGGCCCCCAGCCTCAGTCATACGTAAACGAGGAACAAATCCAGACACAGACACAGTCGGAGGAGAACTCGAGTCCTTCAGAGAACTGCTCAAACACTAGTCCGGACGACATGCTGGCGAAGTGTTTGTGGGAAGATAACACACCAATTGCCAATGAACCGTGGAGCTTCCCGAGCAGCGATGAGGACTTCACCGGTGGCTTCAGGTTGCCGCTGTGGGAGGAGAGTTGTGAGTGGCTGTTGGATTACCAGGACTTGGGAATAGGAGATGGCTTAGGAATGGACAGGTTGTAGGAGATGGAAGCAATGTGGATATGTGAATAGTCAGGTGCAGCAACACTTTTTAGCTGCAAGGGATGAAACTAAAAGAATAAGACGAAGCTAGAGTTTATTCCAATTGATGTGAATGAACTCAGGTAGAATCCGAGTGAGAGAAAGAGATAATTTATCCAGTGTTTGCCCTTAAAGAAAGGGCTTAATTGGGTCGTGAAAGAGATAACTATCAGTGTTTGGTTGATTACGTTTTCAGTTTTGTGTACAAACAATAGGCTTCTGTTGTGTTTGTGCATATTATATCTTGAAGAACGTGTATATTTGCAGTATTTTTTGTTTAATGATCTCACTACAGTGCTTAAGCCTTTCAAATCTGAATGGCCTCAAGCGTTGAGCTATCAAGCGATGACAGAGTAGTCTGTTTGCAGACTCCCTCAACACACGCAAGCTGTTCTTTTTTTTTCTTCTTTATCTTTTTGCGTGACAGATGTTGTGTTTTAGACAATAAAAAAAAAATTCAACTCTTTCTCATTCGCCAAAAGATAATTGAAACTACAAGCACAGTACTCAACTCCAATTAAGAAATCAGATTGTACAGTCGTTCGACTTAGTTAAGAGTTCGATCAGAATCCTTCGGTTGATATCTCACATCAAGCACCTCTCATTTTCATATATCTTTAACGCATTGTTGTTCGCGGAAAATTCAAGTTTTTTCAAGAAATATTACCGTCCACGTCTCCTGACATTATTTGATATTACACAAGAATAGAGAAGGAAATAAATAATGATTAAAAGATTAAAATGAGATTCACTATATTTCGTTGAGCTGGCATGTTGCAGTGCACGTGGCGGAACAGCGTTTACCTTGTGGCTTCTCTGGAAAGAACGATGCTCTCTCACATGTTCTTCGAATTGGAATGCAACTATTGCCCTTTGAAAGCTTATCCGATCCACTAGGAGCCTTACTGTTTAATACTTGGATGATGGAACTTCTGCTCTCAAGCTGCAACCAAATTATTACGCATTTATTGTTCATGGAGCGTTCTCTTCAGTTTCAGAAATTGCAGGCATTGGATGGTTTTTATTTTCTGATTCTAGTATATTACTCGAGGCAGGTCACAGTCCAGTTCGCGCATCCTCTGCACTTCCTACAGAATTTTTAACTTCAGCCTTTTCAATTTCTGTCGTTTCACATTGTTTCCAGTGAAGGACTGTGACTTGGGAGTCCAGGGATTGGATTAATAGACTGGAAGCAACACATCAATCTAAAAAGAGCAACTCTGCATAGTTCAATATTCACTTCGAGAACTTCTATCCCAAAGAAACTAAAATGGCAAATTCCATGAAAAATCCCCATTTTATCCATTAATTTGAGACTTTGTATATGTACTTTCATGACTTCCTCGGCTTTGGGCTCCGCTAGCAGACAGCAACAAGAAAGATAAATACATAAGAACACTTGTCTAAGAATTCCCATACAAGAAGAACACTTGGCTCAAAATAGCAAATCCAAGTAGTAGCTGTATGACTGCAGTGGTACCGGGAGACGCTTCCTTCGCCGCAGAATTGACTAGTTCGAAACACCTAAAACACATGGATAAGCATGATTCATAACCATGGTGAAGTGTCGTAAATCGTAAATAAACAAATCATATACGGGATTCATTCCATACCTACGTCGAGATATGATTGAACACTTGTTTCAGCGTCGGCTGTCTGCGTATCAGATTGCCATAAGCTTTCAAACTAGTCAAGCTAGAAGGAGAAGCGTGTTGAATTTTTCGAAACAGGTGTATCTTGATGTGTCAAAGCAGATGATAAAAGTCTCTACCGTTGAAGCTGAAAGGTCTCGTCCTACGTTGGTGTAGTTATAACATAGGCTTCCTGGCTCGGAAGAAAGCCACAACCTGAAAAACCAAACCAAAGTCAATATTTTCGCTCTTGAATTCACAAAAGACAATTTCTAGGACCATAAATTATTAACACAAGACATTCAATTCATGTACAAGCTTTCATCCATTTATTATTGCCATCATGATAACTCTTAATCATAATAAAAAAAATACTTATAAACCAAGCCAAATATTATCCTACTATATGCTGAAATACTATCTGAAACTGAAAGACTGGAAGACCATTCCTAGTTAGGTTTAAAAAGAATTTAGACATAGTTTAGATCTTTGTAACAATCAAAACTGAAAAAATAATAGGCTACAAAATCGTGGTACTTGAACTAAACTTTAGTCGAGTACTCCTCGTCTAAAAATATTCTTCATCCTCTGGACTTTAGTCTGCATAGTTCCTTTCTACTTGGGCGTCCAATGCAATCCTTGTTCCACTTGAACTTGGGTGAGAAGATGAGAAAACTTGTCCAAGGTCATCAGGCCATGCCAATCCACTAATAAACTAATACTGTACATTGAGGGGGCGCGACTAAATGCAGACAACAATGACAATGGAAGAATATTTGCCAAATCTTTTGTGTTTGTCAGTCTAACATGATGGCCAACTTGACTTTTTTCTTGGTTTATGAAATCAGATCGTAATCGAATTTGGTGAGTCTCAGAATCCCAGCTCAAAGTAAAGCAAAGATGTAAAGAAAAAGAGAGTTGGTTGACATATCCTTTTCTCAGTATTTTATAGGGGCCTCTTTAAGCTGATGACTATCCACCTTAAGAAAACAGAAGTCCACACAAGAAGTGAGCTTTGCTTTCCGCTTTATATAAATCAATCATGCTTTGGTGAAAAAGAGGAACTACAAACAAGAACAATAAATGATAGCCTTTAATTACCTGAAATTAACATTTTTGATGTCTGAAATTTGGTAGCAGTGGTGTTCCTTGTCCTCAATCACATTAAACCCAAATAGCACCTGTCTGTATGCATACACTTGTTGCACAATTCCTTCAGAGTCCCTGTGTCATGTTCATCAGTAAGCACTAAGCCAAAGGAAATAGAATGAATAGACAAGGAAGACACTCAATGGAAATTTGAGAAGAGCGAAGGAAGCAAGTCGAGTAAAAACAAAAGATATATTATATTACAAAGTTCACACAGAACCAACAGCAAATCTGAAACATGGTTCTAAAGCAACAATTCTTAAACAGTGATTAAAAAACAAGTTGATAGCAGAGAAATTAAAACAAAATCTGTAAAGTATGGAGCACCAAAATAATCCATATCTGTAGGCAATGTAGCTGGACAATTTGCAATATTCTTCCCCACTTCAAATTGACTGTCCACCACGCCATGATCTGGATAATGATGTAGTTTAACAACAGAGACAATGATTTCAAGGTCATTTCTTAGTAAAAAGAATAAACTACAAGCAGGGCTATTGTAGACTTGGCAATATATGACCTGACTCTTTAATCCGATTCAAACCCTATCCAAATTAAGCTGATTCGGATTTATTATAATCGGCTTCGAGTTGTAGTTAGGTTGAGCTAATTTCAGGTGATAATTGAATTAACCTGTGTAATTTGCTTATAATTCGATTGGTCCATTTATTTATTGGAATATAAATGGGTCGGGTCGAATTGGATCAACTCATTTATTAATTAAACTAATTAAAATTATTTAATATCTAATTTTATAATATTTTAAGTAATTTTTAAAATTATTATTTATAAATTAAGTATTTTCTGATTAATTTTTAATAATAATATTATTTTAATTATTTGAAATATATTAAAATTATTAATATTAATTAAATACATCGGATTCACTTAGGTCCATTTAAATCAATTTGAATTAGTTGGAATAGGTTAAATCGATTCAGCTCGAATCAAATTATAACTTATTTAATTAAATAAGTTAATTCAAATCAAATTAAATTATTATCCGAACTTGACGTGTTGAATAAATGGGTCCATTCCGATTGGATTGGATTATCTGTTTAAAAATCGGATCGAATTCAAATTATAACATGTTTAATATAATATTATAAATTTAAGGGATAATTACCAGTGACCCACGTAATTTAGGGTAATTACCGCTAACCCCCTAATTTCCGTAATTACCCCACCCCTCAAATTCGCCCGTATTTACCCACAGCCCCTGATTGTTATTTAATCAAAATTTTACCCAAAAATTCCGATTTTACCCCGTTATTTTTACACATACACCCCTAAAAACTTATTTTTTTATATTTAACCCCCGGATTTCGGATTTTTAAATAACACCCCGAAAGAACTCCGATTTACAAAAAAGTCCTCGAAATTCGAATTTTTGCAAATAAACCCCCGAAATTATTCCGATTTACAGAAAAGTCCCCAAAATTCGGATTTTTGCAAATAACACCCCGTCGCGCGGGCGGGAGCGGAGGAGGAGGCCGGCCGGCCGGCGGCAGGCGGCGGGGGCGGAGCCGGAGGCCGGGCGGGCGGGAGCGGAGGCGGAGGCCGGGGCGCAGGCGCGCCGAAACGCGGGCGCGAACGGCCACGGCCGAGGCCGTTCCGCCACCGCGTGCCGGGGACGGAGGCCGAGGCCGGCGCGCCCGCACAAGGAGGCCGAGGCCGAGGCCGTTCCGCCCCCGCGTGCCGGGGACGGAGGCCGAGGCCGGCGCGCCTGCACGCGGGGGCGGAACGGTCTCGGCCTTGGCCGTCCGCGCCCGCGTGCCGGCGCGCCGGCCTCGGCCTCCGTCCCCGGCACGCGGAGGCGGAACGGCCTCGGCGTCCGCCTCCGCTCCCGCTGCCGGCACGCCGGCGCCCCGGCCTCCGCCTCCTTCTCCGGCGCGCGGGGGCGGGATTTTTGCAAATAACACCCCGAAATATTCAAATTTACATAAAAGTCCCCGAAATTTTGATTTTTGCAAATAACACCCCGAAGTTAAATTTGTAATTTATAAATATTAAATTTGTAATTATAAATATAAAAAACACTAATGTCTTTTTTGTAAAATTTTATTTAAAATATGATTAAAAATATAGACTTATTTATAAAAAAAATATTGAAGGGGTCTATTTGTAAATGTACAATATGAAACTTGTAATTTTAAATTTTAATCTTTGAAACCTTCGATGACTTATTTGTAAAATTTATTGATAAAATAAATAAAATTTGGACATATTTATAGAGAAAAATATTAAAGGTGGTCTATTTTTAAATGTAAAAAATATTAAAAATTAATTTTAAAATAATTTTACAATTATTTTTAAAAAAAATCTGTGGGTCTATTTTGTAATTTATAAATATTAAATTTGTAATTATAAATATAAAAAACACTAATGTCTTTTTTGTAAAATTTTATTTAAAATATGATTAAAAATATAGACTTATTTATAAAAAAATATTGAAGGGGTCTATTTGTAAATGTATAATATGAAACTTGTAATTTTAAATTTTAATCTTTGAAACCTTCGATGACTTATTTGTAAAATTTATTGATAAAATAAATAAAATTTGGACATATTTATAGAGAAAAATATTAAAGGTGGTCTATTTTTAAATGAAAAAAATATTAAAAATTAATTTTAAAATTACAAGTTTCATATTGTACA
This sequence comes from Trichopus zeylanicus subsp. travancoricus, assembly GCA_005019695.1. Taxonomy (NCBI): domain Eukaryota; kingdom Viridiplantae; phylum Streptophyta; class Magnoliopsida; order Dioscoreales; family Dioscoreaceae; genus Trichopus; species Trichopus zeylanicus. The sequence goes on from RXID01014720.1 coordinate 80,010, forward strand.
TTTACAAATAGACCCCTTCAATATTTTTTTTATAAATAAGTCTATATTTTTAATCATATTTTAAATAAAATTTTACAAAAAAGACATTAGTGTTTTTTATATTTATAATTACAAATTTAATATTTATAAATTACAAATTTAACTTCGGGGTGTTATTTGCAAAAATCCGCCCCCGCGTGCCGGAGAAGGAGGCGGAGGCCGGGGCGCCGGCGAGCCGGCGGCGGGAGCGGAGGCGGACGCCGAGGCCGTCCGCCCCCGCGTGCCGGGGACGGAGGCCTAGGCCGGCGCGCCGGCACGCGGGCGCGGAAGGCCAAGGCCGAGAGCGTTCCGCCCCCGCGTGCGGGCGCGCCGGCCTCGGCCTCCGTCCCCGGCACGCGGGGGCGGAACGGCCTCGGCCTCGGCCTCCGCGTGCGGGCGCGCCGGTCTCGGCCTCCGTCCCCGGCACGCGGGGGCGGAACGGCCTCGGCCGTTGGCCGTCCGCGCCCGCGTTTCGGCGCGCCGGCGCCCCGGCCTCCGGCTCCGCTCCCGCCCGCCCGGCCTCCGGCTCCGCTCCCGCCGCCTGCCGCTGCCTCCGCTCCGCCTCCGGCCGGCCGGCCTCCTCATCCGCTCCCGCCCGCGCGACGGGGTGTTATTTGCAAAAATCCGAATTTTGGGGACTTTTCTATAAATCCGAATAATTTCGGGGGTTTATTTGCAAAAATTCGAATTTCGAGGACTTTTTTTTTGTAAATCGGAGTTCTTTCGGGGTGTTATTTAAAAATCCGAAATCCGGGGGATTAAATATAAAAAAATAAGTTTTTAGGGGTGTATGTGTAAAAATAATGGGGGTAAAATCGGAATTTTTGGGTAAAATTTTGATTAAATAACCATCAGGGGCTGTGGGTAAATATGGGCGAATTTGAGGGGTGGAGGTAATTACGGAAATTACGGGGGTTAGCGGTAATTACCCCAGATTATAGGGGGTCACCGGTAATTACCTTTAAATTTAATTCAATCCGAATCCAACCCATAAATTCAAATTGCCAGATCTCGGCTATTACCAAAGCCACAGCGATGATGGCCATGAGAATAATGCCATTTGAACTTAAAAATGACGAGTCAATCTCTTAAATAACAACTGTAAGCAATGTATCAAACAAATATGAAAACAACTGCACACATTGATCTCAGTCATACTCTCATAAACGAAAAAGAGAGCACAGAGCAAAGAGCTATCTGTCACCCAGCAGCATGTTGATGCCAAGTTATAGTTCAAATAGTGGAATGTAATGTAAAGCACAAGAGCAAAGTATGGACTGGCCCTGCTTTAAACCCATCGAACTGGGGGAAAATAGTTCTTACCCTAATCTCCACGTACGAGAAACAGAGATCTTGGAAAGAATTCCAATTATCAACCATCAAAACCAGAAGGGAACGTTCTAGCAAATCAATTGATTCAATTCTTATTGTACGAGTGCTGCGCCCAAGTTTATCCCACGAAAAAAATTGTGCATCGGCTTCTTGGCAGAGTTGAAAAGTATGAATCTGCTGCAAGGCATGATGCAAGTAAAATTTTTTCACCTAGTACAGTAATAAAAATAGCAGTAACAAAAAAAAGAGATTAGACGATTGTGCTGCCATCTGTTCAGAGGTAGTGCTTGTAGAAACATAAATAAATTAGCTATAAATTATTTTCCCCATAAATCAGAAACATAAATGAGCATCCTCCGATGAATGAGGCTCTATCAGAGATATGGTTGCAAGCAGATCGGATCAGGCTGGGTTGTTGCTTCTAAATCCAACCCAGATCCTAGTTCATTTAAGAACAGATCAGATTCAATCAAGTCATCATTGTCCAAGTATGTTTTAGATTGGGCCAGATTGGCTTTGCATCTACTCGAATCTATCAACCCAAATTACCAGCACAAATCAGGATTTAACTTGCCAGAAAATTACAAAAAATCTCATTATCATCATTTTTATTTATTTTCATGGTTAAAACTTAATCCCATTCATCTATATCGACATTTATTAGTAGTCTCGATAGTGAGGAAGGAGAAGAAATAATAACTGCGAATGCGGAAACCTAACAATGAAAAAAAGAGACAATTTTTTACGTAAAGTTGATGTCAATTTGTGAATAATTCACTGAATATGTGGTTAATTTTAATTTGAGGGGTTTTTTAGACTAATGATAAACACTTTATGGTGTTTTATGTAAATTTTAAAAAGTTGAGGAGTTTTTACAAGGAAGAGTAGTTTTTTTGGGATTTATTTGTAATTAAACCTAAATTAAATTGAGCTAATCACGTCCACCTCAAAATATCCCTTAATTATGAAAAACCCTCCGGAATTTCTGTAATTACTCGTACCATCATCTTTTCAAAATATTTATCCACACCTCCTGATTGTTATTTAATCAATTTTTTTCAAAAAATTTTGCTTTTATCCTCTATAATTTTACAGTTAAACCCCTAAAAAATTTATTTTCTCACTCTCCCCTCTTTTACCCAAAATATTTACAAATAAACCCTTTAAATATTCTTATTTATAAAAAAGTCCAAATATTAATATTTTTCAAAAAAATATTTATGAAGGAGCTGAAATATTTTAAATATTTTATAAATAAATCGTAATATTTATATTTTTACAAATAAGCCCATTGAATTTTTTATTTATAAAAAGTCTAAATATTAATATTTTTCAAAAAAATATTTAGAAAGGAGCGGAAATATTTTAAATATTTTATAAATAAAGCCTAATATTTGTATATTTACAAATAAGCCTCTTGAATTTTTTTTATTTATAAAAAGTCCAAATGTTAATCTTTTTTAAATGAAAATTTATAAAAAGGACCTTAAATATTTTAAATATTTTACAAATAAATCCTATATAAGAAATTTAATTACAAATTTTATATTTATGAATTTACAAATAAGTCCTTCAATTTTTTTATTTATAAATAAGTCCAAAATTTATAAGTTTTAAAATAAAATTTTACAAAAAAGAGTTGAAGGTATTAAAACTTAAAATTTTAAAATATAAGTTCAATATTTTGTATATTTACAAATAGATCCCTAAAAAAAAAAATTTATAAATAAACCCAACTTTTATAACTTTTTTTAATAAAATTTCACAATATTGAAGTTTCAAAAATTAAAATTTTGAATTATAAATTTAGTATTTGTACATTTATAAATAGACCCCTTGAATATTTTTATTTATAAATAAGTCTAAATATTTTTATCATGTTTTAAATAAAATTTTACAAAAAAGACATTGAAGGTTTTAAAACTTAAAATTTAAAATTACAAGTTTAATATTTATACATTTAAAAATAGACCTCTTGAATATTTTTATTTATAGATAAGTCCAAATTTTATTTATTTTAAAACTAAATTTTACGAATAAGTCATTGAAGGTTTGAAAACTTAAAATTTAAAATTACTAAGTTTTATGTTGTATATTTACAAATAGACCCACTTGAATATTTTTATTTATAAATAAATCTAATTTTTTTATCATGTTTTAAATAAAAATTTATAAAAAAATATTGAAGGTTTTAAAACTTAAAATTTAAAATTACAAGTTTAATATTTGTACATTAAAAATTAGACCCCTCGAATATTTTTATTTATAGACAAGTCTAAATTTTATTTATTTTAAAACTAAATTTTACGAATAAGTCATTGAAGCTTTGAAAACTTAAAATAAAAATATAAATTTAATATTTGTATATTTAACAATAGACTCATTAAATATTTTTATTTATAAATAAGTCCAAATTTTATTTGTTTTAAAATTAAATTTTACAAATAGACCCCTCGCCAATCGTGCTCGCACCCTCACCGCCCTGGGGCCAGCGCTCATGCTAGTCTCGGGAGTCTGCGCCCTCGTGCCAGCACGGCGCCCTCGCCCGCGCGCTCACACGCCCTTAGGACGTTATATGCAAATATTCGAAAGTTATATATATAATAAATAAGAAGTTTTTTAGGAGTTTAATTATAAAATTACGGAAGGTAAAAATGAAATTTTTGGAGAAAAATTTGATTAAATAACAATCATAGGTGTAGGTGAATATTTTAAAAATGGGATGGTGTAGGTAATTACGAAAATTTTGGAGAATTTTTTTAATTAAAGAATATTTTAGGGGGTATACCTAATTAGCCCAATTAAATTTCATATGATTTGCATATGGTGTCAAAAATAGCTTGACTCGGGCGAGTCAAGAGTCACACTCGGTTCCGGGCTCTTGTCAAAAATACGAATAAACCGGGGTTTTTGTGCAAAAACTACTACAGTCTGCGCTCCACCAAAATCGTCGCCAGCCGATCCCCGATTTGCCCTAATAATAATCGCCGTCTATTTCATTTCCTCGCCGCTCCGCTCGCTCGTCGCCCTCTATTCCCGCGTTCTTGCCCTCCTCATCCTCCTCGTCGCCGCCCCCCTCCGACCAGGTAACCCTCCTTCTCATCATCCCTCTCAACTCTTGGATCCCAATGCTTCAAGCTGCAATTTTTATGCCAAATTTGAGAATGTGATAGGTTGGGTTAAAATGTTTGGTTATTTGAGAATGTGATTCATGCTGATCAATGGAGATCAGCTTGTTGGAGTTAAAAGGTGTTTCATATATCGCTAGCTACTCCCACACCTTGCGTTTGTGCAAACCTTGTTCACTACAGTTCTTCTTATTGACGGAACATGCGCGTGGTTCATGCTAGGAGTTTCTGTCTAGATAGAGAAAGAATAAAGGTCGACCTCTTCTTATCTTGAATTTTCTCCAATGTTATTTTGTAAACAATCTTAACACTATCTGCAAATCCTCTTCTTCTGCTTCATCTTTACCATATCTATTTCCATGTCAAGGAGTGTCTTAAATATGAACCCAGGAGCTGTTTAGGGATAGTGGGAGATGTTCTATTCTGTTTATTTTTGCATTCTATAGACTCCCACCATTTTTTCTTCTTGATTATGACTTGCAACAACTGTTGTTATCAATTGTTTTTGGATCTTTTCCATTGGATACATATTTATCTTAACCTTGTACCAATGTGTTGATATTTGATTCAGACAATGGTTAGAGGGAGGGATGCTTGTTGGGAGCATTGTGTCTTGGTTGATGCTACCAGGCAGAAAGTCAGATGTAACTATTGTCAGCGTGAATTTAGCGGAGGGGTTTATAGAATGAAGTTTCATTTGGCTCAAATTAAGAACAAGGACATTGTTCCTTGCACTGAAGTGCCAGATGATGTGAGGGATATGATCCATAGCATATTGAGCACACCAAAAAGACAGAAAGCTCCAAAGATACCAAAGATAGATCCAACATCAAATGGCCCACAAAATAGTTCCTCTGCCAGTGGGGGTCTTCATGGTAACAATGCTGGATCTGTCGGACAGCATGGCAGCACTTGTCCATCCTTGTTACTACCCCGTCCTTCACCAAGTAATCAGCTGGTGGTAGATGATCCTAAAAAACGAAAGCATGATGATGCGGATAAAAAGATTGCCCTTTTCTTCTTTCATAACTCTATTCCTTTTAGTGCTTCCAGTTCAATTTATTACCAAGATATGGTAGATGCTATTGCTGAGTGTGGAGTAGATTATAAAGCTCCGTCTTTTGAGCAGTTAAGATCCACTCTTCTAGAGAAAGTTAAAGGGGAAATATATGATCATCATAGAAAAGCACATGATGATTGGCGAGAGACTGGCTGCACTATTTTATCGGACAGTTGGTCGGATGGTAGGTCAAAGTCAATCTTAGTTTTTTCTGTCACATCACCAAAAGGAACTCAATTTTTGAGATCTGTTGATGTATCATCTCATACAGATGATGCATATTATTTATTTGAGTTGCTTGATTCGATTATTTTGGAGGTGGGTGTTGACAATGTAGTGCAAGTCATAACAGATAGTGCGGGTAGCTATGCTTGTGCAGGGGGACTACTTTTGAAGAAGTACCCTTCATTGTTTTGGTCTCCATGTGCTTCCTATTGTATCGAGAAGATGTTGGAAGATATCAGTAAGCTCGAATGGGTTAGTGCTGTACTGGAGGAGGCAAGAACTATAGCACGTTTTATTTACAGCCATGCGTGGATATTGAGTTTGATGAGGAAATTTACTGGAGGAAATGAATTGATACGACCAAATCTTAATAGATTTGTCAGTCATTTTCTTTCCTTAAGATCAATCGTGATTCAAGAAGATAACTTAAAGCATATGCTTTCTCATACTGATTGGTTGTCATCTAGTTATAGCAGAAGGCCTGATGCACAAGCAATCAAGTCCCTGTTGTTTTCAGAAAGATTTTGGAAATCTGCCCATGAAGTGGTTGGTGTGTCTGAACCCCTTGCAAAATTGTTGAGGGTTGTTGATGGTGATATGCCTGCAATGGGCTATATATATGAAGGTATTGAAAGAGCAAAACTGGCTATTAAGATTTTTTATAAAGGGTGTGAAGAGAAGTACCTGCCTATCTTGGAAATTGTCGAGAAGAGATGGAACATGCAACTACATTCGCATTTACATGCTGCTGCAGCTTTCTTGAATCCCTCAATATTCTACAATCCAAATTTCAAGTTTGATGCAAACATAAGAAATGGTTTCCATGCAGCCATGTGGAAAATGCTTCCAGAAGAAAGAGAGAGAATAGAACTCACAAAGGAGCAGCCTGTCTACTTAAATGCAGAGGGTGCTCTTGGTAGTGAATTTGCAATCATGGGAAGGACATTGAATGCCCCTGGTACTTTTCCAATCTATAGCTACTTTTCTTATCAAGTAATCTGTACATGTTATTCTCATATTTATTATCTTGATTCTGAGGTTTCAAACAGTGGGTACATATCATGTAAGCTGTCCCAAATATGATCTGCAGTCATATATGCCTGTCAACCCAACCCAGGCCCAGATCCCCTAAAGACACCTTCTCCTTCAATAAAATCACCCCCTTCCATCATCTCCTGCTGGTTTCTGCATTTTTTTTTCTAAATTTTCAATGATTGCTTCATACTTCTCCAATTTTTTGGGAAAACCCTGATATAGTTATGATATCAATATGCTGTGATTTTATACCTTGCTAGATTCTTTCCTACAATGGAATGCTGATCTCTATGCTACATGTTCTTAGGTGACTGGTGGGCTGCTTATGGTTATGAAGTTCCAGTGTTGCAGCGAGCTGCAATACGGATTCTTAGCCAACCTTGCAGCTCATACTGGTGCAAGTGGAACTGGAGCACCTTCGATAACTTGCATTCTATGAAGCGCAACAAGTTGGAACTAGAGAAACTCAGTGATCTGGTTTTTGTGCACTGCAATCTCCGTTTGCAGGCAATTAACCAAAGCAGGGAAAGGAAAAACAAACCTGTTAATTTTGACGAAGTTGATGTTGGGTCTGAGTGGCCTACAGAATCCGAATCTTCATCCCTTGTATTGGATGATTCATGGTTAGACAGCTTACCACTTGATTACAGAGGCAGTCCTTCCTACGACTGATCTGAAGAAACATGAGATCAATATGCATTATGATCTGACATTTTTTGCAAATGTAGATTAGGAACCACGCTTGCGGAAACTACCTGATTGTTGGCATCCTCGTATTGCATTGTTTTTCTTCCATCCACGATTAAAATTGTGCATTGCTGACGTGTTAATTTGTATTTGTTGGGGTCTATCATATTATTGATTCCCCTAGTTAAGCTTTATAATCATTTGTTGCTTTTGCCATGGGAACCATTTTGGGCGCCGATATCATGTAAATGATTTTTCTATTCCATTGTGATGATTTTCTATTCCATTGTCATATTTTTCTAGCAGGTTCCGCCAGTCATATTTTTCTATCCGTCTCAAAGTTCTTCACTCACCCAACATTTCTTTCTATTTGTGAAAAAATCACATAACTACTCGTCTTATTCTATAAATTTACATATATTATATGCTAATTTTTTATTATTTTTTTACAAATATTTTATCTTAATTTGATTTTATCATTTAAATAAGTAAAAAATATTTTTCAGTTTGATTTTAATAGAAAAACTGAACCGACACGGATGACTCCAACCAGGGCGACTACGATCTCCTTCCAGCCCTTATTCTTTGTCTCGGCAAATTGGATAGTCTGCTCTCATTTTTTTTTCAATTAATGATCAATTCAATTTGTTTCTTAAAAATCGAACTGATGAGGACTTATTTTTCTAGATTAATTTAATTGATAAATCGAATCAAAACAAAATATTTTAAAAAAATATTAATCAAAAAATCATGGGATGATTTTTCCTAAATTTATATGCATAAAGAAGATAATTTTTCTGCTAAAAACCCTTGATTTTGATATAATACCAGCCATTTTGAACCTTGGTCTGATTTAGATATTGCCACATTAGATACTACTTTTATGCAGCACTTTTATGTATCTGGCTTGGTATTGAAATATATTTCTTATACAACATTTCTTCAATAACATTCATCCAAAATACATTAGCACATGAGAAAATCAGTACAAGGGTTGGCTGAGTAAGAGGATCCTGTGCTACTTCACACCTGGACCTGATCCGCTGATCTCCAATCTTTTAGGTTTTGGTAGTGGGCAGGCAGGAAGGGAAAGCCTTGCCAATGAACCTGCCATCTGCTCCATCATCACCTCTGCCCTAATCTTCATTTTACCTAACGATTAATACAGAGAAGGTCGCCACACTAGGTCTATTCTCCTGTGACTACTACTGCTCCTCAACCTTCGACATTTCTTGCAGAGACTCCTAACAATTGATGATAATGTGTATACCCGTGCGATCAGAAATGCAATAGAGAGGTTAGAATATGTCAAGGGAGGAAACAAAATAAGTTGAAATATCCCAAAACACAAGCAAGAAAAGACAGAAAAACAAAAGAAAATAAAAGGAGGCCTTCATTTAAAGTACTTCCCAGACATCCACCAGGTACATAATTAGTGCTCGGTCCACCAGTGCATCCCGCACTGTTTGTGATCGGGATTAAGTGCAGTATAAAAAATCACCCAATTGCCTACTGAAGTCAGGAACCATTAACTTGAAAACAAGGATCAGGGTTGATAGAACAAGCCCGAAAAGTTATCCAACAGCAATTTGTGGACTTATGGCAAATACCCACATCCTTGTAAGCATACTCAAGTTTGAGAGGAACCAACGCTCATTCTTTAGATTAAAACTCACAAGTAGTACTCAGGCTAGACAAAAGTTAACATTTAAGGAAAGACCTCAACAGCCAGCCAGCCAGAGACTACACCTGACCCCAGCTGAAATTAATTTAAGCGAACATCAGAAGCCAGGGATAGCATATATTTTTGCACTACCAAGAGGTTCTCCTGCTTCAACATGCTCAAGAACAATCTAAAGCATTCAAATGTCTTTCATATTTTCCATGAATCATTTCAGCAATGCTGATCAGCCATACCAGTTGAGTCAACAAAGTATGGCAGGGTCTTGATTCCAGAAATACATGAAATGTAACTTTAGAAAAAAATAAGGTCATGCAAAATTCATCCAACAACAGGGGCTTATTCAGATCTGCAACCTATTTTATGATGTGCAATATCACGACAAAATTAAACAATCATCGTTCCATCTCAGAACACCATGAATCAACAATCTAAGATAAAAACTCAATCATGATTAAAAGTTATTATCAACTTCTCAACAAATTATGAAACATAAATGTCAATGATCTTGGAAAAATGACGAGAGAATGAAATAACATAGTTTGATAGAGAGATGCACATGCCTTAAATTGCCATTGGTTTGAATCACTGGAAGAATGCACAAAAATGCAAATGCATGATACAACTGAACCAAAAATGTGGCACTCAGAATCATAGATAAGCACCGAGCTACTATCAAGAGACATCCCTGCAATCAATGCTGGTCTTTGTAGGATTACAGTATTACTGAAGTTCTTCTGCCTCTTGCTCTTCCAGTCAAGAAGTCCAGAATCCTGCTTGAAACTCACTTCCTGTGCTGATCTATCTAGGTTTCCACCTTGCAGCATTTAGTGTTTTTTTCCTAGCTCTTCTGATCATTGGACTTCATCTCTATTTGCAAAGTCTTCAATTGAACAGACAAAAGAAATGACCATAGTCTCCCAGAAAAATTCATTGAACAAGCTAGAATCTTGACTGAGAAACCATGGTGCATTAGAGCAGTATAATATCTGCAGCACTCAATTAGTTCATATAGACTCCTCCCGTCACAAGCTGAGGTAACTAAGCTGATACACCTATATAATGCTCCTTGGCTTTGTCCTTCATTGTGATTGGCTGAGAAGAGGCTTTCTTAATGCTGCTCATTTTCTGAGCAGCAGATGCCAGTCCATTTAGTCCTTTTAGGCCCCCCATTTGGTTTGGTATAGAATTATTTTTTTCTTATAAAATTAATATTATTTATTTTATATGTTATTAAATTAAATTATTATAAAAAATTAAATAATTTTTTAAACTTTAAATTATTAAAACGTTAATTTTAATAAAAAAATAATTTATAAAAATAATTTATTAATCTTGATTTCGAATAATTAATAATTATAAAAGTACCTTAATAATTAATGATATCCAAAAAAAAAAAAAAAAAAAAAATCCAGGTTGTGGCATGTATCATTTCCTATTATTCTTTCTCTAGATCACAACACATGTAAAGTAATTCAATAACAAATGGAAACCACTACATTTTCCTATTGACCCTTTCAATCAAGTAGTCCTCCAAGCCTCGTCCCAATTGCACAATCTTTGTCCCTCTTCTCCATTCCTCCTCGTCCACGATCTTCATAATCATCAGCTCCAATTTCTCTTCATCAACATCAAAAACCCTCTCCACAATCATCATCCACGTATCAACATGGGGCGGCATGCCTTGCTTCAACATCAATTCCATAACCCCACAAGCCTCCTCTACCTTCTCCACATTGCAAAGCCCCTTCACAAGAACATGAAACACAGAGAAATGCGGCACCAACCCCTTCCCCACCATCTCCACCAAATACCCCTTCGCCTGCTCCACAAACCCCTTGCTGCACAACCCATTAACAAGCGTAGTATATGATACCAGATTCGGCAAGCAGCCATTCTCAGGCATATCGTCAAGTACCTTGCGGGCTTCAAGCGGGCGGTTCTCACGGCAAAACCCTAGAATCACAGTGTTATAGTGGACAATATCTGGATTGCAAGCCCTCACCTTCATCCGGCAAAGCAGCTTATAGGCTTCCCGGAGACGCTTCTTGCGGCATAGGCTGTTAAGAAGCGTAGTGTAGGTGAGCGCATCGGGAAAGTAGCCCTTGTTGAGCATGTCCTCCAAGAGATCGGTGGCGGCGGTGACCTGGCTCCGGCGGCAGAGCCCCTGCATGAGGAACCGGTAGGCGTCGAGATCAGGCGTGAGGCCGAGGCGGAACATGCGGTTGAATAGGGAGTAAGCGAGAGCGAGTTTGCCGTTGCGAGACAAGGCGCGGATGAGGATGGAATGGGAGCGGGAATCCGGACGGTGAGAGCGGAGTAGAGAGAGGGCAGCAGGTAGGGAGGAGGGATGGGCGGCGAGGGCGCAGATGAGGCGGCGGAGGTGGCGGGGGAGGAGCGGAGGCCTGAGGAGGGGGAGGAGGAGGAGGGAGAGGTCGGGGCGGGATAAGGCGGAGAAGGAGAGGGAGAGGGAGGAGAGGAGGGAGGGGGAAGGGGAGGGGAGGCGGCGAAGGAGGGAGAGGGAGAGGGAGAAGCGGCGGCGTCGGGCGAGGCGGAGGATGAGGGAGGGGAGGGCAGGCGAAGAGGAAGGGGGGAGGAGGTCGGGGCGGAGGGAGGAGGCGAGGTCGTGGATCTCCTTAGCGAGGAGCGGGTCGCGCTGGGCGGCGATGAGCTTGCGGAGGCGCGCCGGCGAGCCGATGGACGGCGGATTTGGTGGATCCGGCGCCGTCGAGAGTCGGAGGACGGGGAGGAAGAGAAAAGGAGGTTTTTTGCGATGAAGAGAGAAGGGGCAGCTAGGCATTGGCTCGTTTGTTTTCACTAATGAAGTGCGAGGAAGAAGGTCGAAACGGTGGGGGGGTGGGGAAAGATAGGGAAACTACTGCTTCCAGATTTGTATCTGAATCATCGTACGGCTTAAAGAGGGTTTTATTAACACATATCTGAAGGCAATGTGGGCTATAAAATGAGTTGTGGGCCGCATGGTTTGGGCTGGTTTGAAACAACTCGTCTTTCTGATGAATCACGCATTAAAATGTCGCATGGTTTTTAATCTCGAGGCAACCTAAATATAAGCCCGTTTGGACTGAGAATTACGATATCATCGGGACGTCATCAACAACACCGTTAATCATAAATTTATCCATCACTAACATATTTAATATTCAACCACTATAATAAAATACAACTAAGATTTTTTTTTCATTGCTTATTGTTCATATTGATTATGAATTGTAATGATTATTGAAATAGAAAATTCTGAATTAAGAATGAAATTACCTAAATTAAAAATCCAAAGTCATTTTTCGAGTTGAGCCATTAATGAGGTTAGTCGAAATCAAAAATAAATCTATCTTCAAATGCATACGTACACACTCACACACATACATATATATAAGTGATGATTTGGTGATTTCGGCTTAGAGGTCTCGATCTAAAAATTTTTGTTCAGTAACCTTGATTTAGTGACTTCAGAATATTTTGTAGCCTTGGTTTGGTAACTTCGGTAGATTCGATAACCTTAGTTTTGACAGCTTATCTAGTATGCAAGGGGAGGATGTTAAATTTTTCATTCCACTTTTATTATTAAGGTCTATACTAATTTGAGTATTAGAGCAATCGTCGTTGGAGAGTTCTCAACAATCTTCTTCATGATTCCTTTTCCTTGTAGGTCAATGGAAGGCACCTAAATGGTTCAAGTTCTTAAAGAGTCTCTCAAAATGAAATCAATGGCGAACTGGACTCTATCAATAATGGTGTTTTTCATTGAGATTTGTTTGTCACTATTTTTCGTCAACTTATTTGAAGTCTCTTCAACCATGCTTTCAAAGATGATGAAGGCATTGTCATTCAGTAACTAGCTTGGAGGGCAGATTGTTTCCATGTCGACAAAATCACACAACTCTTTTAGCAAGTTGGGTGAACTGACTCACCGAGTCAACTTGGTCGATAGGCCACCCATGCAATAGGAATCTCGGGAAGTCCCTTTGCAAACTGTCTCCTAAGTACCAACAACCCCTCCAACTTGATGAGTTGAATGAGTTTTAAACACTAACTATTGTCATTTAGTAAATGACACAATTGTTGAAAATCTAAGTGTAAGTTATGCAAAATCTATAGTCACAATAATTACAAAATCAAGCTTAAATTATGCTAAACTTTCAATCTCATTACTCCTAATCTCAATCTTAAGTTCTGATAGGAATTTCAACTCAAGGTGCAATTTCAAATCAACGAACTTAGCCACACCCACAAGGCACGATCCAGTTGCACCCTAGCGAACATCATCATTTAAATCATCAAGACCCTTTGATGGGAGTCTCTTCAGTACCAAGGCTCAAGGGGTTACGAGTGGCATGACCTCACTTGTGACCCAATTGATGAAGCTACATACTACACCTATTCATCTGAACAAGACAAAGTATGATACACCCTGATTTCGAGGTTGCATATTTCAAAATGTAGCCAAAGTTCTGCTAAATCCCTTATAAAGTATATGATGACTTAAAAAATCTAGTTGATCATGTCAGGACATTCAAGAATACCATGATCCTCCAAGAGGTATAAGATTAAACTATATGCAAGGCATTCCCGATGATGTTACAAAGACCACTCTGAACTTGATATTCTAGTCTCCCAAGGTACTTTATTACCTGCTTTAGTGACCTAGTTGACAAGTGCATGGAGTAATTCATCTTACTGGTATTTCGGCAAAAAGATCCCTCTACACTTCGAATACTAGAGAAGAAGGAAGAAGAAAGCCTCAGAAGCTATCTAACTTGGTTCAATAGAGCTAACCTGGAGGTAAGCGAATTAGATAGTTTAATAGTTCTTGCTACAACAATCAATAAGATATGTCAAATCTAGATCGCCTATAAGATAACATGCTGACCTGCTTAAAGTCTGGCCAAGTTCATCCAACAGGCTAGAGAACATATTAATGTCAAAAAAATAAGTTTGGCTAAAAGAGAATAAGAGGAAAATGACAAGCCAAAAAAAGATTGTCAAGAGGTTAAACTCTCCAAGAATAAGAAACAAAGAACTGAACAATAAGAGGACCAGAGTAAATTCCAAGTGTACACACCCTTGAGTAATCATAGGGTCTAAGTGCTAGCTTTGATTGAACATGAGGAATACTTGAAGTGGCTTTCATCTCTTCACTCTAACAAACAAGACAAATCCAAATATTGACATTCCCACTGCAGCCATAGCCACAACACCAAAGAATATCGATACTTCAGAGATAAAATTGAAAGACCCATTAATGAAAGTCCTCAAGCAATTTGTCAGAGGAGGCATCTAAGATAAAAAAACACAACAACTTGAAGAAAACCCATGAGAATCGCCTTGAAAAAACTCTACCTCTAAAACAACATGAGAAGATTTCTTATTTTCTCTCTAAATAAAAAGTTATTATTCTTTTATTTACTTGAAAGTTTATCAATAACAGGGCCAAAAATCAATTTGAAGGAAAGACACAAAAAATCTGATTTTGTGGTCTTAAGTATCCAACCAAATTTCTCAATTTTTCAGGCAAGTATTGGTTCTTCAACCATAAAAAGACTTGGCTCTATGATCTAAGTTTCAAATTAGGAACTTTGCTTTTTTAGCTAGGTATTAACTCTTTAACCACAAAAGGACTTATCTTTGTGATCTAAGTATCCAATCAGGCACCTTGACTTTTCAACAAGCCATTACCTCTTTAGCCACAAAAAAAATGACTCTATGGTCTAAGTATCCAAACAGGTGACTTGGTTTTTCAGTCATGTATTAGTTCTTTAACCACCAAAAAATTTGACTTTGTGTATTCAACTAGGTGCCTCGATTTTTTAGCTAGGCATTGGCTCTTCAATCACAATAAAATCTCAACTCTAGGTTATGAATCTACCCAAAGCACAAGGACTTGATTCCATATTATGGACATGCTCGAGAAAAAATGCAGTTCACTTGCAAGCTACGAGATTGACCAAATGGAATATTGGCTTAAATAATTGACTTAGCCAAAACCTTAGTTCTAGAAGAATTTGGATTATACGCCTCAGTTAAACTCCGCCCATTGAGTTCATGAATCAGTGCTCAAAGTTGAGCGATACTAATGATAGACTGAAGCAAAGATATCTAGATTAGTGAACCAAATTATTTGGTCAATATGGTGAGTTAGACACCAAACTATCACAAGAGTCTAAGTTTATGGGATATAAGCCTTTACACTATATATATCGAACTCTAGTTATCCAATTATCCGATATGAAACTAAGTCACCACATCTGACACTATAATAATATTTCTTTTTATATGTGATATGACCACAACAATTGTTAAACACTTTTAATTAAAAAAATTTTTATTCGATTTTTTACTGTGTAATCCATATAAATGAGTTTTAACATGCGATTCAACTTAGTCATGTTATCACAATAATTTTGGCTTTTAAGAGTGTACATAATTTTGAACTTGAAGTTCTGATACCACTTATTGGGAGGAGTCCAAAAAATATTAAATTGGATTAATATAGTCTTTTAAGACAGAAATTATCGTAATGAGCCGATTAAATTAAGTTGCATGTTAGTCTCTGTTAAAAAATAAAAAATTAAGACAAAAATCCATTAGTATAGGTCACACGGTAAAACTGATCAAGTAAAGAATTATTGATTAAAAATATTAAAAAATTGATATAATCAAATCATACCTGTAGAGGGAGATTATTATAATGCCAAGTATAATGGATTAGTCTCACATCAAATATTAGATAAATATAGTCTAATATATATAGTGAAAAAACTCATATTCCATAAGTTTAGGCTTTTGAGATAGTTGATATTTAACCTACTATATTGACATAGTTTAATACTCTTTAAACTCTCTCGTAACATATATATATATATACATACATAAGTGATGGTTCAATGACTTCGAAATGCTTAGTGACCTCAAAAGGTTTGGCAACCTCAATTCGATGGTCTTGGCTCGGAAATCTCAATTCGGTGATCTCAAAAATGCTCAATGACCTTGGTTTGATAACTTCAATATGTTCCATAACCTTGACTCAGTGATTTTAGTAGGTTCATTAATCTTGGTTAAATGACTTCAATTTTGATAACTCATCCAACATAACAAGCATTTATGAACACATTCCATTAAAAATTTGATCCATAAAAATTTAGGATTCACAATAATTGATTGCGAGAAACCAACAGAATTAGAAGTGAGATCATAAAGTTTAAAATATATTCAATCGCTTCATCAATTTATAAATAATGTTCTAATCACAGAGACAATGGGAGGACGTTAAATTTTTTATTTCACTTTTATTATTAAAGATTATACTAATTTGAGCATTGAAATGACCATCGTCAGAGTCACGGAAGAGTTTTTGGCGATTTTTTTTCACTATTCTTTCTTTTATAAATCAACAAAAGAGCAATATAGTGATTTATGTTCTTAATTAATCTCTTGAACTAAAACTGACGCCCGGATCAAGTTCCGTTGATAAATTAAATTTAACTCATCATCAATTTAATTTATATAAACACATAATTTCTATTTTTTCATGGCGCGTGCAGTAACGAGACTAAAATTTTGTTATTAAATAGCCGCAAAATATAGACATATAAAATCCTTCTGATTGCCACGTGGCATTTTAAATTGTGATGCCACGTTTCGCTATTCCGTTCAGTCGGGGGAAAAAAATGTGAATCACCGTTTGCAGCCCATATTTTCGCCCGTGGTGCTCCTGTCGCTATTACAAGTTGACACCGACCTTACCCCATCACGCAAAAAAAAAAAAAAAAAAAAAGAAAAGAATGGCACACAGCGCCCGCCACCAGAAAAATAAAATATATATATACAAACCCCACACCAAACCGCTCCTTTTCCAACCAAGTGGTTTCGGAACGACCCCCTGCAATAACCTCCCTTGCCATCCCACTGTCTACTCAATAGAGGGCTTTTTTACAAGCAAGCCCCTGCAAAATCATTGAACTATTTCGTAGCCCCTCTCAGTGAATTTTCCAATCCGTAAAAAATCGTAAACAAAGAGACATACCAAAAAAGATATTTGATTTATATATCAATATAAAATAATACAAACGCTTACAAATATATTGGTGTAGTTGATACATATCTTTAGATGTATTGTTCATTTCATTGATTTTTGTGATTTACTTATTGCCAATATACATATATTTATTGTAAAACAAATATTTTTGGCATAGTCACTTTTAAATGGGCATATTTCCTCAAATAAAGAGCTGATTTGTAAATATCAGGTGATTTTAGGTTTTACAAGGGTAAATAATGCAAAAAAGGAGCCACTAAACCCGCCTTCGCTCTCGACCACCCACGTGTCACGTCCCACGCCTCCAGATCTTTTGCTATCCCGCCCACGTCCATCACTCCGCAAAATATCAACTCCTGTGTTAGACACGTGTCGTTTCCTCGGCACATCCGCATCCGATGCCCAAATATCGCAACCTGAGACCCATCTCACGCCACGTCCGTCCAGCCCAATGGCCTCCCTCGTTCCGATCCGATGACGTGGCACGCACGCCACCTAGGAGCCTCAGGCCAAGCGCAGATATTTTCGCGGCGGTCGATATAAGCTCCCGACCACCGTTAATAAAATATCTCGCGCTTCGAGAAAGAAGAAGAACAGGTAGAGAGTAAGGGAAAATGGGGGAGAATAGCAGAGAGATAGAAGGTGGAGGAGGGGAGGTGGAGGTCGTGAGGTGGCCGGAGCTGATGCTGCCGAGGATGCCGGTGAGGGTGCTCGTGGTGGAGGCCGACGACTCCACGCGCCAGATCATCGCCGCGCTGCTCCGCAAGTGCGGTTACAGAGGTTTGAGCTTGATTATTGCGATTTTTGCTTTGTAGGGAAGGTTTCTTTTTGCTTAGATTGGAGTATTTGAGTAACTGATTTGGGGCTTTTTTGTGGGAGATTTCGCTTGCGATTTTTTGCTATTTTGGTTTGATTTTTTCTTTTTTATTTTGATGGGCAAGTTATTATGCTAGAGTTTGGATGTGTTTGTCCTGTCATATGGATTTTGTGCCATGGATATAGAATTGAATCTAGCAGGAATCGCGTGCTTGGTGGTGATACGTGATCGTGGAGCTAGAACGTTGACGCTTGGGGGAATGAATGTTGACAGTTGAAATAATGAGATTGGGTGGCTTCCAAGTTATAATTTGTCTGTTGAAGTAGAATGAAATGCTGTAAAATTTTGGAAAGTTGAAAAGGCACTAATATTTTGCAGTTTTGTTCACGTATGCTGCTCTCCTGAGATGTTTAGTTGTTTGTATTTATTGATATGCGGATTGCTCATTGAGTTCTAAGTTTGGTATTTTGGTTAGTGATGTTTTGGAGGCTGAATTTGATCTGGAAAGTAGTTTACTGTATAATTTGCATATAATACAGGAAGAAATTTGGGATGCTTCAAAGTTAGTTGGTCTCACTTGGATGAAGCAGGAAAAAAGAAGCAAGGAACTCCAGTCCTTTAGTTGCCATTTTAACTCAGGACAATATCTAGCAGATATTGTGTGCATAATTATGGAATAATGTTGCAAACAAGTGGATGTGATGCTCTTGGATGCAGATTGTGTATTTGAACCTATTAGTTTGTGATGAATTATTAAAGCAACTGACAGCCTCTTATTATGGACTTTGGGAAAGTAAAAAAATTTGGGAGTTTTATTTTATAGTTGTTGGACTTGTAGTGATCAACCTTGAACATTCCACAGCCAGTGCAAGTTCAAAGAGATGGGGCAGACAACCTTAGACTTTAGGAGACCTATCTTCAACAATGCTTTGTTTTATGAATGTATAAACTTCTACATTTGGGTTAATTTGATCAAAATTGAAGCACCTAAGATCTTATGATATGAATGAGACTGAGTTTGCAAGAACTAAACTGTGTTTGCATTGCATATGTAGCACAATAATCATGCCTAATATGTGAATAGCTTATCCTTATTGTGTTTGAATCTGTAACCATGATGCTAAGAAGGAAATATTAGAAATGCTTACTTCAATAGCACAAAATTCCCACAACTAATATAAACCTGAGAGATTTGGATGTAGCTGTGTTTTTATTGTCCAAAATTTCTGATTTATTGAATGCCAATGATTGAAAGTCAAATGAGCTATATACCCACTTGGACAAGCCATTATTGAGGCGACAAAAAATGTAAAGAAAAACAATCATGGAATAATGATTCAGGCTTGCTTTTGTTGTTGACTTGCATAATTAGGTCATCATATGGATCTCCATGCCATATTTTGCTAATCTAAATTATTCTCAACATTTAATGTGCCAGTAGTTTCTGTTCATGATGCCTTCATGTTTTTCCTTTTAAATCTTCTTTCATCTTTAGAACCTGTGCTGATTGCTATCTCTACTGCATTACATCCCTTGAACATAGAATTCCCCATTAAAGTCCTTATGGTTCATACCTCATTGATCCATTATGATTTTTCTTTTTAAATTCTTTGACTTTCTTGTTTATAAACAGTTGCTTCTGTATCTGATGGATTGAAGGCGTGGGAGATGCTGAAAGAAAAACCTCTTCATGTAGATCTTGTTCTGACAGAAGTTGATTTGCCCTCAATATCTGGGTTTGGCCTTCTGACTATGATAATGGAGCATGAGACCTGCAAAAATATTCCTGTCATTAGTATGATTCTCTTTCATATTTTTTTATTCTATGCTTAATCTCAATATTTTTCTTACTGACTATGTATTGCCATGAATCTTATGGCTCATGCAGTGATGTCTTCTCATGATTCCATCAGCATTGTTTTCAAATGTATGTTGAGAGGCGCAGCTGACTTTCTTGTAAAGCCCATCCGGAAGAATGAGATGAGAAACTTGTGGCAGCATGTTTGGAGAAGGCAATTGGTATACTTCTATCACCTCAATCTCTACGGTTATCTCTAATGTTCGTCATACTTACATTTCCTGTCTGATTTTTTTTCCCCACTTCTCACATCATCTTTTCAGGCAAATGGGGAGCATGTTGGTACACATGGAAACCAAAATGGTAATCCTGTGAAGAGAAAACTGGATGTTAATGGTGAAAACAACCCAAGCATCTATTCAGGTGAATATGTTGACAGCATCGAGAAAAATGAGGATAACAGTGGAAAAGGAAGTGATGCTCAAGTAAGTGATAAATTCAGATGTACAAAAAATCCAAAACATCTACTTCTGTTTGGTAGCCTATGGTTGTGTATGTACATACAATGTTTATCTGGAATTTTGTCTTCTTGAAAGAAATTTTGTGTGTAACTAACCATGTAGATATTTGATGATGAGTTTCATCTAATTCTGCAAAAAATAAATAGCTTACTTTATCTACTTACAGCCATGACAATGAAAGTCTATGTTGATAACTTGTAATTAATAATTTTTCCACTGTTGTAGTGCTGTGGAAGTTCACTCATCATGCCTATATGATTTTTTTGTAGTTCCTATTTCCTTCCTAATAATTCCACTTCAACTGTTTGATATACTCTTTCCTTAAGTTGCTCCTTCTAGGTAGATTTTGCCTTTCAATTTGTGAATAAAAGTAGAATAATGTTGGTTATTATAGATTTCTTTGCTCAAGGGGGGGCAGGTTTTATGTTATTAGTTGCATATTCAATAAGAGAAATGACATACTTGAACATAGAGTTTTACATAGCTTTTGCAATTTTCCACTGCAGAGCTCTTGTACACGGTCAGACACAGAGGCTGAAAGCAAATATATGAAAAATGTGCAGGAACTTAAAGAACAAAAATGCAGGGAATCTATTCTTATGGATGTCACAAAAACTCAGAACGATAAAGAGTATGATATTGTATCAGTCAAACTTGTGGATGACAATGAGGGTATGGAATCATATATCATGTGTATCATAATGATTTCAATGAAGTCTTTGTTATGCTCATGGCTAGTAACACCTTGCAGAAAATTCAGTAATGTTGGGTCCAGAGCCAGCTTCCTGCATTGAAGCATGCAATTCTGGTTTACTAGTCCCAGAAGACCATTCTGGTATAGCATTTGCTGGTGTGAATGGAAATATGACACCATCAAGCTATTTGCAAATCAACAACACCCCCAATGAGGCCAAGCCCAAGGAAGCTATTGATCTGATTTGGGCAATCGACCATAGGAAACACAGTTTTGCACCTCGTGATGGCAGTCCTGCACATTGTCTTCCTTATGCTGCAGAAGCTCCTTCTCATGAGAATGATTTTAGCTGCAAATTGAGTTCTATTCCTTTTTTGGAGCTTTCTTTGAGAAGGCCCAAACAGACTAGCTGCAGAAAGCAAGAGCATGATGAATCAAATACACTACATCATTCAACTTCCTCAGCATTTTCACTGTGAGTGCCTTTCTTCTTGCTTGTCTGTTGTGGTTATGTAGATGTTGGAAAAATATACTAACGAAAATTACTGGGCACATCTTTGTCTTGTATGGATTGAGGAAACTGAGTTTCCAAGATCCTGACTGCAGTTCCTTCAACTAATGGTTTCCATAAAAATTAATCAATAATATGCTCACTTATTTTAATACTGATGAATATCTGCATTGGCAAGTGAACAATTGGTAAAGTTACTAGTGTTTTTCTGTCAGATTTGATTTTGCTAATCCGAAAGTCTAAAACCAGCTGTCAGTGTTTTTGTTATTTTATGCATAATACTCCCTTCAGTTAGCTTGACTAGATGTTTAGTGGTGTTCACATTATACAAATGCTGCTTCAACTGTTGATAGGAGTAAAATAAAGTCAAGAGAACATAAGCTTGATCAGTGTAGCTTCATTTGTAAGTGAGTGTGCAGCACTTTTAAAGCATGAAGTTCAGCAATGGACTGTTGATTGTGTCGTTGACTATCTTCAACATAGCTAACACTACGGATTCATAGAAACTGCAGATAGTGTCAGGAATTTTTCATTATCGTGTGTATGCTAATTATTTTAATCTCAAGCCATTTCTTTTCTTCTCCATCTTATTTTATATTGCTAAGCATGCATTAGCCATTCCTTATTGAGATGGAATAGAATATCTAAATTGACTCCTTATTCATCAACTAGAGAAGCTTATACTGCTTGAGCATACTTCATATAATGACTGCTTCTTGCTTATGTTACGCTGCCAACAATGAAAGTCTCCACCTGCAGATATGCTAGCAGAACAGAGGTGCCAACTTCCTCAATACCTATGAAATCTGTGATTGAACAAGAGAAGTTTCTTCATACTCCGAATATATGTCAAGCAGTTCAAAATTCTGGAAGCTTTAGGAATGCTCCATTTCATGATGATGCAGAACTAAAGAATATGGAAGATACAAATTCTCCTGGCTTTGTTTCCACTGGTCAGAATGAGACAACGATGCAATACTCTCTTAGAGCTATTCCTTTCCCTGTTCCAGTAATGTGGCAGGCAAATGGATCAGTACTGCAGCCAATGTTTTATCCACAGCCAGGAGCTCATCACATGCTGAACCCAACCCCAACTATATGGCAGGAAGCAGCCTCTACAGACCAAAGTGACTGCAAAGCACTCATGGCTATGGAAAGTGACCATTGTCAAGATAGAGTCATAGATGAACAGAGAGGTGTTTCTTCTACAGTGGTTGAGAGTGCTAATAGCATGTGCAACGATAATAATGCCGTGCCCAATACCCCCAAGTCAGAGGAGCTATTTGCTCATGATAAAATGAACCAAATGGACCTTCAGCAGCGCTTGAACCATCGAGAAGCAGCCTTAACCAAATTCCGTTTGAAGAGGAAGGAAAGATGTTATGAGAAGAAGGTATTACTATCGATCTAAGTAGAGCCTTGAGTTTCTGTTTCTTACTTCAGTATTTTCTGTCTGTTCTGAAAAACATTTTGTGTAACAGGTTCGGTATCAAAGCAGGAAATTACTTGCAGAGAAGCGTCCTCGAGTCAAGGGACAGTTTGTTCGTCAAGTGCAACCCTACAGCAGCGATTCAGCAACTGGATAGTTAAGCTAGGGTGAAGACTAAATTTTGTAACAAGCTTTTCTACTACTGCACAGGCATCCCTAACAGAACGCAGTTTCTACACGTTTGTACATCACACAATTATGTCTATAATCAGGATTAGTAGGGAGCTAAGGTGTTGTAGCAATTTTCCAAGAATTTTATGGTAAGATATTGGCGTGTAGTGTGCTGGCTTCTCTTCACCTTGTTTTATTTACTAGATTCTTTGGTATGTTTTAAGTAGATGAGGATCATACAGTTTAGCTGCTGTATATTGCTTGTATATGTATGCATTTTCTCTGCCCCCTGAATGCCACATGCTGTTGCTTGATAATGTACACTGAGGATACATTCACTGCAGTTTGCATATATGGATCATGTATTTTTTCCTGGCAGTACTAATGATTATTGTTAGGGATTTGTACCTGGATTCTAGATCATTTGTGATAAGTCAATAATGATTATTAGAGAGGTAATCTAGTGTAAATCTAATGTAATCTAGTTTGACTATTTTTATAAAAGAGGTGAAAAAATGCTGAAAATTTTTGGACGATTTTACCTCTAATAAAAAAAATAACTTACAAAAGCATTTTTAAGATCAAAATTTTATAATGTTCCATATTACCCATTTTCTTAACAAACCTCACTCTCTTCCTTCTCTTTTCTTATTTGTAGAGATTCTTCTTCATCACTCGCTTCGCCTACCCTCCGTCCGCTATTACCAACTACCTCTCTCTCTCAATTCCCAGGTCGAACACATTTGGATGTCTCGTGTATCTCTCTCTCTCTCTCTTAGCTCTCTTTTCGCCCGAATGTCAGCATCCAATCTCTCTCTAGACCCTCGTCTTTTTTTGGATCTTTTTCTATTTTATTTCAGTAATTTGATCTGCCATTTGTTGAGTATTTCGTAATACATTTGTGGCTCAAATTTGGCAAATTTGGGATCTTTTCGGAGATATTTTGTTTTCCGACAAATCTGATCTAAAATTATTTTGTTTAGGCGAAAATTCATCATCAAGAGAAATGCATATGCTTGTAAAAACAAAAAAAAGAAAAAGAAAAAAAGACCTATTTATAAATTGGTTGGTGGTTGCTTAGGAAAAAAGAAAAGAAAAAACAGAGAGAGAGGAGTAGCAACTAGGGTTTAGGCTACCACGACGAGTTCGACAATGTGTGAGAAGCCAAGACTTTGGTTTCTTCTATTTTGGGTTTTCTAATTAAGTAACAATCTCATTCTTTCTCTTAATCAAATCCTAGTTATATTTTCCATATTATTATATTTAAGCTTTTGATTTTGCTTCTATTTTTGTATCAATTCTTACCTTATTTTTTGAAATCCTTGTGGGCTAATATGTTAAATCTTAGTATCTAGATTCTCATTGCCCTAGTGTGTTCTTATTAGATTTATTTTTATTTAAAAATTAAATCTAATTTTGTTAGTAAATTTTGCGAACTATCTTGATGTTTAGAATTTAACATGATTCATATAATATTTCGAAGACATGACTTTTAGATATGATTTATAATATTGTTAATAAAATCAAAAGACTATTGTGTCATATTTCTATTTAAGTTAATATTTTATTTTAAAATTGTAGAAGTTCATATATATGATTTGAAGATTAATTATATATCTTAAAAGTTTCAAACATGAGATTATCGTGGCATTAGACCTAAGACCAAATTAGATTCATTGTGATATATACTCATTGATATTAATATCAAAGTAGATGTATGTTATAAGTTTTGATATTGAAATTATTAAGGTTGGGTCATGTGTTGGATGTGAAATTTTGATAAGGCTTTTTGGAACACATATTTTCGATTAGATTTTGAGTAATACTTCTAGTATGTGTTACATTAATGTCAATGTGAGTTATTAGATTTGGAGTCAAGTCTATTTTATTTAGAAATATATTTATATGACTCTAGATTGTAAGTCAGTTGGTTATGTACCTTAGATTCGAACGTGACTTGAATTTTCATATGGTTGTTTTTGTTCTCTTGATCTTTTTATAAGGTAAGCGAATGAGAGACTCCTAATAATATTAAGTAACATTTAATTTGTGAATTTCATACCTTCTATTAATTTATAAGTTTTCAAATATTATATTTATTAAAGTGATTTTTTAACATACTCTTAATATGAAGTTATGATTATATCATGATTCGTGATGTATATATAATTGCGTGGGTTAAAAATATTAAAAATAATGCATGTGAATTTATGTAATATTTATTAAATCTTGATACATACTTGTATTTATTTATAATTGACTTGTAAAAAAATAACCATGCATGTGTTTGTGACAAGAATTTCTAACTCATAAATACTTTATGATTTTTTATATTTTACTAATTTTAATTGTGTTGTCTCTATTATGATTCATGATGTAATCCTACCATTAGGGGCTAAATAATGATCATGTCGATATGCATGTGATCATGAGAAATCAATTTCGCTATCATCTGCAGGCATTAGAGTAGCAGTATATTTGTGTCATGGTCCATTCTGGGACATCGTATTATGGTCCCTTCTAAGACATCCTGTCGTGGTCTTTTTTGGGATACCATGTATTTATGAACAGGACATTAATTTTAAGTATGTTAACTTACTCATGATTCGGATCATCTATTGTGTATGTCCCCACTACTTGTGTAGGAGATATTAGTCTTAATAATTTTATATTATTTTGTGTTTTGTTTGAAATATATAATTATTTTAAAATTTTATGTATATTACTTGCTGACTTTTATATATATTCGTGTGACATGTATTTTGAATACATTTTGACATGATTTTGTTACCTTATAAACGAATTCTTAAATATTTTATAGTATTTTTAAAATATTCACTAAATATGACATTACTTATTCTTTTACAAATTTGATCATTAGATGTAAGTTATTGAATGCGAGTTAAATTATCTCGTGATGTGAAAACTCATATTATATTTGTTTATCATTTGTACATGTAAGTTTTATGTAGGATAACTTGAAAATATATAGTTATATGGTTAAAGGCTATATTTGTGAGCTCTTGGTTTATTCTTGTGAGTTATGAACTTGTACAGGATTAAAATTACAACCTTGCATGTTTATAGAGTTTTGACTTTATAAATATATAACATTGTTGTGTATTTGAACTTAGATTTTTCGAGTTTGGGGAGTGATAATTTAGTGATATCAAAGCTCTAGATTTAAGTTTAGATTAAGTTATATGAGATTTGAGAAATATAAATTAATGATAAGTATATATAATAGTTTCATGTTGCATATTTGAATATTCACTAGTTTTGAGGATTTTGATATATGTGTCAGGAAATTTAAGGACCAATGAATTTTCTATCATCTTTATGAATCATATGAAATAGTTATAAGAAGATGCAAGATTATTTTATTGGATTCTAAATCTTGGTCGAATGTGTATTAGATAGAATATGTGATTTAATCTTATATCCAAGCAAAAGAGTATTTATAATTAAGTTAAATTTTTGAATGGAATTGAATTATATAATATTGTTGGATTATTCTAGTATAGGGATTACTTTTATATGGATAAAATTCTGGAGCTTGTGAAATATAAATTTTTCTTGGTGATTTTAGAGTCGAATGGTGCATGAAATCATATGCATTTCAAGTTATGACCTCATTTTGGGCATTTGTCAGAAAATCATATCAATATTTTAGAGTAATTATTATGATTAGTTATGATTTTCAATATATGTTATGAGAATATTCTTAAGGGCTATGTTCTTATATTTGTGAGATTTGTATAGTCATTTAGATAATGACTTTGAGTTTATATGCCTAAATGTAAATGTCTATAGATTTAAATTTTGATATGATAGTTCCTAATTATAAGTTTATTTTAGTTAAAAAATGACACTTAAATTAATATAATCACCTTTTTACTTTCATTATTTAGCTATGACCCTAGTGTTTTTTTTAATGTGATAATCTCAAAGAGTTAAATCATGATTGGTCATTGAATTTTAAATAAAATATCTTTTTTGTTTAGTTGTGACCTCGAGTTCTCATAATTCTAGATTGTGTTTAATATACAGTATATGGGTTCTGACTTCTTAGTTTTTAATATATGATTCAAAAAGAAAAGTCTTTGTATTCTTAAGTTTGATCTTATGAGTTTTTGATCGAAACTTAGACAATTCTTATCGTGATTAAATTTTATTTGGAGGATTCATATAATTTATTTCTATTGAGAATCTAAATTTTGGATTTAAGATTTTAATTCATGGTAATTTATCAGAGACTATTTTGAGAAAATAATAAATTATCTTGATAGTTTTATTGATTAAGGGTATATCATTGCGATCACTTTGTATATTATTTTATTTGAGATGGAATCCAAGTTGTCCCTATTAAATTATTAAGTTATTTTAGCAAATGATATATAAGAACAGTAAAGTTCAATTTGTAGTATCTCATGGAAAAGGATGATTATTTGATATATATCTATGGATTTGGAGATTGAGGTTTGGATTTGTAATTTTTCATTGGCTATAATGAATTTGTGATTCTTAATATTATGATGTATAATGCAAGTTCATATTTTTCAAATTTTAATTGCTTGTGGAAGAAGAGACATATATTGTTAAGAAAGACATATAGTAATATCATGTTCTTGTGTGTCAATACTTGACTATATGCAAAATTTTGAGGATCTTAGTTCAATAAGTGAACTTTGCATAAGATCTTTGATTTCATTTTTTTTTTACTTTTCTAAGAGTTGGAATCCCGCTTGACTTTAAATTTATTAGAAATTATTATATTGATTTTGGTTTCTAATTAGTATGACAAGGAATTTGGAGAAAATTTTAGTATTTTAAATCTGATTTCATGAAATTATGATTATAGTGTGGTGATTTAATTGAAGGAGTAATAAAAATTTTATGCAAGATATTTGGAGAAATTGTTATAACTAAAATTTGAGATTTAAATTCTTATTCTTGTTCATAATATCTATTTAGGATTGAAGGATATATACTGAGTGCCCTCATGATTGGAACTATATTCATGTAATTATATGATATACCAGTGTGTTTAAGTTTGGCTTGTGATTTGAGTTACTTTTATTTAAGTGAAAAATTATGGATAATGCATAGCAACTAAGCATTTAAACTTTGAATATAGACCTCATCATTTATTTCTATAGTAGACTCAAATGTGAAAGTACTTGTTACTTTCATAGTTATTTGATTCAATTGTAGCTTTATAATTACAATATTTACAATTCAATCAAGCATTGAAAAATTTTAATTGTGAATGAGTTACCTATGAGAATATGAAAATCTTGTGGATGAGATATTAGTTACTTTTATATAAGTTATGAGATCATCTTACATTGAAGATATTAAAGGTTTTATGAGTTTAAATCAGAGTACGTAGTGGGGATATACTATGGTGTAAGATGCTAGAATTTTTTGACGATTTTTAAGAACTGAAAATTTGATTTTATTGATTTATATTTTAAATTATGAACTTTTGGGACCAAGTTACATTAGATTGAGAGTTATGCTGCTAATCATTTTAGAGAGTTGGAGTTATGATTCCGTTATCATCCATTTCTTAAGATTTTGCCTTCCAAGAGTGTAATATATTTTGGTATTTGTGGTGAACATTGTTTTCATTTTATTAGGCTTTTTGAGATCATACTACCATTAAAATATCGAATCTTATAAAAAATCTATAGTTAAATGTACTTGGATGAGAGAAATAGTAGGATTAGTAACCTCCTATAAAGTTCTCATGATGCAATATTTTAAATTAAAATTCTTAAGTGAGTTAGTAATGTAACATTGGAGCAGACGGTTGGTTATAACCTTAGTCCCTTACTCTTAAAGTCCTTAGTTCAAACCTCAACCAAGCTCATATATTAGACTCTGTACTTTCAAAGTTTATTAAAGATCTCTCTAATGAGGAGTATTTTATTATTTTTTTAGTAGAAAAAAGAAAAAAGAGTAAGTATTGAGACATTAAATTATACCACATATCAGGATCTAGTGGAGCAAGTGTTCTAAAAGAGAAACCATTTGAAAATTAGACAAAGATTACTTGGCAAGATAACCTCGGTTATTTAGCATATCTGTTATGAGATGATTTGAAATTAAGTTTGGATGACTAAACTTATTTTAAGGGGGGTAGAATGTGAAAACAAAAAAAAAAAAAGAAAAAAGGACCTATTTGAAAATTGGTAATTTGTTGTGGGTGGGGGGGGGGGGGCCCACAAATCCCTTCTCCCTTATAAATTGTTTTCTTTTTTACTTTTGTATTATGATGATGGCTGCCCAGATTAAAAAAAAAAAAAAAAGAGAGAGAGAGAGGAGTGGCGGCTAGGGTTTGGACTGCGACAATAAGTTCAACAATGCGTGAGAAGCAACAATAAGTTCAACAATGTGTGAGAAGCTAAGACCTTGATTTCTTCTTGATGTTTTGGGTTTTGTAGCTAGTAATGATCTCACATTTTCTCTCAGTCAAACCCTAGTTATATTCTCCATGTTATTAGATTTAAGACTTTGATTTTGATTCAATTTTTGTATCAATTCTTATTCTATTTTTGGAAATCCTTATGGGGTAGTGTGTTAAATCTTAATATCTAGATTCTTGTTGCCCTAGTGCGATCTTATTAGGGTTATTTCTATTTAAAATTAAAATTAATTTTGCTAGTAATTTTTGTGGACTATCTTGATGTTTAGAATTTAGCATAATTAATGTAATATATCGAAGTCATAATTTTCAGATATGATTTGGATAATTGTTAATAAGATCAAGAAGTTATTGTATCATATTTTATCTAAATTCATATTTTATTTTAGAATTGTAGAAGTTCGTATATATAGTTTGAAAATCAATTATACATATTAAGGGTTTTAATCATGAGATTATCGTGACATTGAATGTAAGACCAAATTAGATTCATTGTGACATATACTCATTAATTTTAACATTGGAATTATTAAGGTTGGCTCATATGTTGGACATGAAATTCTGAAAAGATTTTTTGGAACAAGTATTTTCGACTAGATTTTGAGTAATACTTCTAATATATATTACATTGATGTTAATGTAAGTTATTAGATTTGGAGTTGAGTCTATTTTATTTAGAAATGTATTTATATGATTCTAGATTGTAAGTCAGTTGGTTATGTGTCTTAAATTCAAACGTAGCTTGGACTTTCATATAGTTGTTTTTGTTTTCGTGATCTTTTTGTAAGGTAAGCAAATGAGAGACTCCTAATAATGTTAAGTGGCATTTAATTTGTGAATTTCATGCATTCTATTAATTTATAATTTTCAAATATTATACTTGTTAAAATAATTTTTTGACATACTTTTAATATGAAATTATGATTATACATACTTGTATTTATTTATAATTGACTTGTAAAAGAAAATCATGCATGTGTTTGTGATAAGAATTTCTTACTCGTAAATATTTTATGATTTTTCATATTTTACTAATTTTGATTGTGTTGTTTCTATCATGATTCGTGATGTCATCCTACTATTGGAGGTCAAATAATGGTCATATCGACATATGTGTGATCGTGAGAAACCAATTTCGCTGCCATCCGCAAATATGAAAGTAGTGGTATATTTATGTCATAGTTATTTTTGGGACATTGTATCATGATCCCTTATGAGACATCGTGTTGTGATTTCTTCTGGGATATCGTACATTCGTAGGCAAGCCATTGATTTTAAGTGTACCAACTTGCTTGTAATTTGAATCACCTGTTGTGTATGTGTACCCACTACTTGTATAGGAGACAACCGTCTTAATAATTTTATATTATTTTATATTTTATTTTAGAAATATAATTATTTTAAAATTTTACGTATATTACTTGTTGATTTTTATATAAATTCATGTGACATGTATTTTGAATACGTTTTAACATGATTTAGTTACATTATAAACGAGTTCTTAAATATTTTATGTTATTTTTAAAATGTTCGCTAAACATAGAATCATTTATTTTCTTACAGATTTGACCATTAGATATGAGTTGTGGTATTAAATACTAATTAAGTTATCTCATAATGTGAAAACTTATATTAGGTTTATTTATTCTTTGTGCATATGAGTTTAATGTAAGATAATTTGAAAATATATAATTATATGGTTGAAGCCTAATTTGTGAGATATTAGTTTATTCTTGTAAGTTATTAACTTGTATATGATTAAGATTGTAATTTTACATGCTTATGAAATTTTGATCTTATAAATATGCGGCGTTATTGCACAACTGAGCTTAGAGTTTTGGAGTTCGGGGCATAATAATACTGCCCAACAATCCAAAGAATTTGGGTCGCAGAGGTGGAGAACAACCCGATTTGTTATTTTCACCGAGATGTGTAAGGCCTTTGCGTGCATACCAAGTAATTTGTTCAAGTATTAGAATGTGCATGCATTCTCTTAGTTTCTTTCCTTTTGCTGACTCTCTTCAATTGGGTTTTTTTTTAGCATTTTGGAAGAAGACTAGATGCAAAATGTTTATTTTGAACAATGAATGAAACATAAAATTTTTTTTCCAAAATTTTTGTTGCTTTCGTTACATGCTTTTGAATCTTGTGAGGAGTAATGAGTCTAATGCTTTTCATCCTATTCAATTTCATCATGCAGCTCTGTCAAAAGATGGCTGACGACTGCCCCAGGATCTCCAACTACCCATTGGTACCGGGTACGTTGTGTGCTCTCCCAACCGCTGTATGTTATGGCTGGGCAAGACATCGTTGGATGGCTACACTTGGTGGCTCAGTGTGCTCAGAGTTACACAATTTACTTGACTCTGTCAGGTTGGTTGAATTATTTTTATTTTTCTGATGCCCATTTTTTCATTCTGTTATTATCGAGGAAAGGACTGACAATCTTTTTACTCTTGTTCAAAGTTAAAATGTGGGGTCCTAGAGCTGAACAAGGAGGAATACTGCAGTTATCTACAGGTAAACTAGATCTCAAAGAACCTTACTACCGATTGTCCCAATCTCAACCCTATGTTTGGGCACAAGACCAGCAGCCACACACAGCTAAATTGGAATCATTGTTTCAAGTTTTGTGTCTGCTGATATGGGATATAATTGCCAGAGATTGAACGAAAACATGGCCATTCTGGTTAGGTATGGTTCAGCTGGTGGTCCAATTGATTGATTCTTTTATACTG
Source organism: Trichopus zeylanicus subsp. travancoricus (assembly GCA_005019695.1). Lineage (NCBI taxonomy): Eukaryota > Viridiplantae > Streptophyta > Magnoliopsida > Dioscoreales > Dioscoreaceae > Trichopus > Trichopus zeylanicus. The sequence goes on from RXID01014720.1 coordinate 112,338, forward strand.
AAATTAGCTCAGTATATATATTTAGTATACCCAGATGAACAGAAATCTATTGATGACCATATGTAGATCACTAAGTTGTGTATAGCAGGGTCAGTTTATGAAATTTACTATAAAAATTCTTCTGATGATTTTTATTGTAAAAATTCTTCATTTCTTAATTCCTAATAACCAGGTAGTTTGTCGAATGTGGGTTAGTTCTTATAGATCAAATGCTTGAAACAGATTCAATTCTTGCGTCTCCATGTTTTTCTGCTTTCTTCTGTTATCTGATATTGATTTTAATTTCTCTGAATTGTTCTCTTACATTTTCCTTTGTTGTGATTTTGGAAACGAATCAATGATGTGTTCCTCCGCTTATTAGGAAGTCTCGCCCCGCCCCAAATTCAGGATGTGGTTGACCCTACATAATGCGACAGGCATCACCAAATTCTGAGCATTCTGAAACCAGCAGGCATGGGCTATCAAGCTTTGGGTTTTCTGCAGCTCGCGTTTGTAAAATAGTGCATGCTTCTTTGTAGTGTTGCCTTGTTCGTGTCTGATCAACTTGTTTCCCATGTAAATTGTTCAAATTCTGAACCATTATTTGGGGGCGCTGATGGGAATTGGCATCAGTATGCAGCCTTACCCCTTAATTATAAGCCATGATTCAAGTAAAGAGAACATTCCTAGCAAACTTCTCATCTCATTGAAGAAGATTTTTTTCCAAAATTTGATTTTTCACTTGTATATAATGCAAGAACTTGAAATAGATATCGAAAAGATTATTAGTATAAAGAAACTTTTTTCCCAAAAATAAACTTATTTTTTTAAATTTAAAATTAATTACTTATCATAATTTTTAATAAAAATTAATTAAGAATGTGTAAATTACGTGCATCATACTAGTTTTATTATAAGAGAGACGGTTCTGATCAACTGCGGTGTTTAAAAAATAAATGAATAACTAATAAATTAAAGATGTCACTAATTAATATAAGTTCGCAAATTATATTCAAACATTTCCGTTATTGCCTAATTAATGTCTTCCAGGGTATCTCTTTATTAAAGATCTTAATCTCATCCAACAACCATCAAACACTAAAGTAATTAAAAGCATTGGCCCACCTTGCTTTCTCCTCCGTCCCTTTTTCCAAATTTTCCTCTTCTCTAACTCAAAAAAAAGAACGAAAAAAAAAACAAAATGCAAAAAAAATGAACCTTCGTACCGGAGAGCAAAAACCGACTTTAAACCAAGATTTTGAATTTCAATTTTAGTTTCGATTTTGACACTCATTGACACTTATTGATATCAATAATATTCTCCATTCCTTCCGTTTCCTTTTTCGATCCTTCGTCTAAAAGATAGTCGATAATTTTCTTCTATTTATGAAATTCAATTATTCTTATATGTCGACTTATCTGTAATTTTGTTCGTTCTATTGCTTTGTATAAGAACTCCATTTGCAAATGATTATCGAAGTCAATAATTCGTAGCACCTTAACTATTGGACTGAAGATTCCGATTACATTCTCAAATGATTCCCAAAATTGTTCATTCAAAACTTGATTATAGAATTGTTCAAAAAGAATTTTCTCTGACTATTTCAACTTCAAATAATGCTTGTCATATTCTTCACTAATAAATAATCTGTTCAGCACTTGTCGATGGGTATACAAGAAATCCAAAGAAATAAATTATGTAGTAAACCGAGTAATGTCTATTCTAATAATCTCTCGACCTCGTATTTTCTTTCTCATCAGTTCAAGACACCAAGTATGGTTATAAGTAAATAACGTCAACTTTTGATCTTCCTAATCGCTTTTCTAATATCAAGATCCTTACTCATATCCTTCAATATTAAATCAATAGAGTGTGCGCATAAGGTGTCCAAAAAAGATGTTTTCATTTTTGTATTAACTTCTTTTCAACATATACCAGCGGAGCTATATTATTAGTTACGATTTGTACCACTCTTGATTCATCAATCTCCTTAATGACAATACCAATAAATGATATAAAAAATTACAAAATTGTACATAAAAAAACCTTTTATTGCATATCCTAAAATTAAATCTTTACTACCAAAATTTCACATAGCTTCAAAATTTTTAGATTTAGTAGCTATTTCTAGCATTTTTAAAAAATTATTAGTATATTTTCACTTCAGATCCTTTGGGCTAATTTCCAATTAGCTCATAAGACATCACCACCATTGCTTTTGCTTTTCATAAAATAACTCGATTGAAATGATTGGACAGAGAGAAAAACTAGAATTAGGAACTTAGAATTAAGTTTAGCAAAATATAATTACAGCTCTTGATCACCTTTAGCAAAATATAATTATAGCTATTGATTATCTCTCCCATAAAATATAATTAAACACATTAGGCTAATATAGAAATCATATAAGCATGCACCTACCAGCATGCGGGATATCTTCGTTCCAAGTTTGAATAGAGTATCTCTTCGCATGTAGGAGCAAAGACTCAGCAGGCCTGTGTAGAAGACCCCTGGCGGCCGTCGATATCTCCTTCAGCGTTCTTGTTGCTGCCGTGTCCACCCATGTACACCTGGCTAGAGCAAAGAGCCAACCGCAAGCTCCCCCTTGAGCTCTCTCAGCTGTTTCACCCATCCGCCTCTAGAGTCTAGGCAACCCTGGCCCTGCATCGCGCCAATGCAATGCATCACGTCGCACCGTCTCCTCGCCGTCAGATTGCCACAAAGTCGGCCTCCTTGTCATCTTGATTGGTTGTGATGCCCTGTCGATCATCGCTAGTGGGAAAGAGAATCGAGCCAACCTCGCAGTGTTGCTGCTGCAAGCATGCTCTCTAAACATGCGCTACTGCTGTAAGCATGGACGCCACCTCGGAGATCCTCCCTTTTAACGCCTTTGAGCCCATCATCTTCGTTCATGCCAACTCTGGATTGATGTGCTCGCTTTGCCTTCGGGAGGATGTACTCGTTCCACTATTTCTCACTGCTCGTCGCTCTGCTGCTGCTCAAAAACAAAAAAGCAAAGAAATTCTTCTACATTACAATGAAGATAGAAAAAAGCAAGGTTTACCGAATTAGAATAGGAGCTCGCTGCTTGTTACTTGTTACTTTTGCTCTGCCGCCGCTTCTGATTTTACAATTTAACCCCTTAAAATTTTATTATTTATTTTTTATGCAAATTTTTTTTTATTTTTTCTTCTCTTCTTCCATATTTGTTTCCAACAAACCAATAGTCCCACACAAAATTTATCTAGTACAAGGCAGAAAAAGGGCAACAAAAAAATTAGGCAAAAAAGTACAAAAAAGAAAATTTTTTATGGGGTTAAATTATAAAATTACAAAATTGTACATAAAAAAAAATCTTTTTTTTGCATATTCTAAAATTAAATCTTTACTACTAAAAGTTCACATAGCTTCAAAATTTTTAGATTTAGTAGCTATTTCTAGCATATTTTTTTAAATTTATTAGTATATTTTCACCTCAGATCCTTTGGGCTAATTGTGATAAGACATCACCACAATTGCTTTTGTTTTTCATAAAATAACTCGATTGAAATAATTGGATAAAGAGAAAAACTAGAATTAGGAACTTAGAATTAGGTTTAGTGAAATATAATTAGAGATCTTGATCATTTTTAGCAAAATATAATTACAACTATTAATTATCTCTCCCATAAAATATAATTAAACACATTAGGCTAATATAGAAATCATATGAGCATGCACCTACCAGCATGCACCTACCAGCATGCGGGATATCTTCGTTCCAAGTTTGAATCATGGTTTAGAGTTTCGGTTTCGGTTTCGGTTTCGGGACCGGCCGAAACCGATACGTTTCGGCCGTTTCGGCCGTTTCGGTTTCAGTTTCGGTTGTTTCGATTTCGGCCGAAAGAATTTTTTAAATTATTAATTGGGCGTTGACCAGAGTTTGACTATATTTTGACTGTCATTTGACTTCAAATTAAAAATACAATAAAATATTAGAAAAAATTGAAAAAATTTGAAAAATTATGAATGAATTTATACTTAATTTTACAATAATTTCAAATATTATTTAAGCTAATTAAAATTAATTTTGATAGTTAGTCACTGATATTGTCTGCTTTTAATATATATTAGTGTATTAAAAAAATATATAAGAAATGATATGAATATGATTGAAATTTAAAAATTAACATAAGCAAATTTAACTTTTTATTAAAATGTATTTCACACGTATATAATTTATAAATTCTAAGATAATATAACTAATAATCATAATCATCATCGGTTGAGTTTGGAATATCTGGATGTGGAATTACAAATTTAGTACCTGAATGATTCGGACGAGCATTTATGGGCATATGAATCAAAACAATTAGTTCTGCGCGATCTCATGGCAGCGGTTTTGAAGTATAACCATATATCGAAGGTCTAAAATAAAAATTATATTTTGACTAAAATTTAATTTAATTTAATTTTAATTATTTTTTAACTTCAAATTAAAAAATTATAATATATTTAAAATTTTTTAAAAATAATGAATAATTACGTGAATAATATTATGTACGTAAATAATATCTGACAGAAACCGATAAGGACGTCGAAATTAAATTGGCGACAACACTGGTCCCAGTGTAAGGTCAGTCTCATCTTACGGGAGTGCGAGTCAGGCTAGCGAGCGCACGAGATAGACGAGAGAACGGTGGTAGACTAGTAAGAGCGCAGGGTTTTTGGGTTCGAACATGAAGTCGCGCGAGGTCCTCCCCACGACCCCCCCCCAACCCGCGCGAGCTCGGCGAGCTCCCGCCCGGCCGCCTGTCCGCCCGGAGCTCCCGCCAAACCCCCAGCCGCCGCGCCGCCCCCCCCCCCCCCCCCCCACCCCCCCCCCCCCCCCCCCCCCCCGGCGCGAGCTCGGGCGAGCTTCCCCCCGGCCGCCCGCCCCGCCCGAGCTCCCGCCCCCCCCAACCCGCCGATCTCGGCGAGCTCCGCCCGCGACGCCGCTCTCGAGCCCGCGAGCTCCCACCCGCCCGAGCCTGGCGAGCTCCCGCCGGCCCGCGCGCGATCCCGGCGAGCTCACGCCCCCGCGCGCGATCCCGGCGAGCTCCCGCCCCCCCGCTCTCGAGCCCGGCGAGCTCCCGCCCCCGCGTGCGATCCCGACGAGCTCCCGCCCACCCGCGCGAGCCCGGCGAGCTCCAGCCCACCCGCGCACGCCCGGCGAGCTCCCGCTCCCGCTCCCGACGTGCGTTCGTTGGCGAAGATGAACAGTAATGAACAGTAATGAACAGTAAACCCTAACCGATACGAAACCGTAGGTTTCGTTGCGGTTCCGACCGAAACCGAAACGTTTCGGCCGAAACTGCGAACCTTGGTTTGAATACAGTATCTCTTCGTGTGTAGGAGCAAAGACTCAGCAGGCCTATGCAGCAGACCCCTGGTGGCCGTCGATATCTCCTCCAGCGCTCTTGTTGCTGCAGTGTCCATCCATGCACACCTGGCCGGAGCAAAGAGCCAGTCGCAAGCTCCTCCTTGAGCTCTCTCGGCTGTTTCACCCATCCGCCTCTAGAGTCTAGGCAACCCCGGTCCTGTATCACGCCAGTCCAACGCATCACGCCGCACCGTCTCCTCACCATCAGACTGCCACAAAGTCGGCCTCCTTGTCATCTTGATTGATTGTGATGCCCTGTCGATCATTGCTAGTGGGAAAGAGAACCGAACAAATCTCGCCGTGTTGCTGTTGCAAGTATGCTCTCTAAACATGCACTACTGCTGTAAGCATGGACGCCACCTCGGAGATCCTCCCTTTTAATGCCTTTGAGCCCATCATCTTCGTTCGTGCGGACTCTGGATGGATGTGCTCGCTTTGCTTTCTAGAGGATGTACTCGTTCCACTATCACTCACTGCTTATCGATCTGCCGCTGCTCAAATACAAAAAAAAAACAAAAAAATTCTTCGGCATTACAACGAAGACAAAAAAATGCAAGGTTTACCGAATTAGAATAGGGGCTCGCTGCTTGTTACTTGTTACTTTTGTTCTGCCGCCGCTTGCTACTTTTGCTTCGTCGCTGTTCGTTACTTCTACTTCGCTGCTAGTCGCTGCTTCATACATTACTCACTGTTCCGCCGCTTCTTCTTCATGTGCTACTCCGTCTCTTTTGCTCCATTGCTATTGCTCTATGCAATCTCGCTGTGAACTCATTGTATTCTGCGCGATCTCGCTACCGTTACTCGCTATCCTAACTCTAGAACTGAAATTTATTTGAACCGAAATTTTAAACCGTGTTTTATAAGTCCACTACCATTCTTCTCCCAGCAGGCCCTAAGCGGGCTAGCTAAAGCCCGCATTCGTCGGAGTCCCGCCCAGATTCTTGCTTACGTTGATATTGTTAACTTACGTTAGCTTGGCAATGTGCCAGGTCTAGGGTCCGACTGCCAATACTGAAACCTCTCACGGGCTCGGGCCCTCGGGCCTGATTCACGGCCCTCCTCCAGGCCGCACTTCCCCGGCTCCCTATAAACACACGCTACACTACATTCCAGCCACCGCCCAAAAAGAGCGCCACCACCCACCACCTCCATCTGGAAGAAAAGATGACCTTCGGGCACAAGCGGTCCGGCTCCATGATTGTGTTGCTACGGCCCCGGTGGCCCACAGGCTCGCGTCATCTGTTTCGCTCTCGCCGTCCTCCTCATTCTCGTTGGCGTCATCGCCCTCATCCTCTACCTCGTCTATCGCCCCTCCAAGCCCCACTTCTCCGTTGCCGGCGTCGCCGTCTACCAGCTCTCCAACGCTAACTCTTTCTCTGCCGACACCGCCCTCTCCACCAGCCTCCAGATCACCGTCCTCGGACGCAACCCCAGCTACCGCGCCTCCATCCTCTACGACCGCCTCTCCGCCTACGTCACTTATCGGAACCAGGCCATCACGCCGCCGACATCACTGGCCCCGCTACTCCAGGTATGTTGTCGACAGTCTGTTCACTTCATGCATAGTATATCCACGAAATGTCTTTAACATACTTGTTTATTTCAACCAGGAGAGGAAGGGGGAGGTGGCAATGTCGCCAGTGATGGGAGGATCGCCGATGCCGGTGTCGGCAGATGTGGCGACGGGGCTGATGGCGGACGAGGGGTACGGGGTGGTGGGGCTGAGGCTGGTGGTTATGGGCAGGTTGAGATACAAGTCCGGGCCGTTCCATAGGGGGTGGTACGGCTTCTCCGTGAGCTGAGGCGTGCTGGTGGCGCTCCGCAAGGGCTGCTCCGCCTTGTGTCCCGCTGCTCGGCGCGCCGGACTGCGATGTCGACGTCTGAAGTGCCATCCTCGAGATACAGCCCGTCTAGTAAAACCATGTACTTCGAATGATGGATCCGGATGATTGATTTCACTGCAAAAGTTAAGCTGTTTTATTGTACAATTCAAGTACAGAACATGATTACAACTCTTGATTGAGTCTTCCATCTGTGGCTTGATGGCATTTCGACTGATTTTGATCCGATTGCTACAATAACAATTTGAGTTATCGTTTGATCATGATGATCCAACTGTTAAAGTTTGTGATAATCTAATAATTCGAATTAATAATGGATAGTCCAAATCCGGTCTCAAAAGTTGACCAGTGTCCTTAGCCGCTGAGCTTCTGAAACCTTTGTGCGCTGTTGTTTGATTCACATATACCGTAGGCACGACCACCCGTAGCTTTGTAGCGGAATTTAATTATTCCAACAATCATTCAATGTGATCATGACCCTGATGCTTCTCGGCTCCAACTGGGACGGGACAAGGCCGACGCTGGCTGAATCGTGGACTGTCCAGCTTGCGGTCCATGGACCCAAGACCTGGGCCTAGCCAGCCCGGTTCGACATTCCGTTTGGCACATGCCATGATGACGTGGGAGAATCCTGTACTCCGACACCAAAGTAAAGTCTTAGAGCTCGTGGAGATGAAATAAATCCCACAATTGACTAGTGCAATAGATTAATGATGTTCAATTTGCCCAGCATCTTCAAGTCCTCTGATCCTGAATGACTGAGCCTTTCATTTACACCTTAATTGTTAATTTGACAATTATTTACAAGAGGTCATAAATTCAATTATATATTTCTTTGGGAGTGTTTTAGCTATTTTGGTGTCTGACAAGTAACATAAATAATTTATAGTAGGTACTATTAATCCATAAATGCTATCAGATATAAGTCTTTAAACAGTCCGTTTAGATGTTTAATAAAAGTTGATCATTTAAATGTTTGGTGATTAATTATACAAGGTATTAAGGGTTATTTGATTGCTAAATTAGTGTCTAAACGTCCGCATAACCATTTAATTAACTTTTTTAAATGACCGCTTTAATTATAAAATCATTATTTAATAATTAATATTTTTATTTTTAAAATAATAAATATAATAATTGTTTTTTTAAAAATAAAGACACATAGTTTTTGTTTCAACGACTAAATCGTTTGCCTAGATATTTTAAAAATTCACCTTTTAATATAGCTTAAGTGTGTTAACTAAGGTTTTAAATTTTAATAATTAATAATTTTTATTTTTAAAATAATAAATATAATAATTGTTTTTTTTATAATAAAGACACATAGTTTTTGTTTCAAAGACTAAATCGTTTGCCAAGATATTTTAAAAATTCACCTTTTAATATTGCTCAAGTGTGTTAACTAAGGTTTTAAATTTTATTTTTGAGAATAATTTTTGTACCCACTGAAATCTATAGGTTTTGATTGTTTTAGTTTCGACAAATTATTTTAAAATTTTATTATATTTTGATTTTTAATTTAAAAATATTATAAAATTCAAAAGTAAAAAAAATTAGATATATATTTTTTAAATATTAAATACATAAATATTTTGTATAAAAAATACATAAAATTTTTAAAAATTGCATCACCTAAGGTTAATGCAAGTACAAAAAAAGTCTTACCATCTCACCCAAATTATTATTATGAATTAAAAAAATACATAAAATTAAATACAAATTTTGGTGAGTTTAATATTAAATTTTAAATCGGGTTATTATACATTTAGTTGAAATTTAAAACCCTAATTTTAACTGTCTTATAACTACCGAACCCGATTTCCTATCGGCTTGACTCTAGCCGAAACCAAATATCTGACTAACCACATGGGTTTGGGTGAACCCTTTTGAGTCAGAGTCCTAGTTCGGTTAACTTTGCCTAACCGGCGCCGTACTTGGCTGACGAAATCCATTTCAGTTCGCATCGTCGTTTCCAGTCTCCTCCTTCCTCTCCTCTCCTTCGAGTCCACACGCAATCGTTTGACCAGAAACCCCACTCCCGCATCCCGCTGGCCCATCCGACCCACGCCTCGGGATCTGTGCAGAGGTCACTGTATAGCCCCGGTCAACGTCCAGAGGCGGAACCAACCTCTGAAATCGTCGCGCTTTCCAAAGACGACCCGGCCCCCTCTTCCACTTCTCCGATTTAAATCCCTAGATCTACACTCCTCCGAATCCCGCATCGATCGATTTTCAAGTCTCCGCGATTCCCAGGTGAGCAATTGAATCGCTCGATTCGGTCTCTGATCTTCTTCTATTTGATCGGAGTTTCAGCAATTGGTGTTCCACTTTTGCTTCGCAGATTCTTCTAGTTGGGTTTTTGCTTGGTTTGGAGGAGATGGCTTCAGCCTTGATGAACATGACGACGGCAGCGTTTGGCTGGGGTTCGGCTGCGTTCGACGCTCCGCTCGCCCGGGCGGTGGTGTTTGGGGTTCATATCGATGGTTGGTGCTTGGATTCCTGTTATTTTGATGGATTAATTGGAAAAGTTTGTGTTTCTAGTAGAGATTTTACGTGGTCTGATGTTGTGTGTTTGTTTTTTGAGTTTAGGGCATTTGGTTGTGGAGGTTCTTCTGATTGCTGTCATTCTATTTCAGCTCTCGCGGAAGAGTTACAAGCCACCGAAGAAGCCTCTCACTGAGAAGGTTTGGCGGTTTTATAGCTATTTGCAATTGATTTTTTTGTGCTTAACAAGATGATATAATAAAGACCTTAGAGATGTTATTGGTAGTCCTATTTAGTGATTAGCAAGTTGGGTTGAAATTGTTGGTTTTGAAGACAGTGTATAGTTTTTCTTGGTAAAATTTAAAGACAATATTTGGTTATTTCTCGGAAAAAATGGAAAGTTTTTAGATCTCAGGACTTGCTTGGATTGAGTCTTTGAAGATTGTAACTAGTCTTTGAACAGCAACATGTAAGACTCTTCCAGTTGACTCAGCGATTACTTTTGCTATTTATTTTGTTAATAATAGCTACTTGTAGTGTTTGATTTATTTCATCACATGAAACAGGGCTTCGTCCTTTACTCCTGATTGTACTATCTTCTACTATGGCCAAAGACTTCACTGACCAGCTGATTCTAGATGAATTTTATCATTCTTTCATGTTGAAAATGTACTACACATACTATTGTGATATATTTTTTTTACCTTTTTTTATTTCTATTCATTCTTTCATATAAATGCTGATACATATGTTTGTTGTTTTGTTTTTCTTCACTGGATAAACACTAGGCCTTTATGATTGTGGTATTTGCTTATATTGTGATTAACCTGGATGATGCTTGTGGTTTGCTGCTTGGAAAGTATTGTCTGTTAGTGATAGAATTCTCAAGAACCTTCTTATGATTGGACTGCAGGAAATAGATGAACTTTGTGAAGAATGGGTCCCAGAACCTCTTCATCCTCCTATTACAGAAGAAATGAATGTCCAGCCTCCTACTCTGGAAAGGTAAAATGAGCTTTAGTTTTAACTTTCTTTGATCTTGTTGTTTCTATGGTTTTTTCATGTGATTTTGGTATAAACTCCTCAGACTTTTTCTTTGGGTGCATACTAAACCATATATTGCAAATACTAATGGTGCAAAATAGAGCCACATAATGATGCACCATGCTAAATAAAAAATCATCTGAGTCAATTTTTATATTTTTTTTCTAATGTTTCCTTTCATTTTTTTTTTCAGCGCTGCAGGGCCTCATACTGTAATTGATGGAAAAGAAGTTGTGAACTTTGCTTCGGCCAATTTCCTTGGGTTGACAGGAAATGAGAAGATAATTGTGAGTGAAGCTTTTCATGCATCTTCAAAGACTAGTTTTGTTTGTTTTGATGACATAATCCTAACTCAAGTGCATTGCAGGATTCATGTGTCGGTTCATTGGAGAAATATGGTGTTGGTTCTTGTGGTCCTCGTGGCTTCTATGGCACAATTGGTAAGAGTTGTATTTCTTCTCTCAAAGCTTTATGTATACCAAAATTATGTTCCTTGATCAAATTGTCTCTTTTGTAGATGTCCACCTTGACTGTGAGACGAGAATAGCAAAGTTTCTGGGTACTCCAGATTCAATTATCTACTCCTATGGAATTTCAACAATCTTTAGTGTCATTCCAGCCTTTTGCAAGAAAGGAGATATCATTGTTGCGTATGTTTCTGCTCTCTCATTTTGATTATTAATAAAGTGGAACATGATTTAAAAATATACTAGCTACTATATGGACTCTGAAACATCTTATTAAGAATCCACTTGTATGTAATTGCTGGCAACCCCGGTTATATAAACCAGGTTTTTATATAAACTGGATGAGTAAGAGTTGTATTCTCAAAATTTCAGTTGCTTTTGTTCCTGCAATGGTCATACGCTTGTATACATTTTGACATTAGCACTTGTTTATCTTTGGACATAGGCCTCTTGGATGCATGGTTTTACCTTATTTTGTACAAGTCATCTGCTATTTTTGTTGGATATCTGTCAATATGGATTAACTAATATGTTTCTGTTGAGTTAAATTTGTCATAAGTATTTGGATATTTATTTTCATGGACTGATAAGTGCCAATATTACTTTTTTTGAATGTATTAACTGATGTTATCTACATTATAGTGATAAGGGTGTGAACTGGGCAGTGCAAAATGGTCTCTACCTATCAAGGAGTACTGTAGTTTACTTTGATCATAACGATATGGCATCACTGGAAAGTGCATTGGAGAAGACAACTAGAGGAAATCGGAGAGTGGAAAAGCTGCGACGTTACATTGTTATTGAAGCAGTATACCAGGTATAAAGTTTTATATGTTGTTTACTGCTTAGCTTAATGGGTAGACCCTGTTTTTGTGCTTTTACTATGTCCCACTTTCTCATGGTGACTCTGCACCCAAGATTATATGAAGACTAAGAAAATTCACCAGCACAAATATCTCTATCAGTTTGGATATTACTCAAAATTGGCTGATTTACAAATAACTTGGCTGATTCATCATACACAAAATTGGGGTGATATCTGAAAACAATGGCCTCAAAAGTTGTATAGATGTACATCTCTACAGGATACATCACCAATCGGTCCCGGTTTTGTGAAATGATTCCTGCTAATGAACTTTATGAAGTCATTTTTCTTCTGTTCTGTGAACATGAATTTAACAACGAAACCACATACCTTCGGTTAACTTCTTTTGTACGCTTTGGATTCTCACCAGTGCATTATATAGTATCAGAAACTTCAGTTACAATCAATCATAGTTTGTGTGCAAGGATGTCCCTGACCTCATGCATATCAATTCAATACAAAAGACATGTTGTATAGGAGAATTATAATCTGATTTGATTGCCCAGGGTGATCCCATGGTCTAGTAACTTCTATACCTGCTTGAGTTCTACTTGATGAGGATTTCTTGAGCATAACCTCCAGAAATTTTCTCAGATACCTAGGCGGCTGCTCTGGCAGCATTACTACTCACAATGGAATAATATTAGGATTTTTCTTTCCCTTTTTCTGGCCTGGATTATTGGAGCCATATGTGTCTAATAGAGGCTTTAATTTTTTAATCTATTGATGCATGCATGCTGTCATTTATTGTTTTAATGTGTCTTTTTGCTGATAGCATGTCTTTTATGCAGAATTCTGGCCAAATTGCCCCGCTGGATGAGATTGTCAGGCTGAAGGAGAAGTACCGTTTCCGACTTATTATGGATGAGAGCAACTCATTTGGCGTGCTTGGAAAATCTGGAAGGGGTCTTGCTGAACATTTCGGGGTTCCGGTATGTCTTAGGATGCCTAATTAGATTGGTTCAGATTATTTTACCTTGTGCTTACCTATTTTTCTTGTATTGATGAGTCCATTGTTTTCTTGAAAGATTGAGAAGGTTGATATCATAACTGCTGGTATGGGAAATTCATTGGCAACAGATGGAGGATTTTGCACTGGAAGTGTCCGAGTTGTTGATCATCAAGTAAGAGTTTTGTTTTCTGTGAGAAGTAATGTGTTGGTAAAACTGTTACAATAAAGCTACACTTTTAACTGATTTCACAACATATGTGGATCAACTAGTTAACTGGTATTTGTTTTGAATTGCAGAGACTCAGTAGCTCTGGTTATGTGTTCTCTGCATCCTTGCCTCCATATCTTGCTAGTGCTGCAATTTCTGCAGTTGATTACTTGGAGGAAAATCCATCTATCCTTTCATCCCTGAGGAGGAACATTACTCTTTTATGGAAAGGTATCTTTCAAAGTAGTTTATAATTGTCATTCGCTTTCTGTACTTGTATTTATTGAATTATTTTTAATATTTTAATTATTTAATAATATAATACTAAATTTTAAAAAATTAATAATATAATACTAAATAAAATTATACTTATAAATACTTATTAAATATTTATATTATATATTTATTAAATACTTATATTATAGTGACCAGTAGATACACCGGATTAGTAGATATACAGATGACGATAAGAGAAAAACAATTTGATTCGTTTATTCATGTTTGTTCTCCTAATTTTAATTAAACTTGGCTCAATCTTTTATTAAAAAGGATTGAGTCGAATAAAATGAAATATTCTATAAATGCTATATATTATGTATTTGCATATATTTTTGATATGTACAAACCTTATTATATAGAAGATGCAAATACAAAAGACCAAACAACTCAATACTTCTATCATTAGGTCTATAATTAATTTTCATAATTAATTCTACGAATCCTTGGATTGGTGGATTCTTAGATTCCACAATTTTATTTCAAACCATAAATCAAACCAAGCCAAAAGGCGAGGGCTTCCTCGACCTATCTTCTAATATAATGTTGTCTTTTTCGTTCTATGTTAGAATAGAAACTTATTATTTGACAAAATTCTACATGTTCATTAAAGAAGTAATGTAATCCATGAAGTTTCATAATTCGAAACTTCCCAATTCACATGCACTTTGAGATCATTGACCGTCAGTTCAATGAAGCAGAATACCCCGTCCTATAGTTTTTTCACATCTTTGCCCAACTTTGCTGCATTGTGCTTGCCGTGTACAGGTTGGGATTTAAATATATTTTTAGGGTGTTTAGCAGAGAGGAGAGACATCCCTACTTCTACAAAATTCAGAAAATCAAGAAAAAATAGACATAACAGGAACTAAGAAATGGAAGGCAGGAACTAACAAGAGTGTCTATTGCACATAACTCTAGAATGGTTATTATTAGATTATAAAGAAGCACAAGATTAAATACTTTATTTAGAATGACATGTCTGTTGTCCAATCATGAAATTTAGATCTCGAAGTAGGTAATTTTTCATCATCTGATAATGGATGGCATGGTTAGCAACCAGGACCCTATTTACATGATTTTAGGAGATCAAATGTGCATTATCTCTTACTACACTTTTGCCTTTGTGAAGAAGCCTTACTTTTTCTATTTCTTTTGTTGTTAATGCAGGATTGTCAGATGTTCCTGGTTTGATTATTACAAGCCATCCTCAATCTCCTATTATCTTTCTAAAACTGAAGAAATCAACAGGCTCCACCAAGAGCGACTTACAGCTTCTTGATACTATTGTTGATGCGGTATGCTGTTGACTTGACTTCTCTAAAGAGCTGCTTATCATTAAAATCAATAGTCTCTTTACATTTATTTTCATTTTCAGGTTCTGAAGGAGGACTCAGTGTTCCTCGTTACCTCGAAAAGGTCAACTCTGGACAAGTGCAACCTTCCAGTAGGCATCCGAGTCTTTGTTTCTGCTGGCCACTCCGAGTCTGACATTCTCAAGGCGTCTGAGTCGCTGAAGAGAGTTGCAGCATCGGTGTTGTCTGAGGACTCTGACCACGCTTGAGATTCTGAGAACTGTTACAGGACAGAAACAACTTCTGATGCAAATTGAAAGATGAGTCCTAGGTGTTTCAGACTTAAACCAACATGAATAATGTTATTTTGCTGGATTTAGCTTGTATATAGACCACTATGTTGTCCAATGTCTTTTATTTGGTGACTCCAAATAGCTTCATATGGGGTATTATACCCTGATTACTTGGTGAGTTCTTGCCAGCAGGAAGAAACATATTTTTCTGTTACAATGTAATGTGTTGCTTCGTTGGGGCTGCATTTTCTAACTAGTTGTCTTGTAACTGTGTGTACTATCACTCGAAGAAAGAGTAGAGCCTTTGAATTTGATGTTCATTGTATGGCTTTTGATCCTGTCTCAGAGTTATTTTTTTTTTCTCTTTTTTCATTTTTATTGTAAATAAATAATTTTCAGCAAAAAATCACCTATGTTTGTAAAAAATAACTCTTATTTCATTATTTGTCAAAAACCACTCCTAGCCCTAATTGCAAAAACGTTTATGACACAAAGTCCTAGGAAGCATAAATATTAGCAAAACGTTCCACAATTTTGATGTGAACTTCTTTATTTTTTTATGAAAAAAACCTCAATTATCTCTTTTAATATAGCTTTAATAACTCATTCCATATCCCAATTTCAAACATTGGTTCTACGTAGTCACATTTTTATCAATATTACATAGAAATTTTTCGTAAATGACTATCCAATGCTTATGCAACTGATGTTTGTTATGAATAAAAAAAGAAAGAAGTTGTATAATAACGGAGTGGATGGTGTTTTCATTGAAATGTAAAAAGATTTCACAGAAAAATATATTCTGTTTGGTGTTAATGAAGTATGGAGGTTTTTGACAAACAAAACTATAAAATGAATCCTTTACCAAAGAAGAAAAACCTATCGAGTGTTGGTTCCTGGCGACCAAGCTGGCGTTGGAGGGGTGGAAGGACAAGCAGAATCCGATGCCGGCGTGGCGGTGCCGGCTGATGTGGGTCACCCGCTTCTGCGCCCGGTGCATCCTCTTCTCCTTCGGGTGGGGAACGAATCCGTGTTTCATTGGTTGGTAGTGTGCTGCGATTTTAGTTTTCCCGTTTGATGTTTGACAACACTGGGTTTTGGTACGAGGCTGGATTTCTTTGTTCTTTTTGTTTTATTATGAAGAGAGATATGAGAGTAGCTCGTTTAGCTCCACATTCTTGTATAGTGGTTAGTTTTTGTAAGTAGTTATGGCATAGGAATCGAGAATTTGGGATGAATGGCTATTGTTTCTGAATTGTGGAGTTCATGGCATTGAGTGTTGTTGTTGATGCTAGATAGCTAGGAGCCGGTCCTATTATCTTGGAGGATTTTGTGATGATTGAAAGCAATGCCAATGGTGTTTGATGCTAATCGGATGTGGGTAAAAAAGGAAATTGAGATAAGGGTGTAAATTATCTATTGAACTGTTGTGCTAGGAATGTACTGAACTTTGCTACTGTTTTGTTTCTCAAGTTTAGCTCTATAGAAATTCAGATGAATCAACTACAAATTTAATTGGATTATATATTTGCTAGTGTTAAACAATCAATTATTTGTTTCTTAGATTATAATAGATATAATTGGTTACATGTATCAATAGTATCATCAATATCTAGCCATGAAAATGTGCAACAGAAAGAAGCTACAGAATTACAAAAGAAGCCATTAAATGAATTGAGAATACATTTTGGATTAGAAAGCCACAAGAAGCTGTTCACATCAAACAGCAAATGAAAAAGACCAGTCAAAATTTGCAAGGTTTATCAAGAATTGGTTTGCATATGACCCTCTTTATGATCTGAAAAGAAAATATGTTGTTCGTTCTGGCCACTTTCTTGTCAATTCAGTCTGCTGGTTCCATTCTATTCTGGAAAAGCATGCTACACTTGTTATTTACTTGCAGAAGATACAGATAAGAACAACCAGAATAAGTATTAGAGCTCAGTGGGCACTTGCAGCCCACACAAAGAACTCCAGGGGTCTATAATTATTAATATGTTATATATTTGGAAACACTGGTAAACTTACTCTATGCAATTGGACTATTAGACATTGTTTAGTTCAGGATCGGGATTTTTCAGAATTATTTTTTTCTTACAAATTAATATTATTTATTGTACACTACTATTAAATTAAATTATTTAAAAAATTAATTAGTTTTTCGAATTTTAAATTATTATAGAGTTAATTTTGATAAAAAAATATTAGTTTAGAAAAGTGGTTCATTAGTACTGACTTTTGACTTTTATCTTGAACCAAACGGTACCTTAGGGTGTTTGTATAGTATATCAATAGGATATCCTGGTGTTTGTATAGTATATCAATAGGATATCCTGGATATCCTACACTGGATCAGATGTTGAAATAGAAAATTCCTATATTAAGATTTCACTAGTTAGATATTTTTGGTTATGTTGATATGTAAGGTCTAGAGTTACACTCGCACACACACACTATCAAGCTTTCTAACTATCATAGAATGATTCAAGTATAAGCTGGTGTTCTGTGAGATGCCTTTCAAATTTGTACATATATATCCTTAATGTTAATTGGGCATTGGACAAGTTTCATGTATATTGTCTTCATATTTGATATTTATCAACTGACAACAAAATACTTCTCCTATGTTGCATCAGGTATCATTGGATTAGGCAAATTGGAAAACCAGCATCACGAGAAATTGCTCCTATTATTGTCTCTAATCATGTCTCATATATAGAACCTATATTCTATTTCTATGAACTTTTCCCAACCATTGTTGCTGCCGAGTCACATGATGACATGCCTTTTGTTGGAACTATTATCAGAGCTATGCAGGTATCCGTACCCCTCTGTAAATTAGATATTTGTGGATAATCTCTTTTTAGTACATGCAAAATAAACGTTTGACTTTTGTATTTGCATTTCCTTTTATAGGTTATTTACGTCGATAGGTTCTCAGCACCATCAAGAAAGCATGCTGTTAATGAAATAAAGGTAGAAAGACCTGTAGATGTATTCTACTTGTTTGCATAATTATTGTATCAAGTGAAAAGAAAATGTTGCTTTTCAGTTGGAAACCAATGAAAGCCAATGGGTAGCAACTAGTATATAAATAGAATATTGAAAAAGGATTTTTTTTTCTATTTATTAGCTATTTGATACATAATTTGCTGTCAAGGACCTAAATTCAGAGAAAGGCTTCATGCAATGGGTTTCCACGTGTCTTGTTGTTTCCTGAGGGTACGACTACAAATGGGAGAAACCTTATTTCATTTCAACTTGGAGCATTCATTCCTGGTTTCCCAGTGCAGCCAGTGGTTGTTCGCTATCCTTATGTACATTTTGATCAATCATGGTAAGACTGTGACTTTATTTTGATTCTTGTTCTCTTTCGTAGTCTGTAAAGTTTTGATCTGGTTTATTGCAGGGGAAATGTGTCATTGATAAAGCTCATGTTCAGAATGTTCCTGCAGTTCCATAACTTTATGGAGGTACCTCTGTTGTAATGGTTAGCATGGTGATCTCACAATATGATATTACTTTACATCCTCAACATATAGCACTTGTTTAAGAAAATTGAGGGTCCAACTTAAAATTAATGCCTGTGGAGTAATGTCATCCATTTTATACTTGAAGGATACATTGTACAAATTTTCTTCTGAGCCATAATCAAAGCAATTCTTTTGCTTAGCTGTATTATAGCTGCTACAGGCATGATATTAGGACTCAACAAAAAGATTTTGATGCAATTATTTGACTAAGTATAAATTTTCCTGCTCTGCGAGGTGTTGAAATTGGAATGGTTGAATTTGTCATGGTATGTAGTATTACATTATGCCATATTGTTCATTATATATTATTTCCTTGTTTGGAGGCTTGCAAATTTTAATGCCTGTTACGTAGACTAACTTCTTGCACTATTAGCACATTCCTATTTTTAAATTTTTTAAGTTGTCCACAAGTGATGTCTTCTTCTTTAAGCAACATTTTATGGTGACCAAGTGTCTTGGTGTTGTTTCTCTCCATGAAGCATCTGTGTCTGTGTGTGTGTGTTCATTTGTTTATTGTCTGGTAGATCAGCACTGAGAAACATTCTAATGAAAACAAGTTTGACTTAATGTGCTTTTTTCAATCTTATAGGTGGAATATCTTCCAATTGTTTTGCCACTTGAGAGCAAGCAAGAAAGTGCCACCCAATTTTCTGCAAGAGTATACACATAGCTTTCTTGTTATCATCAGTATAATTTTATTTATATTCTTGTGCATGCTATACTATCCAAGTGCTATTATTGAACCTGGAGTCACGATTCTGGTTTTTAAGTGTCTGATGTGAAACAACATAAAAATAGAAGCGGATATTCATCCACACTGCCAGTGAGCTATCTATTTGCAGTTACTCATGAGTCGTATTGTTATCAACTGGTATTTTATGATGATTTTGCGATATCACATCACATTATCCTTGGAAGTTGTATTAGATACATATGATTTTCTTGTATAACTTTTTAGCTAAAACTCTTGTGTCTGCAATGCATTGTAAGTTTGACCCTAGACTCAGCAAGCGTACCTACAGAACATGTACCATCAAATTCTATGGGAGCTTTTGCAACAGATATTGTTACAGATTACTAAGATGCATCATGTCCCAAAAGCACAAATGAATCTCAAGATCCTACAAAACTCAACCTACCATTAAAGAGTGAAGAGACCTGAAAATCGTAAGCTTATACCTTATATTTAGAATTTGACCTTCCAATCATAGATCAAAATCCAAAGGAGCAGTGAGTTTGGGTAGGATTTTCTTTTTCCCTTTTCCTTTCCTTTTTCTTTTGCACATATTAAATTGGAGAAAATTCATGGGTTCTTTCTAGTATCACTTTATGTTTCTCTATTCTTTGGTACTTGTTTTAGGTTTCCAGTTTGTTTAGCTAAACCATGACAATATTGATTGATCTTTACCATGCATCTCCACTCTTATCAATGTGACAAATGCTTGCATTTGTTTTTCCATTGCATTCTGAGATAAGAAGTGCATTTTATTCTAAAAATTCCTTCTCTATGTCCATATTCTTTACTTTCGTTACATGCAACAAAGCAAAGTTACATACAAATTGTCTTTTCTACCATCTAAATTTCCTTTGACATTGCATGAGATTTTGCTCAAAATGAAATACCTGTTCAAATATGGAAACTACTCAATTCCACTTGTCAATTTACTTTATTGGAAACATCCTCAGAGTACTCATATTCCTTTATTTTCTTTTGAATGGATGGGTTGGTTAATTTCTTTGAAACCTAGAAAATTAAGCTGATGACCTTGGGTATGATTTTGATGGTTCACAGACAAGCTATGCTATGGCAAGCACGCTTAATGTTGTACAGACTTCTCATTCCTATATCGATGTTATGCTTCTGACCAAAGCAGCAGAACATAGAAAGGTGAGAAATCTCTCCTACCTGAAGTGCTTTCTGATGATTATGTCTGTCTTTAAGGTGGTATGATTGCTTGAGATGCTTTTTTCTTTTACATACATCAATCAATATTTAATGGCATGCCTTTTAGTGGAACATTCATTTGTCAATGACATTTTTTTACTTTGCCAATGAAGTAGCACTGTGGATAAATATACTTTAATTGCTTTAACATGACATTATGACTAATAATATCATATAGAGTTGGATTAGGGATTAAATGTTTAATGCATTGCTAAACACCCAACAACTTATTACCCATTGACTGCACTTTAGGGTTTGGGGTGTTTCTGGAGGTCTTGATGGCTCATCTGATTGCCTAACTCATCCACCTGCAAAACTGAAAATTGGATAGAGAGGATCACCAATGTCTACTCTAACCAGCTTTTGGTCTTTCAAGTGGATGGATTAGGCAATTGAACAAGGCGAAACCCCTCACAGCTATTAATTTACTACTTCATTTCTAAGCATCAATCTTTTCATGTTTCTAATCAATTTTTATTAGCATATGAAACTAAGTTTTCAGTTGATGATAGACTCACATCATCAAGCCCCCAATTGTAATGTTCTGTTGTATTCAGGAAACATCTGTGCATGCTCTCTTACAGGCCATCCCTTATGTCTATCAAAATGGAAACCTTAGTAGTTAAAATTTTGTAAAATAGTGGCAGTTTATCATCCTTTGAAGTGGTTCCATTTTTTGGTGTTAGGTTTTTGGAAGAAAGGAAGTTCTCAAAATAATAGAAAGTATCATGGCATAGAATATAATTTTTCCTTATTTTTGTTTTCCCATTGTAGTTATTTCCATTGGTTATTTGCTGTTTTATCCAGGAAAATTGTTCAAGCTACATGGTAGAAATGATTTGGGCTGATCGAGTGAGTGCTTAAATTCTATGTAGTTCTGTTAATTTAGAAATATCTTGTTTGCAGCATATGTGAACACTATATACCATAGAAATGGAAGTATCTGAACATTGTCTAGTCGTACCTAGTTTTTGGTTCTATTTTCCATCAATATGTGTTGTATGTTTGCTTTGGATATGCCTTCATGATGTGTAACTAAAAGATATGCATTGTATATGTTTTTTTTTTTCAGACCTTTGAAGTCACCACATCTGAAGCAATGGAGTTTTTGGATCAGTTTCTTGCTATGAACCCAGATTCCAAGTACTACTCTGAACTGTCTAATTGTTATCATATTATTTTTTGGGGGGATGTACTGTGTAATTATTGTCGTTCTATATGGTAACTTTAGCAATTATATTTTGATAATTCCTCTCTGTTCTGATCATTCTTCTGTTCATGTCTTTCAAATGAATGGTTTGGGCACAAACACTTGGAATACATTGTTGAATTTCAAAGTAGTTCATCTCTTGACAACCTGGTAGATCTAGTTTGATCTTGGGCAGCTGATGATATCTTTGTTGAGGACATATTTAGGAAGGCTAATTGAGCAGCTGAGTTAACAAAACTACCAGATGGAATTTGTGATTTATATGATGATACAATAAATCAAAATTACCTTATAACTGTTATGTAGCATTTGTTGGATTATTGTGTCATTGGGCCTAAATGTTTCGATCCACATAGCCTTTGACTTGGATTGCAAACTTTATTTATGCATCCTTCCATGAAATATTAGATAAAACTCTTCTGAGGGACTGCATCAACACTTATTACCAATATTTAGAGGCTTAGGTTCTGTTTGGATTTCAATAAAAAGAATAAAAAATTAAGTAAGAAAGTACCTCAGAAAGTGAATGTTTGCTTAGCAGGATCATATCAGTAAATTAATAGAGTTTTGAGGTGTTTGTAATTGTAGAAAGATTTAGTAAGTTCCATAATGTTTGAAATATAATTTATCTAACTTAATAAAATAGTATAAATATATTTTATTATGGTAATTCATATATTGATTTGCATATAAAAATTCATTTTATAAAAATTAATTAAATTTGCAATAATAAAAATTAAAATTTGCTTAATTTTTTCTAGAACCATTTCCTGTAACTTGGCCACTTATTCGCTCTTCTAGAATCAAAATATAGTCTTGAAATCACCACAATAGAATCTAAAGTCCATTTGGTTGCGAAGAAGTGACGGAGAAGTGGCTTCGCATCTCCTACTTCACTGTATTCAATTGTGGTGAAGCATATTGGAGAAGTAGAGCCCCACTTCCTCAAATGCTTCCCTCTATTTATCCATAAGTGAATCTTGTATTAAATTTGATTTACCTTTTTTTAAGAGGGAAGTCACCAAAAGTGAGGGAGAGTATATCGACTAAACAAAAAATAATTTTAAAAATTAGAATATAATAAGAAAATATCTTATTTGGTAATTTATTACTATATGGTAGAGGTATGTAATTTTTAGGTGTAATCATGAAATATTTATTATTATTTGATTTAATATAATTTAGCTTTTTAAAAATTCTACTATAACGTTTTATTTTCTTGTAATTTTAAATAAATATAGTAAAAATAAAGTTATATATATATATATATCTACTGTTTGTATAATAAAATATTATTAGAAATAAAACTATCATATTTTTGTCATAGATTTTTCTTGTAGATTTTCAATTCTTTTTTTAAAAGCATATAAGGAGCTTTTATTGTGTATTATTACTTATTATCAACTTCTTCAAGAAATTTTTTATTTTCTTGTATTTTTAGAATTAGTTGACTTTTCAACTACACTTATTCAACTGCCAAATGCCAAAATGAAACACTTACAATGGGAAAGTAATACTTTTAGAAGTTGAGTGGAAGTGATAGTTTCACTTTCTTACACTCTCATAACCAAATAGGTCCCAAATGAAAATGACTAGATGGAAGCTTGATATTTCATCTTAGTTTTTAAAACTTGGTAGTCCAAGGTGTTTCTATAATTGACTAGGCTTCTGGGAAAGGATTGGCCAAGGTTGTTTAATCTCCTTTGAGCCCCAGGCCATCGTAGCCCACCTACCACCTACTACTTCTGGGCAAAACTAGCCTAACCTAATAATTAAAGGGATTGGTCAGGTTGCTTGATTGTCCAGAAATAAATGAAAGTACGGAGAAATAATTTTTTTCTATTTTCAACTCACTTTTGGAAGTGATTAGAAGTAATTTACTTTTACCATTTGGTTGAACGAAAGTATATTTCGAAAGTGTAATTATTTACGTAAAATATTACTTATTTAATTTTTATGCAAAATATTATTTATTTAATTATTTTTATAAATAAAATTTTTATGTGACTATTTATGTAAAATATTATTTATTTAATTTTTTCATAAATAATTTTTAAATTATTTATGTACAATATTTTTTTTAAAAAAATATTATTATTTTATATGATGTTATTAACGTTATTTTAATTCAAAATATTATTGATTCACTTGTATAAGTCACTTTGTAGTAAAAAATACAAAAGTAAATTTTAATTATTTTTTACTTCTATGTCGGAAGTGCTTAAAAGGGGCTGACTTTTCAGAAGTAACTTTTAAGTAGCCAAACAACAAAAATGGAGGGAGTGGTCTGACCTTCAATCACTTTTCTTCACTTCTTGTAAGCCAAACAACCCTTAAGTCATGCATCTAGATAACCTACGTTGGATACTCTTCCAGATAGGAATGCAAATCCCTTCTGAACAATTCAATATATCATGAGAGGTAACGTCTAGCTAAGCACAGATTCTATTAATACCTCTGTTGTCAACTGTACATTGACTAATTGTATATGAATGCTTTGTCAGGGTATCTCTTAACATGAGCATGAACCATGTTGTGTTACATGCATGCAATGCAGGCCTAGCAATTCCTACAAAATGTACATAACAATGAAATGCCGCTCTCTGGTTCCTCAAATTATTGGCAGTTAGTGAAATGGAAATTGTTCCCATGTGGTCCAATAATTTCTTGCGATTGAACTTGTCCTTGATGTGTAAAAAAATTTCAGGAGGTGTGGAAAAGGAAACAAAATTATGAAGAGCATGGTGTATAAATGAAAAAGGTGTATGCCATTTAAGTGAAAGCAGTAATAGAGCATGATTTATAAAAAGTCTTGCACAATGGAAGTTCTCGCCTTACACAAGTTAACTGTTTGATAAGTCCAGCGGGGGTTGATTTGTTTCATTTTTCATGTTACTGTTAGGACTAAATGATATCATGCTTTTCTAAATGATGTTTAATCTTTTGTTTTATTAGTTTATTTATCAAAAAACATCCTTGATGATATGTTTTTGCTTGCCCTGGTTGGCAATAATTCGCTAAACATACTTTATATGTTGAACTGCTACATTCAAGCTATAGCTAAATAATTTATTTGAATGGTGACGGTGGACGAGTTCAGGTTCATGATTTTTTGATGTTTTTGGGAGTGGAGCTTGTTCCTCTGGCAGAGAAGGTTACTTCTGCTCTGACACTTCTTTAGAATAGCTCAACCATTTCTTCCTCAAATGTCTTGACCATTTCTTGATTGAGAATTCTGTAACCAGTTAAGCTGATTATTCTTACTCGAGAAACTTCTTTAATTTCTCATGAATGTCAAAGACTGGCCCTTTCGAAGTTCATGAAAAAAAACCCTTTCTGACTGAAGCTTCTTTTTGAAATGGTCTTTTTTCTGTGTCATGGCTTTCTAAATTTTGTAGATAATACCATGAAAAAAAATGCCATCTCAAGAAATCCGAGAAAGAGAGAGAGAGAGAGAGAGACAAATGAAGGATTAAGGGAAGAGTCTTTGTAACCAATGTTGCATAAAATTCCATTTCCTGTTTTTTGAAAACAGTGGTCACAGCAGATAATTTTGGGTCTTAAGTTATTTCTGAAGGATCGGAATTTACTGTATTGAGATTTTTATTTTTTTAATGAACCCTAGCATGCTGTTTTCTTCTTGTGCATGTCATTTACATTTCTATGTACTCGATGCTTGTAGTTTTCTAAAAGATGGTTTCGTCATGTGAATGGTCAATTGATTGAATAGCCATATTCTGATCTTGCACACCAGTGTTACATTCTGCTCATTTTTAAATTACAAATACCTAAAATAATGAGATATCAGATTAATTATCACATTGGATACTGGGTTTTTAGAGGAATGTGACTTCTCAAGGCAAAAAAAACTTCAATTCAAATTTTGTATTGAAGTTTAATTTATCAATACACAATAATAATTCTTTTTAGGTTGACTAACAGGTTGTAGATAATTTCAGCTTCATCCCTCAGAAATAGTGATTAATTTATTATAATAGTCTTTGTTTTGTTCACTTCAGATATTCAGCTACTTTGATGTGGAAAGGAAGGGCTCCATAACATTTCGTCAGGTATATGTACTCAGTGTCTATCCTAAGCATCATGTTATCAATCTTTTACATGACTTCCCTTACACAATAAGTAGTGGGAGTTATTTTGCACAGATGAAGGTTGAGTGTAATGTCTCTTTAAATACACAATATTATGAATGTTCAGCTTTGTGCCATAGATTGAATGAGTTCCTATTTTAATCCAATTTTTTTTGCTCCAATGATTTACTTGGGAAGAAAATCATTGGCTTAGAGAGAACAAATGTGATAGAAAAGCAAAGAAATGTGGTAGAATACTTGTGAAAGATAAGTTTACCACTTTATGGAACGTTTAGGGTTTAGGGTTTAGGGTTTAGGGTTTAGGGTTTAGGGTTTATCATTAAAGTAGAAGAAAGGAGGAAGAAATTGTGGAACAAGGAAATGAAAAGACATTGAAAGAGCTTGAAGGGTAGCAAATGCTTGGTGTGGCTAATGTTCTAGTTGGTGATAATCTGCAGTTCTTGCTTGGATCAGCAAATATTAGGAGGCAACCATTGTTCTGGCTAGTATGTGAAGCATCTTTTAGCAAATGTGACTATGAAGGAACAGGGCGTATTTTTGCAAAACAGGTAATTGTAGGCTTACAGCGCAATCATCATGCTTTCATATTTATGCTTGAACCTCACTTTTCTGATCCAACAAATTGTGCTGTAGCTTATGGATTTCATTCAATCAGTGACTCCAGGCTTGGGTTATGGATCTGTATGTACTGTCCTTTCCTTTTTTGTTCCAATTCATTTCTGTTAGTATTCTGTGGTTCATTACTGAGGGAATATCTGTGTCTTTGAATAGGATAATCCTTTTTATATGCTGTGCTTCTGGTTTTGGTAAGTAGAGCAGACTAATCAGAGAAATGTTCAAATATATAATGCAATAAGTTTTGAATGGTCTATAGATTTTTAAGAGGTGCTTTATACTGTTTAAAAAAATAAAAGATGATCTCCCAGCGTATGGTATCCAAACAGTCCCAAAATGTCTTTTAGATGCCAGTTTAAGATATCCATTAAAGCATGATTTAAGATTGAAAAAAATCTTCATGAACAATTTTAGATGTGGGGTAAACTTCCCTATTAATACAAGATATCAGGGAATAATGCAACCATCTTTTAAGAATAACTGTGCAAAGCTTGAGGATTACATATCTTAGTACTTGCCTGCTTTAAGTCAATCCTCAATTTTCAATATTATTTTTTTCCTACAAAAGTTAAATATGATATCACATACATGTAGTGTGTATGCATCCCAACAACATTCTTCAATCATTTAAACTTCACATAATTTTTCAACTTTTATAACACAATAACTGATATCTTGTGTTTCCCATGCAGCTTGATCAGCTATCACATTTCTTCAACATTGATGACGACGACGACAAATCTATTAGCAGGGACAAGTTCATGGCATGTCTACATAAATACCCTTTTCTGGTTGCGCTGTTCTCTTCCTTGCAAAACAATGGCTTGGAAACCGGCTGATTGGAACATATAAGGTTATTTTTTGGATACCTATGGTTTCACCCAGAGTGGCCCTCACGGCTTCAATTGTCTTTTGCTCTCAGAGCTATTCAGTTCCATTTTTCTCAAAACTGAGTAGTGGTGAGCAATCGAACTTAAGACTGGTTGAGGCTGTTTCTAGCTTTCTTTTGTTTGCCTTGTGCTGCCAAGATTGTAAAATGTTTTAAGATTGGTTGTAATTGCAACATGTATCATGTAAAACACCGCCACTATTTTCACTATTATGATAGGAAAAAATTATATAAAATTATTATTTACACCAGACCGATCCTTGCACAAATTGCTGAAGAGCATGCACAATCACTTCCAATATGGAATTTGCCTTCACATCACAATGCACTTATCCTTTGTTTTTGACTCACTCTTCTGTAAAGAGGTGGAGGCTCTTGGCACCTGAAGAAACACGAAACACTGAGTTAGAAAATTGCTAGAGAAACAGAAAAATATATATATATAGATATAGAAAAAAGGACAAACTCTGGGTCAAAAAAAACAATGCTTTACAGCTATGGCTACTAGTCTACAGCATACAGCCCGCTGCATGTAAGTTCCAGGGGGAACATCATTCTTTTACTCCAAATAAATACTTTTGCCAACTAATGTACAACTATGGTCAATGAGATGAAAATATCCACGGCTAGTTGTAGAGAAACCCAATCAGCATGATGAGAAATATTTCCTAAGAACTCAAGCCTTAGAAAACCAAATGCATTTCAAGAAGTGTATTTATGTAGTTTGCAAATACACAAAGATTGAATTTATAAACCCATAATATGAAGGCTTGATGAGATCTTCTGACCCACTAGGCAGTCAATCCATAAAAATCACCGGCACCATTTGGTCTGCTAAACCCTATTCAGAACAATTTTCGAAAAAATAAAACACAAACAAAATATGTCTACCCTGTGCACAAGTGCAAAACTTCTCCTAACTACAACTATTGTCTGCTAATCCATAGTGAAAAAAAAACAATGATGTTGCCAACAACAGTTACACAACTTAGCCAGTGGTTAAGGGCATGTTAGGTTTCCCCGAGTTCATAAATTTGCAGAAGCCAGTGAAGTTCTGCTAGTTCATGTGTTTGGTCAGGGAAAACAGTTGTCCCAAAATTGCTTCACGAGTTCAATGAAGTCTGCAAAAAGGTGCTAATGAGCTCCGTTATTTTAGGGCTCATTTGGTAACAGGATACTCCTAGCCAGGGTTGGGGACATCCCCAACTTATTTGGAATAAACATAGGTTTTAGATTGAGTATTTCGTGTTGAAAAGGGGGAAGATGACTCTTTTCTCCCATCTTTTTTATTGTTAGTAACATGGTGGAATGGGGCAAAAAATGGTGTTTTGACCTACAAGCTTTCTGAATTTTCCAACCTGTTCAGAGCTAATTATGACATGAGCCCCTGAGTGGGAAACAATACAAAATCAGGTCACAGTTTCGCAACATTTCCCAATGCAGAAAGGAAGCAAAGTGAAGAACATGTAATCTATATAATGCAAGATTCACAAACCCATATTCTTTTATTAGACATTAATTTGAAATTTTTTCCCCACCATGCAGGTTCTCAACAAGATCGTAACTGGATCCTAGGCTCCAAAAGAGCAATTTTTTGGTTTTGGCCTACTCTGTAAAGGAAAATTATGTAACAAAGAAGAAAATTCATAAATCATTTTTCAATAATTAATTAGTTGAATTTGAAATGAAGTTTTAACAGCTATGGCATCTGGGCACATTCTATATGCAAAGATGATTAAATATGCAAATATATGAACTATACAAAATCATAACAAAGAAACACAGTGATTGAAAATTTGAGCATCATCACTAAATGAATTCAAAGGCATAACTGCAAGTCTTAAAAGAATTTTTATTTCCATGTTGATGATAATATTCCAATGCATAAGTTCCTAATATGAAGTTCAACCAATAACCAAGTCTATTAAATATTATATAATTTAACAAAATGCATAAAGTTAATGTAGGCATATAATTCTTAATAACAAATAAGCAGAAGTACATAAAATTCAGACAAGCTATATTTAGATGGCATTAGTGTCATATCGCTAACAGCAAATATAACCTTGAGCCCATATAAATGGGGTAGCACAACGCGATAGGATCCTACCTCTAGATGTGGACAAATAAGTGACCACATATACAAGTTCTGAAACAATATAAATGACCGTGCATGTTCTTAAATGTCTTATTGTTGTTGTGTTGCACATATTTCACAAAAATTTATGGGGTATTATTGAACTCCCACTTCCATAAGAAAACATATCCATACAAGTTATAGATTATTAGAAGAAATTCACGGCTAATAACCACTAACGATTCATAATACAATTTTCCAATAACAAATATTAAATTGGCATATGAAAACAAAAACGAAAGAGTTAATGTGAAAGAATCAAGCACGCACCTGAGGACCAGTAACAAGTCTCGAACGACCACTAGCAGCTGGTTGTGAATTCTGCTGTCGTTGGCGCTGCGGTTGCTGTTCAAACTCTTGCTG
Organism: Trichopus zeylanicus subsp. travancoricus; assembly: GCA_005019695.1. Classification (NCBI taxonomy): domain Eukaryota; kingdom Viridiplantae; phylum Streptophyta; class Magnoliopsida; order Dioscoreales; family Dioscoreaceae; genus Trichopus; species Trichopus zeylanicus. The sequence goes on from RXID01014720.1 coordinate 142,245, forward strand.
TTGAAGCGCAATTGCCAGTTGCAGATCAGAACTGCCAAAAAACATAGATTAGGCAAGAATGAATAAGTACACTACCTTTCATCCAAATCACAATGTTGTTTTTATGCACATATAAGTTCATAATTTTCTAACATTTTGTTTCCTGTGTGCTTCAGAATTCTCAGGAAAATGGTTTCTTTTGACCAAAAACTAGGAAGATGAGAAAACAGCACTGCTTGTGGCATGTACATTAAATAATGTAGAGTGCATTACAAAGTGTTAATGGCTAGCTAAAAGCTCCAGAAGAAAACATTCTGTGGGCCTATAGGTTACATATTTTAATGAGGTGATAAATTGCCAACCGGAAAACATTTTCAGCAACATTCAAATAGTAACCTAGGTTTTAAGAAAACACATAAACATGATCATGATTCCTGTGCCAAAACTCTGTTTCCACTTTTGAATGCCGATACATCATAGTAATACCAAACTACATCTGCAAGATGTAGCCGGTAGCATAGGGTCAAAAAAGGGGAAAGGTGGCATATTAGGCATGATACATGCTCATCCCATCAGAATCTACTCTGTGATCCTCCTTTCAACAACTCACCAAAATTATCATAAATTAAAAATCATTCAACGATTCTGGCAACTCACAATATATGCTATCTGGAATCCACAGTTTAGATTATTCAACATTTAGTAGGCACCACATTTGTAAGCCTTTCAATGCCCTTGGCAGATTTGGTATCATAATTGGGATCAGAAGGAGGAGATTGCAAGAATCTATTATTTGACACCTAAATATGTCAGATTATGCCATTATTCCCCTATACAGCTGTGTGACCTCAATGGATTCAAATAACATCACAAATATTATTTTGAACCGTTGCTTTGAAAGCTTTTGATTATCAGAGAAGTCCACCTTGAGGTATGTTGTTTTAGCCGCCTATGTTACAGTTTAACCAATTCTAAATCAATTAAAATTTGTACGTGCACATCCAAACATGTGTGTGCACAAAAAGCCTTGTTCAAGCACCCAAACTTCTTAAAGTACCTAAGCATTCCACCCCTAAAAAGTTCTTTTTAAACCTTAATCACCATATGGCCGATTTAGCCTGGACCAACCCACCATTATTAACAAGTATGACATCCTGATAATTTCACCAAGAACTCTCAGAAACCTGCCAAATAGCTTACAGCCACAAGGGCAATTTCCGCTAACCACTTTGTAATATTGGCATTGCAAAGGCATCATGTTAAATTCTTTTTCTTGCACCTCCAAGCAAATGTTATCCTAAACATGGTCACCCATTGATAGCTGGTAAACAATATGCTTCTCGATAATTCATAAAACAATTGATAAGGATATATAAGAAAATCAATGGATTTATAGAGATTTGGGGTGTTAATGAATGTAAATTATGCATGGCACACATATCATAGGAAGTAAAATCACATTTTAAGATGAAAAGCATACTTAAATGTCGAATTTGTTGCATCTGGATCCCCCAAAGAAGCAAGATAGTCCTGAAATAAACAAATATTGGTTGACTTCAAGATATTCCCTATAAAAGACAAATAGAAGAAACTTTTCTCATATATTGCTAGTAAAGATAAGATCATACAGCAGTACTGCTCATCAAATTTTGTTCATTCCAGGACTCACTGATTTGGTTTTCAGCCTTAAATTCCTTGAAGTTTCCAGTCATGAAAATAGTATCTCCATTTACCTGATTCGTTTTCACAACAGCGAACACACAATAGTGTAATGGAACACCTAGTCAACTAAAACTAAAACCAAAGAGAATTGAAAAAAAAAGAAATTTAACAAGCAAGAATTTTAACTTCAAAGATACAAATGAGGTAGACAACAAATAAAAAGATGAATTTGCCAACAACCCACAATGGAACAAGCAGGAGGGTACCTCATTTAATTTTTCCCATACCAAATCTGGTTGGTTTATGTAACCTTGATCTGTAGCCAAGAGATAGAGTTCCCCATTAAACTGCAGGGAAAAAAAATGAAAATTTAAGTGTTGGAAAAAAGTAATGAACATAATAAACAATATATTTCTACTTTCTCTAGTCAAAATTGTACCAAGAACAAAACAAGAAATAGTAACGTTACCTTGAAAATAGTGCTAAAGTGATTATTACGGAAAAAAACACATAATTCTCGTTCCTTGAGACCTTCTTGAAGACAAAATAGGCTACAGAGGAGGGCGAACAGAGTAAATATCTGATATTTTCAATCATTCCCAGGACCGTAAGAGAAACTTGCATCAAATAAAATAGAAATATACCCATAGATGGTCAATTGACTTGCATTTTTTTCCAAAAAGGTCTTTATCAATTGCCCTGAATAGGAAAACAGAAGTTCCAAAATGTCAACCGATGCAATGATATTAACAGATATAAGAAAAGAATCAGGAGATTTAACAGAAGATAAATTGTGCAAAAGAACAAAAAGATTGCTCACATTGTTTTCTAGCAGATTCATCAATGCAATGTATGGAGCTGCTAACATTGTCAGCTTGCTCAGCAAGAACAACCTCACCTTCATAGACAGGCTCTTTATCTTCATAAGCTGGAAGTTGGGAGTCAAGTATCCGTTCTTCTCCTTCATATATAGGCTCACTACTTTCAAGGCTTGAAGAGACACTCTCAGATACTTCTCCCAAATCTTCCCTTCCATTTGAAACATTGGAATTTGCACAGGACGCAGAAGGACCAGAAGAAAGCTCCAAGTTACAATGGATCATATTACTAGTGTGGTTAGGATGTGCTTTAAGCAAGGAATTGTCCATGGCAGATGATTGCAAGGTATGTGGGTTCTCTATAGATATTTGACTTTTGTTAGCATAACATTCATCAGAACCATCTCTTCTGGTGCACTGCATAGCTGGGTCTTCTTTCTGAATCGAGTCAGTACTTGCATCCTCGATTGGATTATTGAAGGTCGACTTATCTTCAGATCTCACTGAGGCTAATTGATAGATGTTGTCTCCAGTAGAAGTAATGGGAGAGGAAGCATAACTCTCTGTTACAAGAACATTTGATACTAAGCCATCGACTACACAACTAACAGATGTACATTCTTGTGATGAAAATAGTTCTGCTGGCTGAGATTTTTCAGAATCACCTTTATTAGGTCCCACAAAAGGAACTTCATGTGTCTCAGATCCAGAATCCTCAAAATGAGAGCTTCCTTCTGAATTTGGTGAACCTAAATCAGTATTTGGTGACATAGCCATATCCACTGAATTGCATCCTTCAGTCCTTGAAATATTCCAGACTCTCATCAGCTCTTCCGCTTCTTCTTTGTCACCTCTTCTTTCTCTTTGATCAAGAAGGGCAGGAACTGGAGAATCATCAACAGACGTACCTCTTGAAAGACTTGGCGATGGAACCCCCAAGGTGGCAGTAGTTGCAGCAGCAAAATCAACAAAATCCTCTTCTGGCATACTATGCTTTTTTTCTCCCTCCGACTTATTAGCTTCAAAGGCAACAAGTTCCGCAACAAGCGTATTATAAGACTTAGACCCAATTGCCTCTGCAGTTTCAGAATCCTGGAAGCATATGACATAATCAGCAAGACCAAATAAACTTATCATTCTGAGTGGTTTGATTCATCAAAGCTCATGACAGGCCATCTTAATTGATTATGACAACATTTAAGTCATTGTTGATGGGACACAGAAGGAGAGGTCTTGATCACCAGTAAAAGCCCACAGAGGAAAACAACCCATCTGTCACTAATAGCCCTAATAACCTCTCAACACAATTATCAGCAAACTGTGGCATTTAAACCATTGCTATTACGAATAGGAGCAAACACATTCATTATTAAAAAGCATAAATAATTTAATCTCTGTAGTTACAGGTTGGTATTGTAACACAATGGAATAGGGAAGCAGATACTTGCTAAATTATGTCTGCACAACCCAAAAGTCATCATTTAACAGAGCACATAAACTTTAATGTTATTCCATTTAACATTCTTCAGCTGCCATACAAGTCGCACGAAAGTGTTATAATGCAAAATATGTACCACTGCATTGTACACTCCTATTCAAATATCTCTAGCCTAAGTTTTCTTTGGAACTCATAACCATATTAAACAGAAAGTGGTCATGGAACCTTATATTCCTCTTCAACTTATCAACACAAAATCCACTCATTGCAATTAAATCATAGAACTACATCTGTAATTTAACGTTTATCCACCAGAAGTAATACTATTCTAACAGTTATAACTCAAACGCTTCAGAATCGTACCTGAGGATCAACTATCCACCCATGATATAGACCAATGTCAAGAAGATCAAATACCGCACACTCCCGAGTAAACTCAAAATCATTAATCCTATAAGTTTTAAAAGGAACATCATAAGGAACAGATTAAAAATCTTAAACAATCGCATAAACACAATTACATGAACAAGGTGAAGTGTGCACTCACTTTCTGAAAAGCACATTCACATCGATGCCAGTGGCAAGACGAGGTAGCAGATCAATCGCATCAGCAATATTTTGCTGTTGATTGTTCACATACTCATCGTCCTTGTCCTGAATCCACAATCAAAAGCATCATCACAAAGTAAAGCAAACAACCAAAATGACAATTAAGAATTGCAAGTACCTGAACATTGCTATTGGAATCGATCAGCCTCTCAGCCACGAGAGAAAGCAGCTTCTGAAAGGAAACCTCCGACGCCTCCGACCCAAGATTCAGATTGTTTCGCAGAAGCAAAACATTGCCTAAATCGAAACAAATAAAACCCCAAATCAAGGATTAGGTCATCTCCGGCCCGAGATTTCAATTAAAACACATTCGACCCAAATCAAAAGCGATTGCAATCAAAATCTCCATTCGAGAGGCGAAGGAAGCGAAGTCTCACAAATGGCGAGAAGAGGGCAGGGCCCGTTGTCGTTCTGGAGGACGATCGGGGTGGAGCGACCAAGGAAGTGGACGACCTTCGTCTTGTAGACCACCTCCGACTCCACCTTCCGCTCCTCTGCCGCCGCCATGGCCGGCTCTCCGATCCCTTCCCGATCGATAGACAACTGAGATTTTCTCTCTGGCGATGCGTTTCTCGCTTCTCGCCTGTACACGGAGTTCGGGAGCGGAGCGAGGGACGCGAGGAGTGGGGGGAAGCCCGATTGAAACGGCCGAGATGACAAGTGACAACTACCACAAACCCCAGCGGAGCTATAACCCGGACCGAGAAAATGAGATATCGTTCGCGACTGCAAGATTGCCCTACTAAATAGAATTGCTTCTGCCTGGAAGAGTGGTAATTTGGTAAATTCGAATGTCGGGAAAATCGGTTGATTTGGTGGTTGAGTTAGAGCTCGGCAGATGATGACAACGCCGGACTTGTTCGCTATTTGTTTTGTTTTGGAATATTTATAATTTTATGTGCAACGAAACTGCATGTCATCTGCTCCGTTCGATTGCGATGGGAGAGAAGACGGTGCTGGCCGTTGGATCGTATCAACGGAATCCAAGATTTTCACAAGGACTATTTCTATGAATTCAGTTAATCACGGAAATGATATTGTGACGATTGTCCGAGGCTTGGAGAGTAAGGAAACCATTTTCACGCAAATTATTATATTTGTTTATTATTTTTTATTAAAAATTTATTTTGTGCTCTTATTTGACTTTAAGACACTGTTTAGTTGATACCAGAATAAAAATTTTTCAAAAGTATTTTTTTATATAAAATTAATATTACTTATTTTATATTATTATATTATTATTATATTATAAAAAATTAAATAATTTTTTAAAATTTTAATTTATAGTATAATTAATTTATAAAAATAATTTATTAATTTTAATTTTAATTTTGATTTTGATTTTGAATTAAACTATGTCTAATATTCTCAACTTTTGACTAAAAAAACTTATATTCATCTAAAAATAGCTAATGCGAGAGAAAAATAGTTATTCTGCCTCATATATAAGTCTGCAAATTTTGGATTTACTTCTGGTCTCTTAATCATTGCCGAAGGGTTTGAGAATTAATTGAAAGTGTAAAAAAAATTGTATATATATATATATTTTTTTTTATTTAACGTAAAATACTAGATTCCATGCCCTCAAAAAGGACAATTGCGGATATTCAATTTTGGAGTTTATTCTAGCTCATCATAGGTTAGATTCGATTTTGGACAACAACGAACGTGCAAACGAATAGAGAATGGAGATCGGAAGTCAAAGATGGCAATGTCAAAATAGCTAAAATAGTCAACCACATTGACGTTCGCGAATGCGCCCGTCGGGGCATCGCCGTCGCCAACGCGGGAGGCTTTCTCCAATCCGCGGATTACGCCGTCGGGCTCCTCATTGACGTCATCCGGCGCGTTTCCGCTGCAGACCGGTGGGTCCGGCGGGGCCGATGGCCCGTCGAAGGAGAGTATCCTCCATTTTCCGCTCTGATTTCCTTCTGTTTCTGAATAATAGCAAACTCTGCTTGAATATGAACTAGGTTTGATCTCACCAATGCTGTCTCTGTTTTTCAATATAGTGTTTGATTCGTAACCTGAAGTGGTTAACTTTGATTGGCGAAGTCTTGGCAGGCGAGGTTCTATGTGGCTCTCATACCCAAATGAGTGGATAAATGAGCTTAATTAAGGAATTTAAGGAATGAAGTTTTCAAAACGTAGGTATGCAAAACATTAGGTTTTGTAATGTTTTGCTGACATTGTCAAAACCTAGTACTCGAGTTTGCTTAGTGGTACGACGAGGAGTTGATGAATACTTTTGTCCATCTCACAGTGTAGTTGAAACCAAAGTTTACCGTTTTCGTTTCGATTTCAGTTTCAGTACCCAGTGAAACCGATACGTTTCGGCCATTTCGGCTGTTTCGGTTTCGGCCGAAAGAATTTTTTAAATTATTAATTTGGCGTTGACCAGAGTTTGATTATATTTTGACTGTACTTTGACTTCAAATTAAAAATACGATAAAATATTAGAAAAAATTAGAAAAATTAGAAATAAATTTATGCTTAATTTTACCATAATATTAAATATTATTTAAGCTAATTAAAATTAATTTTGATAGTTAGTCACTGATATTGTCTACTTTTAATATATATTAGTGTATTAAAAAAATATACAAGAAATAATATGAATATGATTAAAATTTAAAAATTAACATAAGCACATTTAACTTTTCCTTAAAATATATTTCACACATACATAATTTATAAATTCTAAGATAATGCAACTAATCATCATAGTCATCATCAGTTGAGTTTGAAACATCTGGGTGTGGAATTACAAATTCAGTACCTGGATGATCCGGACGAGCATTTGTAGGCATACGAGTCAGAACAACTAGCTCTGCGCGATCTCGTGACAGCGGTTCTGAAGTATAACCATACATCGAAGGTCCAAAATAAAAATGATAACCATATTGATTGACAACACATAATAAAAGTGATCCAATAACCCATGAAAAATAAATATCACACTGTGCGAAGTGTTTAGAGGAAATTGCGGCAAGACGCTGATTGATAGCATTAAGTGAACCTTGTTGAGAGGCACGATAAATTTGATCATTGACTATTCCACGGTCTTGTAATATCTGCTCAATTAAAGCTTGTCCAAGTAGATCATAGGCTGAAGGTGGAATCATTCTACGATAAAATATAAGTTTTTGGCGAAGAATTGACATAATTATTCTTCCTGCTTGCAGTGTCACTTGGTCTGGAACTGTAATATAATCATCCGGATTTGTCATTATCTGTTTCAAAAATAATTATCTTATAATTGTCAGTATTTATAAACATAAAATAGATAATAAAAAATACGTCAGAAGGAAAAGATTACAATAAATTGTGCTAATGAAATAGATAAATTATCATGCGATAAAATAAATCATATAGACATTAAATTTAAATATCATAAAATTACAATAAGATATCAATTTAAGACAATGATGAAAACATCATTTCATAGATGATATAAATCTACGTCTTATAACCACATACTGTTCCGAGGTGGATCTTGAAGAGATTGATATTCTTCATCACCATATTCATCAGTACGATAGAGTTGTGATCGATAGTATTGTTCAGCATGCGGATAGTAGGAAGTTGTATGGTCCTGCATTGACTGATGATATCCTGGATTGTATGAAGACATCTCGCTTTGATAACCGTCATAGTAGCTAGAACTCGCATTGTCTGTTGGACCTTAATTGACATCTTGCCCACCATGTGAATCATATAGATATTGTGGCACATAACCGCCATATAAATTAGAGTCAAAAAACTCATTTACTCCATATTGTGGAATAGATGAAGATGAGTTGTCATATTGTGATTGTTGAAAATTGGCGTCACCAGCTGTACCACCATTGCTACTATCACTTGTATAAGAAGTATTCTACATTTTGTCAGCTTCCTCTTCCGCTTCTTCGTCTAAGAGACGGCGAATAGTTTCTTATGTATCAGGATGATTTAAGACAAGTTCTTCTCTTTCTCGAATCCACTCTATCAAAGGATCATCATCTTCGAATATGGCAGACAAGTCGATTACCTCATCATCTGGTGATCTTCTCCTCTGTAAGTTTCGAGCTCTTAAATGCATGTTATAATGACAGAAAATAAGTTTCTCTAATTTGTCCATTTTAAGTCTGTTTCTAGTCTTCGTATGGATCAATCCAAAAGTTGTCCAATTCCTCTCACATTGTGAACTTGAAACAGTTTGACTTAAAATTCTGATGGCTATCTTTGCAAGATTAGGTGCTGCATGCCACCCGTAAATACTCCACCATCTAGCTATAATTTATGAGAAAAAATTATTAATAAGTTAATATAAATTTAATTAGCAAATATGTATAATTATTGAATATCAACTATACCAGGAGTATCACCCCTAATAGTTACAATTGTTTGTTGTGTGCCGAAATCTTTGACTTTATTTTTAAAATCGTCGGCCTATTTAATGGACGTACTTAAGTTAAGAACTTTCTTAATTATGTAAAAAAAATTTAATACATAATTTACCTCGCGCAATGCCAATATTCTTGTTCTCATATCTGACTCTATCCGCTCGATTACCTTTCGTAGCTTTTCGAGAATAGTATTATTATTGTTGACCTCATCGCCATATTGAAATATTGGATTCAGAAAGTACCCTATAAGATAATTAAATATGAATCAACAATAGTATCATTATAACTTAGTAAAGTGCTATAAAATGACTCTTTACTCAATTACCTGCAGCATGAATATCTTTGGATAATGTTTTGTCTGAACGATAATTAATAATTTTCTCCCATTTGCGAAATTCAATTATTCCTATATATCATCTTATTTGCAATTTTGCTCGTTCTATTACTTCATATAAGAACTCCATCTGCGAATGATCATCTGAGTCAACAATTCGAAGCACTTTAACTAATAGATTGAAGATTCCTATTACTTTTTCAACTGATTCCCAAAACTTTCGTCTATGACTTGATTGCGAAATTTTTCAGAAAGTATTTTCTCAGACTGTTGCAACCTCAAATAATGTGCATCATATTCTTCACTGGTAAATAATCTCTTCAGTGTCTGTCAGTGAGTATAAAGGGAATCCAAGGAGATAAATTGTGTAGCAAACCGAGTAATACCTGGCCGGATAATCTCTCGTCCTCGTGTTTCCTTTCTCATCAATTCAAGACACCAAACATGATTATAAATAAATGACGTCAACTTCTGACCATGCTCAACCACTTTTCTAATATCAGGATCCTTACCCATATCCTTTAGCATTAAGTCAATAGAGTGAGCTGCACAAGGTGTCCAGAAAAGATGTTTTCTTTTTTGCATTAACTTTTTCCCAGCATATACCAGCGAAGCTGCATTATCAGTTACAACTTGTACCACTTTTGATTCCCCAATCTCCTCAATGACACTATCAATAAGATGATATAAGAAATTATCAGTCTTCGACTCCCCTGTTGTATCAACTGACTTGAGAAAAACGATCCCTTCAGAACAATATACTAAAAAATTTATCAAATCTTTACTATTTTGTGTCTTCCATCCATCACACATCAAGGTACACCTAAATTCATCCCAATATTTGTAGAAGGTCTGGATAAAAGTATTCATCTCTTCAATTTCAAGATTCAAATACTTTTCAGAAATTTCATGAGAACTTGGTGGAGGAACTCCTGGGCCAACATCTTGAGCGACATGTATTATTCCATGATAGTAACCGTCATTTGCTAAATGAAATGGAACATGGTTGTAGAAAAAAAATTTCGATACTGCCCTACCCAACCACTGTTTTGCCTTCCGAAAATCAGTTGATGTTGTTCTCAAATTTATTTGAGTATCATCTCTTGGTTTCAATAGAAATGGGTCAATTGGAGAAATATTTAGAGATCCAATGTCAGAAATATGAAAATCCCCTCTTGCTCCTGAAAGGGCAGGTGTGTGTTGCTGTGTACGTGGCTCTCTGAAATTAATAGTTCAACAATCACGAATTGTGCCGGAAGTGCCAACACCACCTTGAGTTTCCTCGTATAATCTTCGACTTTCGCGAAGTACTTCTTGAACCTCAGAATCATCGTCTTCATCATCAGAAATACGACTGGGATCTGGATTAGATAAGTTGAGAAGTTCCTACTCAAAGCGTGATTTTTTGGCCTTATCATTTCTTCTACTTTCTCTGCTGGTTTGTACTAATACTTGAAATATTTGTCTCACTTCATTCGGGACTTTCTCACATGGTCGAACTTGACCGGTGACTCCTCCTAAATACTCTTTTAATCTTGTAACTCCAGCACTAAGCACACGACGACACCATTTATAACAAACAATTTTCTGCATCCACTAATTCACAGTGTTGTCATGCAATATCATCATCGCGAGACGTGTTTTGCCTTGGAGGCATATGCAATACAATAGTAGCAGTAACAGAACAAATGTTGGCCGAAGAAAATTTACCTATGATTAAGGAAAAAAACTCTATTTTCACAATACGTAATTTAATAAATAATTAAAAAGTAACTAACGTACACAGTAATAAATTACTTTAGGGTTTAGGATTTACTAACATATTTCTTGATTTATTAGCTAATTTTCACGTTAATTTAATACATAATATATAATACATAATTTAATACGTAAATTAATACATAATACGTAATTTAATACATAATGTACTACGTAATACGTAATTTAATACATAATACATAATGTAATACAGAATTTAATAAAAAATACATAATTTAATACACAATACATAATTTAATCCATAATACATAATTTAAAATGTAATAGATACGACATAATTTAATACATATTTTTAATACCAAAATTAATACCTAATACATAATTTAGTACATAATTTAATACGTAATACATAATATATCATTTAATAGATAATATATAATTTAATACATAATACATACTACATAATTTAATACATATTTTATTATATAATTTAATACGAAATAAATAATTTAATACACAATACGTAATTTAATACATAATATATTATTTATTTAATAATTTAATACATAACTTAATACATAATACATAATTTAATACATATTTTAATACAAAATACGTAATTTAATACATAATTTAAATAATTTAATGCGTAATTTAAATAACTTAATAATTCCATAATTTAATAATTTAATAATTTAAATAATTTAATACGTCATTTAAATAATTTAATAATTTGCTATTTTGTTACATACTTTAATACAAAATACATAATTTAATACGCAATTTAAATAATTAAATAATTAAATAATTTAATACATAATTTAATAATTTAATTCATAATTTAATATGTAATTTAAGCAGCAAATCCAACTTAATTTTGGGTAATTGATCATATTACTATTTCAATTTAACAGATCTATAATATGCACAATGCAAATTGAGCATATCCATAAAAATAAATAATTTGATCTTTCCTATTTCAATTCAATTCTCAACATACATAGTATATATGATACATCAATTAGCACCAACAGAAACTGAAAATTATGATATATTAATTTATGATACATCATTTATCAAACTGAAAATTTCATACATCTACAACCGAAACAGAAATAAATTGCTGATCCACAAAACTCTTTCACTAAGACAGCAGAACACTCAAATGAAATCGTCTGCAAAATGCAAAACTCTTTCACTAAATATATATAAGCCACAAGACTCACAGCCCATCCACCCGTGATTCACGGGTAAAAACAAAGTAATTAATCAATCAATCAACTCAACCGACAGCCATCCACCCGTGATTCCCGGAGAAAAAAGCAAAGCAACCTCAATAATTCACAGTGATTATATTTGTGATTAACTAAATAAAACCTGATTAACTAAATAAAACAAATCAGCACAGTAAACCCTAAACCGAGAGCCGGGGCAAGCGTCGGTTGCCTGCCGACTTGCGCTCGTGGGGGGAGCTGCCCTCACCGGCGGAGCTGCTCTCGCCGCCAATTGAGGCGCAGAGATGCCGGAGATGCCGTGACTGCTGAGCTCACCGGAGATGCCGCACGGGGATGTCGGAGATGCCGGAGATGCCGCCGGAGCCCTGAGCTCGCCGTGGGTGTCGTGGGTGAGCTCCGGTCGCCTCGAGCGCGCTGAGGATGCCACTAGTGTGCTGCGCTCGCCCCGTGCGCGAGGAGCTCGCCGCCTGCGTGCTGCGCTTGCCCTGTGCGTGAGGAGCTCGCCGCCTGCGTGCTGCGCTCGCCCCGCGCGTGCTGAGCTCGCCGCCGACGCACTCAGCTCGCCCTCTGCGCACTACGGTCGCCCCGCACACGCCGAGCTCGCCCCGCGCACGCTGCAGTCTCCCCTCGTGCGCTGAGCTCGCCCCACGCGTGCTGCGCTCGCCCTGCACGCGCCGAGCTCGCCGCCAGAGCCCGGCGCTCGCCGTCGGTGCCCTACGCTCCCTGCGGCAGCCCCGCTCTCCCTGCAGCCGCCTCACGCGCCCTATGGCCACCCAGACCGCCCTGTGCCCGCCCCGCGCGGCCCGCCGCCGACCCGAGCCCGCCGCCCTTGCCGAACGCGCCCGAGATCGCCCGCAATCGCCCTGCTCTCGCTCCCCGCCGCTGCATGCACCGAAAGGTCCGAAACCCTAAACCGTTCCAATTTTTAGGGTTTCGGTGCGGTTCCAGCCGAAACCGCAAACCTTAGTTGAAACATATTTTCTGTTAGTCATTTAACTCCGTTTAATTTAAAATCAAAATTAAAATCATTCTATTTTTAACTGACCTAATATTTAAATATTAAAAAGATAATTTAACTAATACTATATTATTTATTTTACTTAAAAAAATTAAATTATTATATTATTCTCACTTTATATTTTACCCAAACTTCAATAAATAATATACTTAAGAGTATAATGATTAATATATATATATATATATATATATATATATATATATATATATAAAAATTTATTATTTAAATTAGTATTTAAATACTAAAAATTTAACTAAATTATATTTTTATATTTTAATCTCTGGATCTTGATTTTAATTTCAAATCAAACAAGAGCTTACAATCTAGACCCGCCTGTTAGTTGGTGAAGAAGTCCTCAATGATGTTGTTCTTTTTCTCAAAGCTGATTTTCCTTTTAGAATGAGCCTGTTTTCCACCCATCAATAGCAGGGTATGTAGGTACTCACTTAGGCATGACTAATAATTTTGCCCGGAAAATAAATAAATAATTTCGTAGGACTTTTTTATATGCAAGTTATTTTGACCAGGATCTGTAAAAATGCTTCACATTTACGATATATAGTCAGTTTTATCTATCCTGGTGTGATGAATCTTCGCAAACAAATCAAAACTTGACTGAGATCAGATTATAGACTGGAGAGACTTATTCGTGACCAAAAAAACAATTAAGCCCTTTCACCAGAGAGATACTAGTCTGAAGATTGTTTGTTTCCTTTCTTTTCTTCTGTCTTTGACAGCAAACTCTGTCATCTATTCCAGGTAGGTGGCAAGTGAGTTGGGATCGTTGGCTTGGGAAGCATTTGCTCCAGAGTCGCCAAAACGCTTGAGGCTTTTGGCTGTACTCGTACAACTCAAGAACAAGAAACGCATATGTATCATATAGATTTTACCAACACGTTTGCGATCTTGCATCCGATAGTGATGTTCTAGTTGTAACTTGCTCTCCAACAAGCGAGAGGCACGGAATCATCAGGAAGGATGTCGTGTTAGCATTGGCAAAAGACGGAATCATAATCAACGTGGGACGAGGGTCGCTTATTGATTAGAAAGAGTTGGTCAGATGCTTGGTGCAGCAAGAGATCAAGGGCGCTGGTCTTGATGTGTTTGGGGACGAGCCTGTTGTGCCCACAGAGCTGCTTGCGATGGACGATGTGGTGCTTTCACCTCATAGCGCTGTTTGTACTCGAGAATCTTTTGTAGACCTGCTGCAATTGGCCATTGCCAACCTTGAGGCTTTCTTTTCAGGTAGACCTTTGGTTACTCCTGTTTCAACATGAGAAAGTAAACCGAATAACTTCCCATGGAATCAATGATTGAATAAAAGCTTCTGGTAAATCTCAGCTGCAATGTCTGTGATGTAAACCTTATCTAGATGAGACTTTTGTAATGTCATTTTTTTTCCAAGGAGCATCTCCCATGTAGCATGGGGCAACCGGACAAGTTTAATTAGATTTTGGTTCATCCACATCTGTGATTGTGCATGTAACATATGGCAAATACAATGAAAGTTTTTATCTCGCAATCTTTTAGTATGGAATGTGGGTGTAGCCATTAAATCAATACTAAAAAACCTTTTGGTTCGGAATTAAAATTAAGCTCAAATTCAAAAAAAAAAATAAAAATATAAAAAAATTATCTAATCAAATTTTAGTATTTAAGTGTTAGTATAGCTAGTGAATAATTTAAATTTTTTAAAAATATTTATGCCATTGAATATATTATTGATTGAGATTTAAATGAATAAAAATAAGAGTAATATGATAATTTATTTTTTAAAATAAAGTAAAAATAATCAAACTATTTTTTGTGATATTTAAATAATAAACTGATCAAAACATAATGATCATGATTTTAATTCTAAACCAAACACATACTAAAAATATATTTTTTTGAATTATATTAATATTTAAATACTTAGCTTTTTTTTTCTTTCTCTTTGTTATTATTGAAATATTTAAGCATATAAAATGTAAGAGCAGTCCAATCCCTTGATTTGAAATCAACGGCTCAGATTTGGAACCTTTTCTCTGTCGAGAGAGATCTTCAACAACCCCATTTGATACATAATACGTTGACTTGCAATTGCTGAGCAAGCAAAGAAGACTTGAACGAGTATTTCATGCAAGGGTTGTGAGGCGGCAGGTCCTGACCGGCATTATGCTAAAATCAGAAGCATGACAGCATGGCCCCACCGGAACCTTCCCGGTCCCATCAAGCTAAACTTAGAAGCTAAACAAATGATCGAACGGTTTGCATGATTCCACCTGTCAAAATCACTCTCCGCTCGCGAATTTTTTGAGTTCCAATTGTTTTAAACAAGAGCGCGCCTCCCTCCCACTTCAACGCTATGCGTACGATTTAGCACTTAATTTACGAGTCTTGACTCCACCGGCGAATGTTGGTGGGGTTTCATTTCTCTCAACGAACTGGTAACAGCACTGTGGCATAATCGGAGAGAGTTTTTTTTTTTTTTTTTTTTTTTTTTGTGCGGTCGATGGTCCTGGTCTACTCAACTGCCAAAGTGTATGTCTTCATTGAGTCCTGGATCATCCGCAATCCGAAACCCGAAATCCGAAACCCGCGACACAATAACAGTTGCTGTTTCTACGTACGACTTGTTATCAATCAGAGTCAATTTGGTGCCCAGTGCAATTGGATAGCTGACTGCGTTAACAGACACATAGCAAACATGAATTTCTCCCCCGGCAACCCGGATTTGAGTCCGCCTTTTCAAAATTTCAACCAACGGTTCGCAATGCCCTCGTTGGCGAGTCCGGATTTGCCCCACGCATAACCCCAGCAGCATCAACCGGGTTTGGGTTCTCCTCCGGACAAGCACTAAGCCACTAACGCCTACAAGTACTGCTCAGCAACCGTTCAAGCCCTGCACCGAAAGGAGCAAGCATGGCAGAAACAGAGCCCAAGGGGAGCACGAGCCTCTTCTTGCAAATCGCCGAACACCCCGACGGCACCATCTCCCGCCCCGTCGTCCCCGACTCTCCCCCCGCCGACGATCCCTCCCTCTCTGTCCTCTCCAAGGACCTCGTCCTCAACCCGGCCCACTCCACCTTGCTCCGCCTCTACCGCCCCAACCCTCCTCCCTCCTCCGGCAAGCTCCCTGTAATACTCTTTTGCCACGGCGGCGGCTTCGTCGTCTTCCACGCCTCCTCCGTCTTCTACCACCTCTTTTGCGATCAAATCGCCGCCGCCCTCCCTGCAATCGTGGTCTCCCTCGACTATCGCCTCGCACCCGAGCACCGTCTCCCCGCCGCCTACGACGACGCCACAGACGCCCTCCTCTGGCTTCGCGACCAGGCCCCCGCGGACCCCTGGCTCTCCGGCCACGCCGACTTCTCCCGCGTCTTCCTCATGGGCAGCAGCTCCGGCGCCAACATCGCCTACCACTCCGCGCTCCGCCCCACTTCCGCGGGGCCGATCTCGGTCGCCGGGGTCGTGCTCCACCAGATCTACTTGGGCGGCGAGGAGCGGACCCCGTCGGAGATGGCGTCGGAGGAGGACGCTATTCTCCCGCTCCGGGCCAACGATCTGATGTGGCGGCTGGCGCTGCCGGCGGGGGCGGATCGTGACCACGAGTACTGCAACGCCGGCGCGGCGGCGAAGGGAAGGAGGATCGAGATGGCGCGGTGCTTAGTGGTGGGGTACGAAGGCGATCCGCTGATCGACCGGCAGAGGGAGTTTGCCAAGAGGTTGGAGGAGGCCGGGGTGAGTGTGGTGGCGCGCCTCGGCAGCGAGGGGTTCCACGCCGCCGAGCTCTTCGTGCCGACGAAGGCGGAGGAGCTGTTCGGGGAGGTGAGGGCGTTCGTCTACAGCAGCAATTGATCAAAGACGAGAGCAGTAAGCGTGGGTCGGTGTGGTGAATAAGTTCAAAGAAACGTTAGACTTTGTTTGTGGGATTATGCTTTGGATTTTTAGCTGAGAAAATTCCTGATTCCTGATTCCATATTTCTTTCTGAATCTGAGAAAGAAGAAACGTTTATGATTCGGCCATTCCAATATCTCATGCGTTGCTGGGACTTTTGTTGCTCTAATTGTTGCGACTCTCAATGCGTTTGGTTCATGGATAACCCAAATCATCCTAGTTTATCTAAAATTAATCCATAAAACTAAATTATTGACCTACTCGTTCTAGTTTAAATACTGTTTGATTGGAAAACAGAATCAAAATTAACATCAAAAATAGTAAATCACTCTTATAAATTAATATTTTTTATTAAAATTAATTCTACAATAATTTAAAATTCGAAAAATTATTTATTTTTTAAATAATAATTTAATTTAATAACGATATAAAATAAGTAATATTAATTTTATAAAAGAAAAACTGAAACAAATTAATCCTAATATGATACAAAAGCGTGCTCTAGATTAGTCGGCCAATATCATGATTTATCTTTGAACCAAATGGATCTACTTTAGTTAAGGGACCGTTTGATAGGTAAAAAAATTGAGAAAAATTGATTTACAATAAACTCACTTATATTTATTTTTGGTGTTTAATTATTTAGAAGTAATTTTTTAAAGTTAGTTTATTTTTTATTTTTTTGTTCAAAAGTAAAAAAAATAAATTAAATTTTACTTTCGTATTTTTTTTTAAGTGGGCTTTGAAAATGGATTTAACAAAATTTTGAATTAAATTAATTGAGGTTTTAAGTTTCGACTGAGATATTTCGTTTCAAACTAACCTGAAACGTTTTAGTCTAAAATTTAATTTTGAATTTTAAAAATATATTATATAATTTTATATATAATTTTTATATTACAAAGTATTTTTAGCTGATTGGTTAAGATCTTAAACTAGCATCATATTGATTTGGGTTCAAATCTAACTTGTGAAAATTTTTTAAACAATATTTTAAATAAATTTCTACCATAATATTTTTATTTAATAATTTAAAAATATACATATGTAGATAAATTCTTCTCATATTTTTAATTTTTAAAATTTTTAAATTTAAAAGAAAATTTTTGTCAAAAATTTTTTTAAAAAATTTGATTGAAAACAAAATGGACTCTGAAACCAAAACTTAAAATCTTGATATTAACATTAGTTATCTCACGTATAATAATAATATAAAATTTAAAAATTTTTAATTATCAAAATTTTCAAATAAATAATATTTTAGGCATTATTAATTATATTTTTAAAAATATAAAATATAAAATAATATAAATAAAACTATTTTTATTTTTAATTACTTTTAGAAGTGAATTAAAAATAAAAAATTAAAAGACTTTTTTTAGAAATGAAGTGAAAAGAAGTGGGTCAAACAACCAAACAACTCTTAAATATTAAATAAATTATTTTGAGTTACCTTTTTAGATACCACAAAAAAAAGTAACGTTTTAAGTTTCGATTTCGGTTTTAGCATGTAACGAAACTAATACATTTCGATTGTTTCGGTTGTTTCTCGGTTGAAACTATTCTCATTTCGGTTTTAACCAATAGATTTTTTTAATTATTAATTGTGTATTGAACAAAGTTTGATTATATTTTGAGTGTACTTTGATTTTAAATTAAAAAGTAACGTTTTAAGTTTCGATTTCGGTTTTAGCACCTAACGAAACTAATACATTTCGGCTGTTTTGGTTGTTTTTCAGCTGAAACTATTCTCGTTTCGGTTTCGACCAATAGATTTTTTTAATTATTAATTATGTATTGAACAAAATTTAATTATATTTTGACTGTATTTTGATTTTAAATTAAAAATACCATAAAATTTTCAAATTTTTTAAAAAAAATTTAAAAATTATAAAAGATTTTATAGTAGATTTTACCATAAGATTAAATATTATTTTAATTAATTTAAATTAATTTTGATAGTTAATCACTGATATGGTCTATTTTTTATATATTATTGTATAAAAAAATAAAATATATATAAAAAATATGAATATAATTAAAAGTTTTGAGTTCTTGCTCCAATTAGCTTCAATTCTCGTGCTAAAATTATAATGAAGTCTTACATAAATTAGCTGATTATTCTCATCATAATATGACATTATCAGTGATTTTGCTTTTGCTTTTACTTTTCAGTGAAGCAGCCATGCATGCACGTGCACAAAAAACTTATGCACACGAACAGTTCTCTGCCTCCACTGCTTGCTCAGTTAGCACTTCCAAAGACCGGTGAGGGTGTGGGCACTGGCATGAGGCTTGCGAGGGCACAGGCACCAGGCTAGCGAGTGCGCTTGCGCTTAGGTGCAGGTGTGGGGGACAAGCCGGCGAGGGCATGAGCGCGTGCTTAAGGACGGTGTGCCAGCTCAGGCGAGGGCACTGTGTTAGGCTAGCGAGTGCACTCGCGTTTGCTTTCAAGTGCGAGCGCCAAAGGTTAGCGTGAGCTCACGAGGGCACGTGTGAGACCGGTGCGAGCTTGCGGGCATGGGTGATAGGCTGGCAAGTGTGCTCACGCAAGCTCGTGGGTGTGGACACTAAAGGGCGACACAAGGGTGTAAGGGCGGGAGCCAAGCCGGCGAGGGCATGGGCACGAGAGGCAGACCGGCAATGATGCGAGTGCGGGCATGATGAGCTCGCCGACACGAGAGCAGGACTGATATGGGAAAAACTGAAAACCAAATTAATTGAAATGTTTCGCTCATGGCCGAAATCAAAACATTTCAACCGAAACTTTAATCTTTAAAAAAGGCATTGTTATTTCTACTAAAGAAAATAAGGGTCAATGGTTGTTTGCACCCTTTTATATTAAATTTTAAACTTTTAAAATCTTAATTTTCTAAATTTATGAATTTTAAAATTTGAATAATATATTTGTTTTGAGTGGCTTTTAAATTTTGAGCTCAAGATTTGGTATTTATTTGGTGAGATTTTTCATTAAACAAAAATTAAGTTTTAGAAATATATTTATAATTATAACAAAGTAAAGGTTTTTTAAAATAAACTTTAATCTAGCTCATGGCATAACGCCCTATACTTTAAAATTTTGAACTTAAAAATCCGATTCAATTAACAAAATTTTTTCGGGTTAGACTTTCAAAATTTTCTGTTTGATTGATAGTTTTTCATATTTTAATATTTTAAAATTAATATGCTCATAGATTATGAGTTCAGCTCCACTTGGGATCAGCATAATGATTGTTCTCTGTTGCGGACAACCGGCTTGAACTGGGTTTAACACACAAAAGATAAGTTGCGGGCATTGATTTAGGGAATATGTTCTGGTCCAAATTATTTGTGTCTCTTTTCTCTCTCCCCACTTAATTAATGTCTCAAATTTACCAATGAAACAATTTTCTCATCTAATCTCAGTTTAAATTAAAATTTTAAGTTTTAATTTCAAAATCAGTTTCAATACAAACGATCAATTCAGTTGAACACTTCAACTTTGATTTTGATCAAATTATTTTTTAAATTTTTTATTAAACTTTAATTTTAGATTTAAAATATTTAAAAATAAAAGAAGTGAGAATATTACATATATTAAAAATTATTAAATAGAAAAATGGTAAATAATTACTTAAAACACTGAGAAAATAATATTATTATAGGCCTAATTCAAACCTAACTCACCAATTTTTTTAATATAAATATATATTTTAAATTTAAATAATACATTATTTAAAGTTCGAAACATTTCAACTTAGTTTAAAATCAAAATATTTTAGTCAAAATTTTAAATTTTGATTTAAATTACATCAGCATGCTTGTTGAGATCATGCTACCCCACTTCACCTCTTCCAATACACATGTTATTATGGTATGTGACATGAAACCTCTTGGAATGTCGAGCTCCTTCATGAGAATTAGAATTTATCAGAACAAGTCAACATTATAATTAAAATGAGGATTTTAAGTTGTGTACAAAATTAAAATATTTTGTTCGAAACTTTAAATTTTGATTAAAATAATAAAAATCTGCTGCTCTTAAAAAACAATTAAAAATGGAAAGGAGTACTTTTTCATCGAAAAAATTGAGACATTTGAAATTTTAATTTGGGCAATCATGACCCTTTTCAAAAAAAAAAAAAAAAAAAAAAAGACTCAAACGAGCGAATTTTCTTGACTTCAAATTGAGAAAGGGACATTTGATCGACCGCATCGCATGTTTGACATGTGCTGATCCTCTCACAGGTGATGATCCAATTTCAAATCGACATCTTCCATTCCTCCACAATTCTTTCAATTTTTTTAAAAAATAATGGAATCCGGAAAAATAAAAAACAATAAAAAATAGTCAATAAGTGTGCCTAAATCTTTTATTATTTCGTATATTTCTCATCAAAATTCAAAAATCAATTATAAATTATTAGGACGAAACTCCTTTGATATTTAATTAAAAAAATTATAATTTTCGATGAAAGATAACACTTTTTTTTTAAAAAAAATTTAAGGATTTGTTTGGTTTGGATTTAACAAATATGATGATCCCGTTTTGAAATAGTGTTGTGGGAGATTATTTAATTATTTGTCTTTTTTTAAAAAAATAATGTGAATTCTCCGTATTATCTACACAATTTTGGTTTTAAATTCCTTTTTTACAAGGATATTGGGAGTTAATTGCAAAAAACCCTAATAACCTCACCCAATTGCAAAATTGTTGCTCACCCAAGACTACTCGAGTTGGTTTGACTGGCTGTCGCCCAAAACCGAAACCAGTTCGCCCGAAGTCGAATCCGACTCTCCCTAGTACACTTTCCCGACTGGGAAAAGAAACCGTCTTAATTCCCTTAAATAAAATCGTAGTTCGAAGCCCGATTTCCAGTCTCCAATTCAACCACACTTCCTCTCCACCTCTTCGTCTCCGCCGCCGGTGAGCCGATGGCCGATAGCGGACGCGGCCCTACTCCCCACCTCGACGGCGCCTTCCTCCTACAGCTCATCCAGCGGCCCCCGCAGCCCTCCCACGCCTCCTCCGCCCCCGCCCCCGCCCCCGCCCCCCCGCCCCTGCCCCTCCCCCGCCCCCGCAGCCCCAGCACGAGGCCATCGCCCTCCACCGTGACCCCGCCGTCGCCGCGGTAGGCCCCAGCTACGGCTTCCCTCCGCATGCCTTTCTCCACTCGCCGTCGCAGGTCCCCGTCCCGATCCCCCGGGGCTTCTCCCCCGAGCCCTGGGCTCCCGCTCCTGGCTTCCCTTTTTTCCCCAGCGAGTTCTATCCTCCTGGGAACCGTATCGATGGCGCTAGGTCTCGCCCCTCGCCGACGGCGCCCGAGCTCTGCAGGGATATGCAGTTTCCGCAGCAGAAAGATGGGATATTGGGGAGTAATGTCCCGCAGATTCACCCTGATAATAGGAATATGGGTTCTTGGGGGGGTTGGGAAGAGAAGAGACAGGTGAGTTCCACGCCTGGGGCGCGGAAGACGCCGACTGGGGTTTCTATGGGCGGAATAGATGTCAGACCAGCAGCAAGGAGCATTGGGAATGATTCAGGCCAGCAGAAAGCCCGTGCAGTGCGGCCAAATGGCCTTCTTGAGGCGCCGGGACTGAAACCAAGAGGGAAACAGCAAGGACAAATGTATATACCAAAGAGTGGAGCTGAGAGGGTTGCTGCCAATGAGATTCGTGATGTTAAGGGCAATGTTGATAGAAGGTCGCATAATCGAACTGAAAACTATGGCCAGTATTTTCCTCCTCCATCGGAGGTTCACGTTTTACAAGCGAGGTCATCGATAGCTTATAGGAGCACCGTAGGTTCTTGCTCCAATCCACGGAATGGCATCTGTCGTGATTCGTCTGACTTTGGTCCTAGAGGCAAGCGGGATTTTCTTGAGGGTGCACAAGGTGAAGAAAAGCGAGGTGATTCAACTGAGGAGGATTTTGATAACGGTGAAATATTTGAAACAGATGAAGCTGGTCATCCTGGAAGCAGGAAGGTTGCTTTTGTGGAAGAGGAACCCTTAGTCGAGGAACTGCTTGATACTTTGATCACTACTGATGGTTCTGCTGGTGAAAACATAGCAAAACAAGTTAAGACTTCGCGTGCTAAGGTAAGGCCAGTCACCACTTATTATCAAATGAACTTAGTTTAGATGACTGTGGTTCCATTAGAATCTTGAGTCTGTTATAAATTATCTGCGTATGCCATTTGCAGCTTGTGTAATTAACAAGTTCAATGTTTGTTTACTGATGCAATTGTTGCTGTCAAGTGAGAATAAAGAAGCATCTTCTGCTTGAGCTTTCTCTTATAAATTATACTTTAGAATCAGTAATCTGCACTATATGCACAGACAGTGTTACTAGTCCCATCATCTTAGTATACTACATAGGAAGTTGGTTTGATTGTTTTGGAATTCAAACTCAAACTCAGTACCCCTTATATCAATCAAAATTCGGAAGAGTAATTGATGTCATCTTGGATGCTACTACATTTATAGTGCTTTCTTCTTATGCTGTGTCAACCCCTATTTTCAAAGGTAAGTCAAAGATGTACAACAGATTTGCATTTCTTTATCTTTCCATACACATTATGTTGAAGGAGCTCTTATATTGGGGGTAATGGTCCTTATCATTGGAAGGTGGCAGATGGGCAATCATTGTCAGGATGGAGCTTAGAATGACATCCTATCTGCAGTAAATCTGTGCATTAGAATTGAGAGGAAATGATGAAAAGGATGCTAAACATTATTTAAAATATGTATGTGACAGTTAGGGCTGGTGTTGCACATTTTCCATATCTGATTGTATATGCCACAACCACATGATTTTGAATTAAAAAATTTGAAATTAGATATATCCCATGCAAAAATTTAAATTCTATATGTTTTTATAGAAGCAGATAATAAAAAACCTTGAGGGACTGAAAATGGGAAGAAGGTCAGGGTATTTGAAACTTACCTCGTTATGTTTCCCTTTTTGAGATAGTCTTTGGTGCCCATTCCTCTTCCTCAAGCCAAATAGATGCCTGAAAAAGATTAGTTTCCACTTTTACTAGCTGAGAAGGTGTCTTTGCAATTGAGATTTAGCAATGTTAACTCATAAACCATGAAAGTCCCCAAGTTGAGGCTATGCTGTCTGCTTAGTAGACATTTGTAAACAGGGGGCTTTTATCCCAATCTTGCCTTATTCTCTTTTTCTGGTCATTTCCAATCCTACAGGAGAACTTGGGGTGTTTTTCTCTTTTACTGATCATTGGAACAATTTCTGTTAGCCTCCTTCATGTATTATTGAACTTCTTAATCTCCTTTCCAGTTCCTTCATATATGCATTTAGCGTCTTTACATATAGCTATTTTCTTGTAAAACCCTCATTATCTATAATAGCTTAATCTGTTAGATGGAAGAGGCTTGCCATTGTTTTCTAATGTGATCTGAGTAATTTCTAGAAAGTTTGGTCAATTTGTGTTACCCCTCTGCATTGGAACAAGTGTTGAAAGCCCACTAGATCCTTTTAATACTTAGCTCTTTATTTATGTAGCTTGTTACTAAAAATTCTGGCATTATATTATAAAAAAAAGTCCATTGCTTGAATTTCCATTTACTTCATTGTCAGTACTCATGTTTTTCAGTGTTTATCCTCAGGATTTCAGATTGGATTCTCATAGAGGTCATTATGTATCAAGCATGCGAATGAGGTCACAACGACGACTGGTGCGATGTCGTTATGACATAGATAGATTAACACCTTATTTCCTGTCAATTTTTCAATCCCTGATACCTGCACAAGAGGAAAAAGCCAAACAAAAGCAACTGTTGCTGTTGCTGGAAAAACTTGTGAACAAAGAATGGCCCAAGGCCCGGCTGCACCTTTATGGATCATGTGCCAATTCATTTGGGGTCAACAAAAGTGACATTGATATATGCCTGGCAATCAATGATGTTGATGTGAGCAAAACTGAAATTTTGTTGAAGTTAGCTGAGATTCTCAAGTCAGATAATCTTCAAAATGTGCAGGTAAGCTTGAATTATTGGTTGGTTTATCATGTTGTTTGATATGCTTCTTGCTTATTTCTGATGTCAAGATGTGCAATGGATCCAGGCACTAACACATGCAAGGGTCCCCATTGTCAAGATGATGGATCCAGTGACCGGAATATCTTGCGATATATGCATCAATAATCTTCTGGCTGTTGTTAACACCAAACTTCTTAGAGATTATGCACAAATAGATGACAGATTGAGACAGCTAGCATTCATTGTGAAACATTGGGCCAAATCAAGGAGGGTCAATGAAACATATCGTGGGACCCTTTCTAGTTATGCGTGAGTTCTATATTACATCCTGTATTGTAATAACCTCAATGACATTAGGCTGTTTAAAGAAATCTGATTCTTATTTTTTTTTCTTGTCAGCTATGTGCTTATGTGTATTCACTTCTTACAACAGCGTAAACCTGCCATACTTCCTTGTTTACAGGTATGTACTCAATGAACTGTTTGATTCATTTAGCTTTCTTATGATTGAACATGTCTTTTGTTAACAAAACATTGGCATCTCTTTGTAAAAGTCTGAGGTGATTAAACTACTAGGTTATGAAATTATGATAGATTAATAAGTACTCATTGAAAGTAAGAGGTTCTTCTTAGATTATGGCAGGTCAGATTTAGCAATGATCTTCTTGTTTTCGAAGGCTTTGTTATTTTTGTAAATTGCTGAAGTCTCGTGGTACTATAGATATTTCTCATTATATTTTACATATTATTTTTGTCTCCTTTACCATGGTTACTGATGCTCCCATTTCGATAAGGACGTTACTGTAGATATTTCTCATTATACTTCAACTCAACTGTTTTCCTTCTTATCCGCTCCAATATAATTTTTGTGCTGTTTCTCCTTTATGGTATGTTTTGTCCAGATAGTTGTCTTCTGGCTGCAAAGTGCTATCAATCTTGCGCTTAATATTTTCATCTGTTATAATCATTGCAAATTCCTCTTATTCACTTATTATCCGCTTTGGCTGGTTTCATGTTCAACTTTGAAATAGTGTATGCTTTAACAGTTTGGCTGGAGATATGGCTATAACTTCTGCTCACATGGAAGTAAACACTATAGTGTGGGATGGTCTTCATAGTCTACTTCCAGTTTCTCTATATAAACTATTAAATATACATAGCTAATCACTGTCTTTTCTAACTTATGCTGCATCTTCTTTTCTCAGCAAATGGAACCAACTTATTGTGCAACTGTTGATGATACAGTCTGTGCATATTTTGATCAAGTTGAAAGGCTTCACAATTTTGGTGCTCATAACAAGGAAAGTTTGGCACATTTGCTGTGGTCGTTCTTTCATTATTGGGCATATTCTCATGATTATGCAAATGATGTTATTTCGATACGCACTGGAGGCATTATAAGGTAAATGATCTTTCTCTTCTATTTCAAACTTCAGAATTTTGCGGACTATCTGCTTAAATGCTCACACCAAATCTTTTGTTTCTTTAGTTTTATAGTAGTATATACTATTTTATTAATCAAACTAACCTTTCTTACCCTAAAAAAGCAGTAAATAACCTTTGGGTAAATTGCTATTGTTTTACCTTCATTCGACATCTTGATGTTTTAAGGTAGATTTGACATGCCATTACTACCCATTAATGATCAATTCTCTTCTAGGGTTTGAGGCTTATGTATTGGCTGACAAAATTATTTAACTTTGAAATTAAAAGGATAAGGCCAATTGCCTACACTTGGGTGGAATTCCAGTCATCCAAACAGAAGATTTGGCAATTTTTAGTTAGATACCTAAATTTAATATCTTCTTGATGCATGGCATCATCATGTCATCCAATGAAGAAACACGACTTTTTCTTTTTCCTTGAAATCATTTAGGGCACAATTTGTTGCTTACAAAAAAACCCATTGGAAAATTTTCCCATAAGATCTGGGGTTGCATGTGACCTCGCTTCCAATGAACTGTCCTATAGTTGGTGTGGTGAGATCATTAATAATGTGGAGAAGTTTGCATGCAAGTTTTATTCCATAGGAGAATAAAAAGAGGTCCAATTTCTTTTTCTTTTCATATGAAATCTCATGTTTTCAAAGGAATTTGGAATTGCCAAACGGTGGGGCCAACAACCTATATAGAAAAAAACTCCTATGTAGGAAAAATATCCTATGAAATTCCCCATTTCTATGGTATGAGGGTATTCAAACAGGCCCTTACTATGGCAAGTTATATAGGATTCGAATGTAGCTAAATTTGTTTGTATTCTGTCACAGCAAGAGAGCAAAGGACTGGACAAGGCGCATTGGAAATGACCGCCATCTTATCTGCATAGAGGACCCTTTTGAGGTCCACCATGATCTTGGTCGTGTTGTTGACAAGTTCAGCATCAAGATTTTGAGGGAAGAGTTTGAGCGGGCTGCATGTATAATGCAATACAATCCAAATCCAAGTGTCACACTTTTTGAGCCTTATGTACTACCTGATTCACCAGAAGTTCAACCTCCACTGGACCTAGATGAATAGTTTTTGGCTGGCAGTGTTGGGTCTTGTACATTATTTATGTTTTTTCCTTTTGTAGAGGAATTAGTTTTGGCCTGCTCTATTGTGCATAGCATTTGTGAATTTTGTTCAGTCCCAGATTTCTCTAAGTTTATTGTAAAGAAAGTTGGTTATTTATTAACTATGCAGCTAAATCTGTTCTCCCCGATGAGTAATTGCTTGCTATATCAATTGGTTGGTATGGCGGGATATATTTCCTAGTGACTGTAGATTAGCTATACACCAATTTCTGTATTTCTTGTTCTTGCATGTTTTGAGCGTTTGTTGCCAATGTTTTTGATGAGTAATTGAAAAACCCCCTTTCTTTTCAATTTTTTTGAAAATTTTCAAATAATAATTTACCCTGTTTTACTCATATGGGAAATATAATATTCTGGTAATATTCGATAAATACTAGGGAAAGTTATTAGACTTTTTTCTAATGCATGATTAAACCCTCATATTTTTGAAATTTATTGTCAGCGCATGAAAAATAATTAATTTTGTAAAAAATATGTGAATTTATCATTATTTATGAATATTTTATTTTATATATAAACACGTTATTATCTCGTATATATGAAATAAAATATTTATATATAAAGTAAAATATTTATAAATAATGATAAACTCACACTTTCATTCAGAATGTAAATTGTCTAGTGAATTCTGGTTGCTTATTTCTGTCCCCTTTTCAGGAATTATGAAGACATTGCAATGTCGCTGCTTGTAGCGAATGTTACCGGAGCACCACCTATCTGGGTTCAGGGTGAGTGCTGGCTCTAGTACCTCTGTATTAGTACCTACATCTTCAATATTATACTCCACCAACCTGGATGCTGAATATGGTAATCCTAAGGCTTACTAATCATGTCTCATCTATGACTGTGATGTATAGCTATAAGTACTAAATCTTGAACTGCATGTGGGAGACGGCTTACAGTAGATGTTTTAAATATTGTAAACGACCCATCATATTATGCTGAGGGCCAAGACTGGGAATTGCTTCCATCTTACAGTTCATGCTTTTGAGCTGAAAACAGGTCTCTTGTTCAGGATTGGAAAAAATATAACAGAGCATATAGATGGAAATCGTTGGACTAAATTTAACTTATTCTTGACAGGAAAAATATATGAGATTGGATCCTATGGAATCAGTAGTTTGAAAGGGCACATAATCACAAGAGGAAGAAATGTCTGAATGACTTCATCTCCTTCTGAGGTATGCTTCTATTGTCAACCTGCATGAAAGCCATTGATGCATGAAGTGTGGTCCTGGTAGCATCTAATGTCACTCACACGTGACTAGAAGCACTTCAATCTTCAGACTCAACTCATGCAAATACTACTTCGGTTTCACACTTCAGGTCAAACAGAGACCTTCGCAACTCCCAGCTTTGGTTCATGCAGATGAGTTTCTGGGTTGCAACATAACAAATAATTCTTGACCAAGTCATGGAGAAGAATTGTGCATGCTTATGTAATACACAAACCTCTTTGTTCCTTCTCTTTTATATATTGTTTTTGGTAGAATTATTCTTGTTGTCTTATAATACGCAAACGAATAGACTTTCCAATGCGGAAATGGTAGTCTATAATTTCCCGCTTCATGGGTCATTGACATAAGACAAAATTTTAAAAAAAATAAAAATGGGAGTTGGTCGGCGTTGGGAACAAAGTGGCGATATGTTACTGGCCATTGTCCCCTTCATGAATGATACTTTTCACAGGTTAAGATTGTCCAGCTGCCTCGAGCGTAGTAGGTAACCATGGTATAATTTTCAAGAGAGTTTTATTACCAAATAGAATTTTTTTAGATATTTTTGCAGATTAACCTCTTCCATAAAGAAGTCATTTGATGCATCCATTTTTCCTCAAATACTCATCTCAAAAAAAAAAAAAAAAAAAAAAATTTCAAACTAAAACTAGCTCAAATTCTATTAGTCAACTTAAAAACTATCAGTAAAAAGTCTATTTTGTGTCTCTACTGGCTTCTCTCATTAAAAAGATTATTAATTTGAGAGTTTTTGATAAAAAAAATTTATTTATTTTATTACAATCAGTAAAAGATTACTCATATTATATTATAAATTTATAAAAAAATTATTTGATTAAAATATTTAAAAATTATCCCCTTTTAATTCGAATATTAGTTAAATTAATATAAAAAATTAAATTATTCTCATTTAATTTTAATCTAAATAGTTAGTTTACAATTACTGGATAATCGATTTAATACAATTAGTTTCTGAATTCCCATTCATAATGTCGAACAACCGATTTCCATCAAAAATTGGAATAAAATGAGTAATTTTTATGCCAATTTAATAATTGTTCGAACCAAAATGAAATAAAAATAATTTAATATTTTTTTATAATAGTTTAATAGATAAAATTAATTTAAATAAAATATTTTTTAAATATTCTAATTGAGGTAATTTTTTATAAATTTATAATATAAAATTAGTGATTTTTTATTAATAATAAAACATAGATAATTTTATGCAAATTAGATGATTTTTTACCAAAAACTACACAAATAACCTTTGGAATGTGGATTTGCTCCCTGTTAACCTAAAAAAAAAGCGGTATTATTTGATTTTGGTTATATCAACACAGTCTCATCCTCATTTCGTATTTTGACAAAAACAATGAAAATAAATTTTTTTATTTAAGTTTGGAAAACTACATAACAAATATTATTTTTGTGATTGTACTTCTCTCTTCTGCAAGAAATATCATTATTTTAAAATTTAAAATATCATATTTATTAGGTATTGTTTGGTTTGAAAGCAAAATTAGGATAAAATTCAAGATTAGTGAATCACTTTTGTAAATTAATATTTTTTTTATTAAAATTAATCATACAATTATTTAAAATTTAAAAATTATTTAATTTTTGAAATAATTTAATTTAATAATAATATCATATAAGTAATATTAATTTTGAAAGAAATATATAATTCTTAAAAAAAACTAATTCTCATTTTTAATCCCAAACTAAACCGTGTATAGACTATCAGCCACTCTCTAATACCCTAAAAAAGCTTGGTACAAATTGATTTTGGTCATAACAACACAGCCTTCGTGAGACGCAACAACTTAAAAATTAAATCAAACTGACTTGGATTAAAGCATTAAAAAACAAGAACAAGGAAGAAAGGCTAGTATATCATGTTGAACCAACCACTATGATCCAATACCCACAGAATTCAATCTCCAGACTCCAAAAGAAAGCTCTTAATTACTTCTTTATCTTCATTTTTTATCCTCCTTTTCGTCCTTATTTATATCCTTTCATTCCTAGTAAATCACCACCAAATAATATTCGTTCCCCTCTCTTCTTCTTCTTCTTTTTCTTCAACACAGAGATCAGAAGAAGAAGATGCTGAGATGGTTTTGTTGCTACACCGGCGATAAACAGCAGGCAGTTCACGGGTTGGTGATTTAACATACTGGTTTACGCTTCTTCATATGTATATCTCTGTTTGGAAATAGGTTTTTTTTCTTTGATCTCAGTGTCAACAAGAGCCAGTCATTCCCATGGGAGATGTACAGCTTGAAGGAACTCCAACATGTAACCAACAACTTCCATGATGATCACAAGCTCGGCGAAGGCGGCTTCGGTACCGTTTACTGGGGTCGCGACAACAAGGGCTTCGAGGCAAACTCCTCCTCCTCCTCCTTCTCTTCTTCTTCTTCCTCTTGTTCTGATGATGAAGATGTTATATGAATGTATACAGATAGCTGTGAAGAGGCTAAAGTCGATGACAGCGAAGGCGGAGATGGAGTTCGCCGTGGAGGTGGAGATCCTCGGCAGAGTGCGGCACAAGAACCTCTTGGGTCTCCGAGGCTTCTACGCCGGCAGAGAAGAGCGGCTCATCGTGTACGATTACATGCCAAACCAGAGCCTTCTCAGCCACCTCCACGGCCCGCTCGCGGCTGAGGCCTTGCTGGACTGGCCCCGTAGGATGAACGTCGCCATCGGTTCTGCCGAAGGACTCTGGTAAGTTGGTGACCAGTCAAAAACTAAACGTTAAAAGATCATGTCAAAGTCAAAGTAATATATTTTTGTTCTTTTTTTTTAGAAATTAAAGGGAGGGGACGCACATTGTAGTCCGCCCTCATTAAAAAAAAAAAAAAAAAAAAACCCTCATAATTTATTCATAACTTTATTGCACCATACATAATTAAGAACTCGATCAACAACAACACATTAGAATCACTAATGATTCAGGCCAAAACACGAAGCAATAAGCTCCCAAGTTCACCTAATTAATATATTTTTTTCAAAGTGTTACATGGAGAAAACCGTTGCATTGTTTTGAACGTAAAACCCTCAAAATTTTGTTTTATTTATTAAAATTTTTTTGGGATTTCAATATATATTTACATCTTTTTTTTTTTCAAATTAATTATTTATAATTAATTAATTAAAATTTTAATAAAAAAATTTACTTCTATTTTTTTTATTTTTACAATTAAATCTCTTAAAATTTTATTATTTATTTTTTTTATTGTTACTCAATGTCAGTGTGCGCCTGCGCCTCCGCGCGCCTGCACCGACTTGAGCCCGCACCGCCCCGTTCCCATGCTGAAACTCTCTGGCCTCGGCTGCAAGGCCTAAG
Source organism: Trichopus zeylanicus subsp. travancoricus (assembly GCA_005019695.1). Taxonomy (NCBI): domain Eukaryota; kingdom Viridiplantae; phylum Streptophyta; class Magnoliopsida; order Dioscoreales; family Dioscoreaceae; genus Trichopus; species Trichopus zeylanicus. The sequence continues at coordinate 174,466 of RXID01014720.1, forward strand.
CAGGTTGGCGCAGGAGCAAGCCAGCGCGAGCGTGGAACGGTGCGGGTGAGAAGCGGCGCGGGAGCAGGCTGGCACGAGCTCGGGACGGTGCAAATGCAAGGTAGCACAGGAGTAAAACCGAGGTTAGAACGAGTCGGCACAAGAGCAGGGTGCCGCGAGGTTAGATCAATGTGGGTGTGAGGTGGCGCGGGCGTACGTTGGCACTAAAAACAGAAAGAGAGAGAAAAAAATATTTACAAAATCAAAAAAAAAATAAAAAATTGAGGAATTTAATTGTAAAAATATAAATATTAGAAGTAAAATTTTTGATCAAAATTTTAATTAAATTATAATTAGAGATTATAGGTGATTAATTTTTTTAAGAAAAAAAAAAATATATATATATACTAAAATTATGGAAAATTTGGATAAATAAAATAAATTTTAGGATTGTACTTAAAAGGGATTTTTTTTTTTTGGCTGATTTGAAATGCAATGCTCGTAGTTATCTGCACAACGAGGTGAGGCCACACATAATACACAGAGACGTGAAGGCAAGCAATGTGCTGCTGGACTCGGAGTTCAACCCGAAGGTTGCAGACTTCGGCTTCGCCAAGCTCATCCCTGACGGCATGAGCCATGTCACCACCAGAGTCAAGGGCACCCTCGGCTACCTTGCGCCGGAGTACGCCATGTGGGGCAAGGCTTCCGAGGGCTGCGACGTCTACAGCTTCGGCATTCTGTTGCTCGAGATCATCAGCGGCCGCCGTCCGATCCAGAAGCTCCCCGGCGGAGTCAAGCGGGATATCGTGCAGTGGTCGGTGCCGCTGGCGGCAAAGGGTTGCTTGGACCAGGTTGTGGACCAGAGGCTCGGAGGACGGTACGACCAGGCGCAGCTAAGGAGGGCGGTGGCGCTAGCGCTCCGGTGCACGGATGGTGATCCGGAGCGCCGCCCAACCATGAAGGAGGTGGTGGAGTTTCTCAGGGGTGGGTTGGAGGAGAGGAGGACCAGGGAGGTGGTCGTGGTGGACGATGAAGAAGATGGGCCCAGCTTCGGCGAATGAGGCGACCGGGTTGATTCGTTGTTTTTGTAGTTATATTTGAATGGCGCAGGAATATGATGTAGCCAAGCATTTGATCATTTCAACTATGATTAGTAAATGGATTTTTTTTCTACTTTCAGAACAGAAAAATACAAATAAAAACCATTCCGCCTTGAAAAAGAAACAACTCGTAGAAATCAGTTCGCAAGCCGAGAACAAAAATCAGGTCCGGTCTATTTTTTCAATAGAAAATACAGCAACCTGCAGAGTTTGGTTTCAGCGGCTCGCTGCAGAAAAGAACATGCTCAATTACTGATGTTGTTGGTACCCGGAGAATGCTCTTTTCTATCGGCTGGTTACACGGAAATCTCCATCATAGCAGTGTTGGTGAAGCTACAGTTTCCTCAGGAAACAGCATCAGCATCCTCTTGTTGTAAACACACAGATCATTCGGTATCTCTTTGGCGAATTGCTGCAAAGAGAGAGAGTTGCCATCAACGTCAGCTTTTGCAGGGCCATACTAATCATAGCCGGAGGTTATAAGCTACATTTTTCTCTGGTTGGATACATAAAAATAGAAAAACATTAGCAGCAGTCACTACAAATTGGATATTGCTCGACCTAAATTTATATTCAGCCTTTATGTATTATCTTTGCCATTCAGTCTGATAACATGGTTTTTCTCAGTTGCATATGTTCAAATTTTTATGGCACGACCTTTTTCCATCCCATGTACATGTTCGTGCAACTTCTGAGTTATTTATGGAAGTGCGCCTGCAATCCATATGAAATTCTTAAGGCTTGAACATCAAATTAAATTTCATTAAATACAGTTCAAATGTGATGGCTTACATCTTCACTTTTTGAGGATAGAAAAAAAATGGCCACCAAATCCCTGTAGGTCCACTAAGCATGTAACATATCTTAGTTGGCCCTACTCCAAGATAAATAGAACGTTATGACTAATCACTGGCCAATGCCAATTCTATAGCAGGGATCTCACACTTCCTATGTGAGAATCATTTTACTAGAGCATATCCTATCAAGTGCATCAAAACAAAAGGATGCTAATCCTATCAGAAAGATTGGTAATAGTTCATTTCTTGATGTTGTAGATTCCCAATTTTCATAACCCTTGATTACCCTTCTAAGTATAACTATTCCCTCAGGAACAACCTTATGCAAGTATGTCGGAACCTTTATCACCAAGCATATATGCATATGTAAGATAATATTCTCCAGTTCACTGCAGTTCTGTCTAATACGTTTAGCATCAGATGGCTTTGTTGGGGTTGCCTTTTTCTTCTCCTGATAAAAAAGAACCACATTTGTGAGCAAATAATATGTTTATATCCAATAGCATGCATGATTTTTTGTGTAAATGTAGCCAAAATATCTAATGCAACTAGAAAAAACATGTATTGTTGTAGAATACAGGATTGAAGCACAAAACAGGAAAAAAGCACACAAGTATAACATAATAATGTAAATGATATGAGACTGAAAGCAAAAAATGTAAAAAAGCAAGGACAAATTAAGGAGCTTTTTAAAGAAAATAAAACAAACAACAACCTTGAATCTCTTCATCCTGGAACTGACATCATTGAATAATTAGCATGCGAACTACTTAAATTCTGTACTAGAAATTAAATAGCCAGAGCCATGCTAGGAAAACTTTTCATCTGACATACATACCCTGGAACCAGATGGAACTAAGCCGACCATACCAAGCATGGGCCTCATAAGCACTCCATGATCATTGTCAATTACCTTCAACATAATGTTCAGTAGAGAAAGTTAAGGCATAAATGGAAGAGCATAGAACAGCAAGAAGTAAACAAGTATTTAGCATCAAAATTCATACCTGCGCTTGTCTAGTTTTGATCATTGCTTTATTTGTTCTTTCACGACATAGTTTGCCATATTCCCCAAAGTTTTCACTATGTGGCTCCACGTCAAACTTATGTTCCACCTTCCCCAACCAAGAGAACTTTCCTGAAGAGAATCAAGGTTGCCTTTTGAAATCAGTGAACATTGTGAAACCAAGAAATCATTCAACAAACGGTACAATTAGTTATGAGAAGAGATCCAGTGTGATACTGAAGCTACATGTGTTACATATCCAAAATATTTTGGTATGCTGCAAAAGACCCCAGTACCATAACAAATTATCAACTAAAGCCTGCTGGGTCTGAGAAATTAAGAAAAATAAACCAATACAGTTTAGAAAAGAAGAGATGTTGGATTACAACCATACTAATCTATTGTATTACTGAGAAGGTCTAGAATGCAGATTATGTTGCTCAAAAATAAAAAATAATGGTAAATTTAAAGAAGCAATTATTGGGGAGCAATAAAGTTGTCTGATACTACATATTGTCACTGAAAAAAGGAATTGACTGCCAAGGGAAACTTGTAAAACTTCTGGACTTCTTCAACAAACTTTCCAAAACATAATGAAGAGACAGAAAGCTTCTGTACAGTCGTGAATTTTCTCCAATAATAATCTTGTGTGGATTCAGAAAAAACACACATGGGAACGAAATCCTTGAACATATTCAAAGAGTAGCTCTTCGGTGTATAGCCAGTCTCATTCTGAGCCAGTTCCATCTTAAACTGCTTTACATCTCAGAAGAACGCAACAAACATCAAAAACATAGTATGAGGAGCAAACAACACAGACATACTGATGAAATTTCAATTTCTGTGGCAGAAACACGTGATCTACTTGTGACGTAACATCAATATGATGATATTTCTTACAAAGCTGTCGAATAAGATTACATAAAATGCTTGCTTTAGGGAATATGGGCTTAGCGGGGATAGCTTAAAGAATGGTTATAATGTTATCCATAGCAATTTCTAATAAAGGTTTCCTGCTATATAACCCACTATTCCAATCAAATGGTTATAATGTTATTCATAGCAATTGCCCCCTCAATTAGCTTTAGCGCTTGCTAATCTTATGTGAGATATGAATCCGTAATCTCGAAACCCCAACTATTCTCCTCCCCAGACAACCCAGGGGCGGAAAGGAAAACTCTAAATCATCCATCTACCAATTTTCGCAAGCGTTCGATCGACTAACTAAAAAATCACGCGGATTAGAGGAACCAGAGGAGAGAGGGATACGTGCCTGGAGGGCGGAGGAACTATCGGGGGCGAGGGGATCGAGGGAGTGGGGACGACTGGGCTTGCCTCCGACGCTGATGCGGCGGACTGCCACGAGCGCGAGACGACCGGCGGACACTTCACCAGCCAGACGGAGCGGTCGGCCCTGCTGGTGTCTAGGGCGCTATTGAAGCTGTATTCGGCACACGACATCGTCTTATCTTCGCTCGGTCGGTCTCGTTCACCGGATAAGTTCTTCTCTGCCTCCACGCGAGGCTGGAGATCGCGGTCGAGTGCCAGCGCTGGGGAAGGCGGATGTGCTTGTGGCTGGAGTTCGGGGTCGTTGGGGACAATAAGGGGCGTTTCGTTGAAGGTAAAGGTTAAGATTAAGTTTAAGATTGGTAAATTATTTTTATAAAATAATATTTTTTTATTAAAATTAAGATTTTAATAATTTAAAATTTAAAATATTATTTAAATTTTTTTATAATAATTTAATTTAATAAAAATATAAAATAATAAAAATTAATTTTATAAAAAAAATAATTTTGAAAAAAATAAACGGAGCCTAAAAGATAGGTGAGCTGATGTGAACCGGCCCCGGCTTGGTCTAGGTGAACCAAACACTGGATAGACCGGTTCGCTGAGGTCGGAATCACGAGGGAATCTCTGGAGCCGAGCGGTTCGGTGTGAAAAAATAATAACCATTGAATACACTATGTGCAACACATTATTGAATTGGCATGAGAAGCAATTAGAACCCGTCACATTAAATAAATTATGTAACATTGACAAATCACTAAAAATTTAGAGTTTATCGTCAACGAAAAATTTTATTTTACTATCGCAAGTTAAGATTTAAATTTTATTTTGTCGATGCCCATTTTTACAAACCCAAATAATTTCACCTATTTTGATTATTCGCATTGTATTAATAAAATATATTTAAAAATTTGAAAGTTATGTGATTATTCTCTATTAAATAAGGAGTCATTTATCAAAATTCCATCAACTAGCTGACTTCAATTTACTTGCAATCATTCAATTCAAAGGGTCGTTAAGAGATTTCCTTTTTAATTATTTCACATTAATTGGCTACAACTCAAGAGCTATGCCTATGTAAGAGGAAAATTATGATCCAACCCGTTAGGAACGGGAGGACCGGGCGACCCGGCCAGGTCGGGTTGACGCGCACAAAACCCCCATCCGAGCTCCCAATTCTTCTTTTGTCTCACACTGCCCGCATCCAGGGTCTTCTCCAGTCTCTGATGGCAGCGTCAATCGTCCACGGAGCCCGTGGGATCCGTGATCGGGTCCCTTCTGTTGTTGTAAGCACAAATTCCATTATCTCTCTCACAAATTACTGCAAAGAGCTTACATTCCATTATCTCTCTCACAGATTGCTGCAAAGAGAGAGAGAGTTGCCATACCAATCATAAAACCAGAGGCTATGAGCTAAAATTTTCTCCAATTGGATGCATAAAAGTAGCAGAAACATAAGCATACACATCCTGAAAAATTGTTATTGTTCAACCTAAATTCAGATTCATGCTTTACATATTGTCTTTATCATTCGGCACGAGGCTTTTACCGAGATAAAAAATAATTTAAAATGGGATTCCTCATCCACATTATAAAAATATATGTTCGAATTTATTTATTTATTTATTTATTTTGGTAGTGTGTTTTCAAATTTTTATGTCGTGATTTGTTAGAATTCGTAGCGGAAAATTCACGAATCACTTTATTCTTAAACAACACAAGAATAGAAAAATAATGTGAGATAAAAAAAATAACAAGACAAGATAATCAATATACGTGGTTCACCCAAAATCCGATTACGTCCACGGGAGGAGCGAAAGATCTACTATCAAAAGACTTCGGAAGAGTTTAAAAGAAAAATTACACTCTTTTTTACTCAACTAAACTTTTCACCAAATTTCGACAATGCCTCCACCTTCAGATAGAGTTTTCAAGAGAACACTATGAAAAACCATAACAAGAGACCACCGAGAAGCACTGGAAAGACCCACACACGAGAGCCGACACTCTCTCTTTTTATCTTCTTTCTATTCTTTCTATTCTTCTCTCTCTATTTCTCTTTAGTTCAACTCCATCACTTTCCTCACTAAACTCTATGTATTATTGGAATATTTATAAGTTTTTATTGACTATGAATTTTATTCTAATTACAATTCCTAATATTACAAATCGATCATAAGTTTGAATCCAATTTTGAGTTCCTACTTTAATTTAAACTCTAATCCGAGTTTGAGACACCTAAAACTCAATAATATCTATCTTAGCTTGAACTCGAGCATACCATCATCACGAAACTTCAGCCATTATCTCTCATTCAACCTCTCCGCCCGGGCTACTAGCTTATTCAGCTAATCTCTAGTCAACCTTTCTCCTCCTACTCTTCTCCGTCATCGTCGTCAGCTAAGACATCAACCCCGGCAACCGTGTCGCCCTCATCAAGCCACCTCACATCATGTCTAAGCGCGACCTGCTTAGATTGCACTGCTACCATCGGCCTCAAAACTACTGAAGAGGGTAGCATCGCCACTTGCAAGCCAATAGAGATGGGAGGTTTCACCACTTCCACCGTCTCAAAGCTGTGCACCGCCGAAGCTCCATCTTCCCCGACCAAGCCGCTCTGACCTCTGTTTTCTCTTCGTTGGAGCACCATCAAACGGCCAGCATCACCTCTATTGCTCGTCAATCGAAGCCAATCACCGCGTGGCACTGGATAGACCCCCTGTGTAGTCACCATTGCACCACCTTTTGCATCACCTACACGCAATTTTTCATCGCTATCGCACAATTTTAGTCATCTCACGGTCTCGCTATGTCCCCCTTTCTGCTGCAAGACCAGCCTTAATTATAGTCGTATTGCTTCCCATCTCACCGACTTGAGCTTTGCCTTCTGCGCATGCATGCGTCCTATTCCAGCACTTGTCGGCCTTCACCTCCCAACTACTTGGCCATTCTGAGCCCTAGTTGGAACGCTCTTCTGCACCTCATCAAAGGCCACCAGCCATTGATCTAAACTCAGTCGCTATTGATTGAGAGTCCTATATGACCCTTCATCGACCTCTTCTGCTCTGGCCAACCTAAGTCTTGTGTGGCCCTTTACTAGCCTGCTCTCACACTCCCTCCCGCGAGCGCCGCTAGCATGTTCCTGCGCCTCACCTAACTTTTATCTTCTTCTACCACAAGACAAAATTTATCTTATCGTCAAACTCCTTCACCTCGAATAAGAACTTTACCATCTTAGTTGTTTACTTCTAAGCTCTGATATTAATTGTTATGATTCGCACTGAAAGGTTCGCGAATCATCTTATTCTCAAACAACACAAGAATCAAAATGTAATGCAAGATAAAAAAAATAACAAGATAAAATATAGCGATATACGTGATTCACCCAAAATTCGGTTACGTTTATAAGGAGAACAAGAGATTCACTGTCAAAAGGCTTTACAAGAGTTTATAAGAAAAATTGTATTCTTTTTTAGTCAACTGAACTCTTTCATCAAGTCTCGATAATGCCTTCATCTTTAGAGAGAATTTCCAAAAAAATACCACGAGAAACTACCATGAGAGACCACCGAAAAGCACTAAAAAGACCCACACACGAGAGCCGACACTCTCTCTCTTTCTCTTCTTTTTATTCTCTCTATTTCTCTCTAGTTTAAACTCAACATTGCTCCCACTAAACCCTATATCCTTACCGAGTCTGAGTTTTACTCTAATTATAACTTCTAATATTATAAATTAATCATATGTCTGAGTCCAATTTTGAATTTCTACTTTAACTTAAACTTTAATTTAAGTTCGAGACACCCAAAACTCAACAATGACGTTTTCGTTTTCGTTTCTATTATGTTCATGCAAGTTATGAGGCATTTATATTAGTCGACCTGCAATCCATCTAAAATTATTAAGGCGTAAGCATGAGCTCTCATCAAATTTGGTCCGAGTGCCATAGTTATATCTTCACTCTTTTTAAGGCTACGAAAAGATATGACACTGATCATCATGATTTTTGCAAGCCAACGAATATAGGTCCAGTAGCATATACCAAATTTTAGTCAGCCCTATTACAAGATAAATAGAATATTATGACAGATTATAGGCAATGCTAATCCTATAGCAAGGACCTCCCACTTTCTACGTGAGAATCATATAGCTAGACCATATCCTATCAACTGCATCACAAGAAAGAAATACCAATCCTAGCAGAAAGATTGCAATTAGTTCATACCTTAATGTCATAAATTCTCGAAGAATTAATCATTTTCATAACCCTCGATTACCCTTGGAAGTATAAATCTTTGCTCAAAAACAACCTTAAGCAAGCATGTCAGAACCTTTATACAAAAAGATTCACTAACAGAAGTCTCATAGACTTTGGTAAAAAAATAAGAATTGACTAACTAATATAATTCAACATAATTATTGTATTTTTCACCCTATCTAAATTATAAATAAAATATAATGATTACATTTATACATATTTTTCAATTAATTTTAATATTTTATTAAATTGAGTAATAAGTATACATATATAGTGGGTATAAAATTTTATCAATAGGATTTTAGTTTTAATCCTATCAAATTTTAAACCATTAAATTTATCTAGAGATTAGTATATCTTACAGTTTAAGATTTAGGATTAAGGGTATACTAATCTTTAAATAAATTTAACGGTTTAAAATCTAATAAAATTAAGGCTAAAATTCAAAATTCTAAACCCTAAATCATAGGGTATATTAATTCCTAAATAAATCTAATAATTTAAAATCTAGTAGGATTACAACTAAAATTCTATCAATAAAATTTTATACCCACTATATATATATATATATATATATATATAAATTAAACAACTATCAAAAGAAATAAATGATTCAATGACCCGATCAAATTATAATATTAATATGGTTCGAGAGGAAGTAGTAAAATCCACTCGAATACCACAGTGGAAGTGTGTTGAATCAAGAGTACACAGTAAGGGGCCGTTTGGATAATTCCGGATTTCGGAATTGAGGAAATTATCAATTCGGTCAATTACGGAGAATTGAGGGAATTGGCCGAATTTGATAATTTCGGTGTTTGGATGTACTTTTTGAGTAAAGAAAAGAAATTGTCAATTCAGTCAATCTCATGAATTCGGTTATTTGAAATGTAAATTGAAATCAACGAATTCCGCTAATTCCCTCAATTCCGGTGTTTGGTTGGATTTGAAATTGGAGATATGATCACCCAATTCTTAATGGGTGAGATTACCCCCATTTTTTAATATTTTCTATATTTAATTTTAAAATAAATATATATATTGAATTAATAAAATAATTAGACATATTTTTGAGGTTTTAAAAATAAATAATATTAGAATTACATATTAATAATATCTATTTTTTTAAAAAAATTGATTTAAACAATATTAAATTAATAAAATATTTTTTATCATAAACTATCTCAATTTTACTAAGCATAATCTAATAGTGTTCCTTTAACGTTATTAAACTTTTTTTTTTTTCGTTAAAAATACAAAAATCAAGTATAAAAATACTATTCTCGACAAGAGAAATGCTACTTCATCACTTCCGATACCTCAGTCAATTCAACCTGTAACTTTTATTGCTCGTTTGCTGATAGATAAGAACTAAAACTAATATAATATCTAGATATCAAACTAAATTTTTTATTATTTTATTACATAAAAAAATATTTTATTGAAATAATTTTTTTATTTTTTAATAACAATCTCCTTCAAAGCCAGTCGTCGAAAGCTATCTCCAGCCCATGAGCTTTGCTGCTTGGAGGCCGTCGTTTGCCATGAACTTGGCCAAAGGAGCTATCCTGCTTCGAGCTTCCTTCCCATCTCCTTCTCCGGTGGTCGGAGTTCGTCGTCTGGCACGATCTAGTCACGATCTCGGCCCATGCGTCATCGTCGGCAACTCGGGCGTCGCGGACGACGATCTCTTGGGCTCGGGGACGACGGGCGTCGGGCGTCGGGGACGACGGTCTCTCGGGCTCGGGGACGACGGCGGTCGGGCTCGAGCTCGGGGACGACGGGCGTCGGGCTCGAGACAGAGGGTGACGGCGGTCGGGCTCGGGGACGACGACGGTCGGGCTCGAGCTCGGGGACGACGGCGGTTGGGCTCGGACCGCCGCTCGGGCTCGAGGCAGCGGGTGACAGGAATTCAGCCGGCTGAATTTCGAATTCGGCTGGTATTTACACGGGTGAAATAGGGTTTCGGTTATTGGCGGGGCCCACTCAATTCGGATCCGGAATTGCAAATTCGTCTCTTCTGATTCCGAATTCAAATCCGGAATTGGGAATTCACCAAATTTCGAATTTTCATTTAGTTACCAAACAGCGGAATTGGGGGAATTGAATCTCCAATTCGCCCAATTCGCCCAATTCGCTCAATTCGGGCTGTTACCAAATAGCCCCTAAACATCTTTATTATGATTGTTTCGTTCTCTCCCCGCTTAGGAAAAATTAGACCGATATAATTGATATTGCCATGCAAATGACTTTACTTGAAGAAATAGAAGGAACATATATTACACGTGCAAAATCTAAGGACGTACCACAAGAATATTTTACAATATTAGGTATTGAAGAATCAGTACATGAAATTATATATATATATATATATATATGTTATATTTGGCACCAAGTGGCATGATAAAAAATTAGTCATTCAGCTTGACTTGTGCATTATACCGTTTAAACCAAATAAATTGACAGAAGCGAAATCCAATAGCTAATTCAGCTCGGTTTGATTCGGAAAATAAAAATATTTGATTTTTGATTTTGATTTTAAATTTTTAAAAATTATTAAAATCGAACTTAACTATATATATATATATATAAAATAATCAAATCAATTTTATATTTAAATTTTTAATGAAAATATATGTATGATTGGAGTTCGAATTCGAATTTAGTTTTGGGTTTAAACTAAACCGAATTGAATAATTTTGATTCAGGTTTTGGATCAAGTCGCTTAAATTCGATTTTGAAATTTTGAAAATCAAATTTATTAATTTAATTTAAACGTTTTGATTCGATGACTGAATAAATCCAGCCGAATTTAATTGGAAGCGGCGAAAAGCCCACTTCCTTTGACTTGGCAAACGATCACTTCCAAATCCATTCCGAAAGCGCCAGTTTTCCACTCTGTCAACTCTCCCAACTTTCATTACCACGGACTTCCAAAGGTAAACCCTAAACCTTGGACAAAGCGAAGCAACTGGCTCTCGCCGGCTTTCTCGTACGGCGCTCTCCAAACTGGAAGTCAAACAAAACAAACTACCCACTCCGTTTTACCCTCCGGCCATTCACTCACCGGGTCCAACCCAACCAGAAAACCGGACCCCGAACTAAATGAAATTCCGGTGACGCGACGCGACAAGGGGCGGAAACCAAGCAAAAAGGGCTCTGCCCCGTCGAGTCGCAATCGCCGAGCGAGCTCATCATGTGGTCCATGATGCACGAGAAGGGAACAGGAGGCAGTTCCGGTGTGGGTCCACCACTTGGAGGGAAGCGTGTGGGGCCTGGACTGCCTACGCAGGGTTCCCATTTTGTCCGTCGATTTGCATCTCGAATCGGGGTTGAGACGAGGAATGTTCGAGTTGATTCGTGTTATGTCGTGTTGTGGACTGAATGAAGCCGCGGAGATTTTGCACTTTGCCACTTGCAAAAAGACGAAAATTGGAAGCGGTACACTGAGATTTTGGTGCCATTTTTCAAAAAAAAAAAATGTATTTCAGAACATGTAGCAAATAGAAATGTTAAAGGCGATTATTTCATTTTTATTTTCATTCCCGGACTAACTTTATTACGTTGCATAGCATAGTCAAAATATACTCAAATGAAAAATAAAATAATGAGCTTATATTTAATCGCGCAAATTACTATCACATGCATAAAATAAAAATTAAACAGATAAAGTAAAAAAAATAAAATAAAATAATATAATAATAAATAAAATACAAAGAGCTACATTTGGTAACACATTAACAAACATAACTGAAATGAATCCAAATTGGAAACAAAATTGGGATTGATACGTAAACATATCAAAATTGTGGTAAAAGTTTATGGACCCAAACATAAAAAATAAGAAAATGAGAGGGTGCTGGCAAAATACAGAAAATTTATGTTAATAGCCTCAAGAAAAAAATAATAATAACAACAAAATCTGCAGCTGAAGCATGAGAAGTGACAGTTGGACGATAATTAATAAATATTGCACTTTGACTGCGACCTACAGGCGGTGAAATTAAAATCGCGGGAAAAACTCCCCCCCGGAAATCCGACGGCCAGGATCGTCCCTAGAGCATCACGCACCTAACACCCTCGATCTGGGCCATAGGTTGACATCGAAAATCGTGTCAAACCGCAGGACACGTTATCAGGTACCCGCCAGCCCTTTCACGGATTTGGCAACCCGACCCGTTTTTGGAAACCCTCGTTTTCGCTTCCCCTTCCCAAAATGCCCGCTCTCCATTTCATTAAAAGCTTGAAGAAGAAGCAGCAGAAGGAGGAGGAGGAGAATGGGGAGGGGGAAGATAGAGATCAAGAAGATCGAGAACCCGACGAACAGGCAGGTGACCTACTCGAAGAGGCGGCAGGGGATCATGAAGAAGGCCAAGGAGCTCACCGTCCTCTGCGACGCCGAGGTCTCCATTATCATGTTCTCCAGTACGGGCAAGTTCGCCGAGTACTGCAGCCCCTCCACCGAGTACGCGTCGTCTTTCTCATATGCTTGTAAATCTTGTAGTTTGAGTTCTCATTTTTGTTGTTATTGCTGTAAAACAGTACGAAGAAGGTCTACGATCGGTACCAGCAGGTGTCCGGAATTGATCTGTGGAATGCGCAGTATGAGGTAGGAAGAGAAGGGTTCTGGTTTGAGGTTTTCTTGCTTATCAGTTTGTGTGGCGTTTTTGACTTTTTTTATTATTTTTTTCTTTTTTTGGTTTTGATGGGAGTAGAGGATGCAGAATAATCTGAATCATTTGAAGGAGATCAACCGCAACCTCAGGAGGGAGATAAGGTTGGGAGATTTTGGATTTGGAGAAGGAAAGGTTTGAGCTTTGAGAGTGATGTGGTTCTTGGTTTTGTTTTTGTGGGCAGGCAACGGATGGGGGACGATCTGGATGGATTGGACATCAAGGAACTGCGTGGTCTTGAGCAAAATGTCGATGAATCTTTGAAGCTTGTTCGCCAGCGAAAAGTGAGCCCTTGACTCTTGGCTTTGTTGAATTTTATTGTTTAGTGTAGTTCTTTTTGAGCTGTAGAAGATTCTGCAAACGAGGAAATTGCGGTTGTCCGCTTATGGTCTTTTGTGTGATAGTATAAGTGCATGGACCTGGTGTTTATCTATAACATTGTTAGTATGTTAACTTGTTTGTGTGGCTTAGAAGCAAAGAAGCTGACTTTTGGTGTGAATTTTTGGGTTTGTGCAGTATCATGTGATCACCACGCAGACAGACACCTACAAGAAGAAGGTGAGCAAAACTTTCGCTGATCTTGGAGATGACTGCCGTCTTGTGTTTAATCTTTCTTCTTTTTTTTTTCTAGGTTTTTTAACCCAACTAGTTTATTCTATCAAATTGTTTGTTTGCTTCACTTCTTTTCAAAATTTACTCAACATTTCTGCTTCGTTGTCGAAGCTGAGACATGTTTTAAGAAAGAAAAGATTCTGAGACACCAGGAGAGACTAGAAACTTCTCATTACTACGAATACAAATACTAGTTTCTGTGAGAAAAAACAACTCCCTGATGGTTTAAGTTATTCGTTTTAGTGTGATTTTAGATGTAGCAGTTCTACAACGTTGCTTGGGACTAACTTTGTAAATTGCTGATTGAAGCGTTCTTAGATTCCCCATTTCTTACAAATAAAGAGTCCTACTTCTATTGCTCAATATAGTAAGCATTAGAGGTGATTGAGTTTCAACTAGATGGGTTTAGAAGGAAACCGCCTACACTATTCAGCTTATATAAAGTTCCCTTCTCTTGTGTCCATTTGGATTTGCTCTACATAGATTATATAACTGTCAAACCATTCAAATCTCTAATTTCTTTATCCCTCGAGCTAAGGATGAGAACTACAGTTCACAAAAAAGATATCTAGCGCGAAAAAAGTAATGAATCAAATACTGTACTATCTTTGTCCAACAATTTTATTTTTAAGAAAAACTTTACTCAATCAGGAGGCTCCAAATTATCTCTCTTAAACATCTTCTCCTGTCGGTATTTAACTATTTGTACTTTTTTTGTTGATCAGAAGCCCCAAACTACATTTCATTTTCAATCATGGAACTGTTTACAATTGGAAAATTAAACTGTTCAACTGATAATACTAGCCTGATACTTTAAAAGAAAAATATACATATATATATAGTTTCTTGACGATCAGATAAAAACTACTACAGGCCAATACTTCCCTATGAGTTGATGTTTGATTCATGAGGTGAAGGGCATGGATATTTGATTGTGCAAAATAGAGGGTCAGTAATAAGTTTCACCTATATAGATTTGAGTCATATTCGAGGTAAGAGGACTATGATAGATTAACAGGAATAGATGGTCTTCAACAAGGATACAGATTTCACGAGTGGCTTATATATCTATGAAGGTTTCATCTTCATTGCAACCTGCAGTATTGGCTCATTTTGTAGTACTAATGAAACGTCCACAAATAGCATTTAGGACTTTGCATTATCTTAGCTTTGTAGTGAGTTATGCTAGAGAATTTTCTTCAGCTTAGAGCTACTCTACTCACGAGATGCGAACCTAAAAAGTCATTTATCTTGAAGTTGAAAATGTACCATGAGAGGCAGGAAGTTAGTTCTCTCTCTCTCTCTCTCTCTAAGAAAATAACAAAAGAAATGAAAGATTAGTTTGCAGGAAAATGAAGGTATTATTTCATGATTGAAATACTAATCAAGCTCACCTTTCTTGATTTTGGGAACTGGGTTTTCTGTGATGTTCCACAGTACAGTTAGCCTCTCAGTCCCATCGAAACTTAGAGACGTTGAAATAATTGGTGAGATAATTAATTTAATGTCATCAGAATATCAAGATTTTGATAAATGTTGAAGCATTTGTATTTGGTTTATCTATTTAACCTCTTCTGTCTCGGAATTACATATCACCAGTACTCTTTCACTTACAAGAGAAATTACATAACATCAGAAGAATTGGTTTCCAAGGAGAAACCAAAGTAAATTTGCTTGTGGGCAATACGTAACATTTGAGTAGAATACCCTATTTTGTAGATTGGCTCGAACATTCGTATATTCACAGTTTATATTCAAATGTATTTATGAGTGAATGCAGTGTATATTTGACTATGACATAAATCAACTAGCTTGGCACAGGTTTGTCATTTTTATATTTCCTGGATGTGCAAATAATTATAAACTTCAGTGTCACTTTAAGACACTGAACGTTACCTACAATTTGAGATCTAGATGTAGAACGGGATCTTGAGTAAGAGTCCAGAAAAACACATTTGAGAATGAATAGAAGCCCATCTGCAACTTGATGGAGCCATAGAGAAGAAAATATTTCTTGTTCTACTTGGAAGCAAGATATATATTGAGCATTTGCGCTAGACTAGCTCACACCATGATCATCTGTTCAGCGTATCGCCATTCAGGCAAGAGTAGCCACGTCAATTCATGTGCATTCGAACATGCATGTTACCTGTGTGTATATATATATATATATATTTATTTATTTATTTAAATACACATCAATATGTATGCATGCAATGCACTAATAATCTCATAATGCATGTTCATACATGCAAACCTGAATGATTTCTCTACGTTGCATCTCTTGTGGCAGCTGAAGAACTCACACGAAGCACATAAACATTTGCTGCGCGAGCTGGTGAGTGAATCCCCTAATTCTGTTCCTACTCTATACTCTTCTCTAAGACAAAGTATCAGGATTTTAACATCTAAACTCTTTGTTTGTGATGCAGGAAATGAGAGATGAGCACCCGGTTTACGGGTTCCTGGACAATGATCCGACCAATTACGATGCCACGCTCGCGTTGGCCAACGCTGGGTCTCATGTCTACGCATACCGGGTGCAGCCGAGCCAGCCGAACCTTCACGGTATGGGCTACGGCTCCCACGATCTTCGCTTGGCATAGCAGTAACTGTGTTTTAGTCTATCTAAAGATGTCATGAAATGCGAAATAATTCGAATCACAAACCATGTCTTGTGAACCAGATTGTGATGCAGAACATGTGTTTTGCTTTCTAGCTTGTTTGAGTCTATTTCATGTTATGAACAAGCACTATGAATGTCATCGTATTAAGCGAAACATTTTAATGTGATGTGTGTAATATTTCAATGGAGCAGAATATGTGGGCGCGATTTTGCTCGTCCGTCTAGTCAAAAATTTATTTGGCAAACGTATAGTTCAATTGTGGCGGCCAGCTATTTACTCCGATTCCACTTCGTCACTTTTGACTCTACCCGAAAATGGAGGGCAGCTTCTACTCCGCCGCCTCCAAAGTCCTGCAAACGGAGAGGGAGATGGAGAGGGTGGGGAAGGAGATGAACGGGACCCTGCAGGAGTTATTGGAGGAGAGACGGGAGATGGAAGCGAGAGGGGAGGAGACGGTGGTGGACGCGTTGCTCCGGTTGCAGGAGCAGCAGCGGGAGTACTCCGATGTGCTCATCAAGGAAATGATGCTGTAAGTTCAAATTTATGCATTCGATTTCTTTTTGTGTTTATTTTTATTTATTTTAAAGGAAATTTTGTAAAACAACCCAGAATTTACTTTTATTTATAAAACCACTAGTTACGTAGAAATTACACAAAATCATCTCTCTTATATTGAGTCTTGGATTAAACTATCTTTCGCCATAACAGAGTGGCATTATGAAAATTTATCGAGTGTCAATTAGTTCATGTACATGGCAATGATCAAACTATCATTGAAAACCAGTTCCAAGAGTAGACTTGCTAATTTTATATATATATATATATATAAATATATAAATAGAGTTGAGAGTGAGTCGCAGCCTACAGAACCCTCTAATTTGAAATTTCGAAAAGACAATAAAATATTGGCAAAGGACAGTTTTGAGAGGATAATTTGTCATTTTTTTCAATTTAAGGACTAGTTGCAACTAAGATATTTTTAGATAACAGCGAAAGCTGTTGTGCCGCAAATTTTATTGCGAGAAAAATGGCTAAATATATTATTTGCTAACCTGGGTGGATAAATAAAGTGATTCTCTCAAATTAAATTTTGATATTTGATATAATTAATGAGATCTTAACAAAACCGCCTGATTTCCTAAAATATGAAAAGTAGTGTTAAGATATTAAGATTTTTATTTCTAACTTTTGATGATATTGTGTTTTTTTTCCTTTTTTTATCATATAAAAGGTTATTGGAAAAGCTCAAAAGTGTCAAATCGAGTTATGCGTCAAATTATTTTAAAAGTCTAAAATGATAGAATAAGTCTTTTTATTATATATATTAAATTCTATTTATCTAATATTTGATGTGATCCTAATTTATTACATCTAACATATCAATTTAAATATTCTTAATTAATAACTCTCTATCATACTAATTTCAATTATTGTTACTGGGGAATCATCTAATGCCAACCAATAATTTTTTCCTTGAATGATAATATCTAGAAATTTACTAATAGTCACACAATCTCTATTTAATTCAATTTCAAAATTCGATACAAGTACTTAGATTAACCGCACTCAATATAATGTCGATCAAGCCTCACACCTCCTGTGATAGAGCTTTGCCTTTATTCAATTTGAGTATGAAACCAACATGTGATTCAATTACATTATTGACCATCAAATCAATGTGCATCGTCATATGATTTGTCCATATAATGTTTGTAAATAGACCTTATCTCAATCTCTAATTGTAAGAGAGACTATCGTATAACTTGACACAGTCGCATTATTACTATGATAATTCTGATCTTGGAGAATTTACACAACTTTAAATCTGAAACTCTGGTATCACTTGTTGGGGAGAATTCAAAAATATCAAATATGAGTCAATATAATGGATCGAATACCAATTATCCCAAAAGATTAAGCTGATAAAATATGAGCATTTTCACTATATATATTAGATTTTATTTATTCAATATCTAATGTGAAACTAATACATGACACGTGATACTATAATAAAATGCAACATATCTATTCCCTCGAAATCCTAATTTTTATTTTTTTTTCTTTTGATTGCTTGATTGAGTTATTTTTTTTCTCATTTTTTTATCCATTATTAGCATTTTCCCTATGAATGTCAAACTACAAATTTTTTTTTTAATACATTATGTTGATTCAAAAACACTTCAAATTAATCTAATTTTTTAAATTTAGAACAAAACCTAGAAAAAGATTATGTCGATTCTCATAAGTAGTCTAATTGATCTAAAGTTTCATGGACTAGGATGGAATGCAAAAAGAAATTTACGAAAAAAATTAATGAATAAAACTTTCAAAAATTAGGTAAAAAAATAATGTAAAAATTATATTTTAATTATTATTATTATTATTATTATTATTTAAATATTGTATAAATCTTCATTTTAATATTTTGATGTTATGTCGAAAAATATATATTTATCTATTTGACTAAATTAATATTCTATTTTTATTATATTAATGTATGTTAAATTACTTTCCCGCTAAGACTCTTAAAAAATATCAAATAAAATCTTAAAATTTGAATGAATTTAAA
This sequence comes from Trichopus zeylanicus subsp. travancoricus, assembly GCA_005019695.1. Lineage (NCBI taxonomy): Eukaryota > Viridiplantae > Streptophyta > Magnoliopsida > Dioscoreales > Dioscoreaceae > Trichopus > Trichopus zeylanicus. Next base: position 193,380 of record RXID01014720.1, read on the forward strand.
CTCTACACATTTAAATTATTAGGAATAATATTTCTACAATTACTTTATTTTTCCATCAACCAAATAAGACCTAAGCTTTTTTCATATTTTGATTTTGAAATAAAATGGATTGAATTGTAAAATCTTAACTCACAAGGTTTATCTGGTGGCAAATGTTGCATAGAGATTGGATTAGGTTGTGCATTCAGTTATCCAATCCAACCCAATAGATCAAATTAAAATAAATCAAATCAAACCAAAATACTTTAATTCGATTTAATTTTAATTGAAATAAAAAATTTGGAGCGAAAATTTGATCTTATACCAAGCAAAATTCCATCAAGAACTTTGATAGTTGAGAAGTTCAAAGCATATTTTCTTTGGAGTTTAGAATGAACTTTCACTGTAGGTCCAGAACTCATTTAATTTATTTATATATCAAATAAGTGTATTATATATATTGATTCAGTTTAATTTTAATAATTTTTGAAGATCAAAATTAAAATTATAGTGGAAAATTAAAACTTTTCATTTCCAATATCAAACAAAAACAAAAATCAAAATTTCCGAACCGAGCCAACCATTCAGTTTTAATTTGATTAGTTTATTCAATTTAAACCAAGAGTTTAACTTTCTGTCAAAATCAAGACATATCAATTTTGATCAAATTCACAATATTGTGGTCTAAAATTTAATTTTAAATTTAAAAACAGAGATTTTTGGCTATATTATCCTTCAAAAAAATTGTAATTTCTCTTATGCCCATGCAATTTTAATTTATTTAGACAAACACCCCTATCATCAATTTTTGTTAGTGTTCATTTGAATTATTTTTGACCAATTTTTCTTAAAATTATTGATTTTGAGATCAACGGCATCTCATTTATATCATTATCTGAACGAATACTAATAGATACTAATTAGAAATATTCATCTAAATAAATTAAATTTGCATTGACATAGATACAATCTGAATATTTTCTAACAATCTACAAGCAAAAAGTTCTTAAAAATATGAGCTATTTGATCTTATGTATTATTTTTTATTTTATTAGTTTTATTTAGATAAGATGATTAAGGTACTCATCTCTATCTCTAGCACCTAGATTCGAATTCATGGTTTTACAATTATTTTTTTTATATTTTAAATAATTTACTACTCAAAAAATTATATATTTAATAATTTTTAAAAAATATGTACATATAAAATTTTCATATTTTTTTATAAATTTATAATATTTTAAATATAAAGTCGAAGTATAGTAAAAAAATATATTAAAAATTTAATTGAAATTAGGACGAAATTAGTTTCAACTAAATTGATCAAAATGTTTCGATTTTAATGAATATCGAAGTCCATTTCAAAATCGAAACGTAAATTCTTGACTAAAATGGAATACTGTCCGGTGCTTGGCAGACGACTTTTATCTTGACTCAGTCGACGCCATTGACTTAGTCATGTACTTCTTGCTGATAAGACAACGTTAGGATTTTTCCTAATGTTTCGAGACTTTCTTATCCAATGCATTCCACGGCGAAGTCATTTCATAGAAATAGAAACTGACTCGACTATTATTTAAATACTAAAAATTTAATTTAATTAATATTATTTAATTAAATTAAATTATAATTAGTAAATTACTAAAATGTCTTCGCATTCCGAATCGACCACACGAGCTCGCCGCCTGAGTTATCCGTGCGAGCTCACCCAGTACGTCATACCTCGCCGGAGATGACTAAGTCGACGACGAGGATAGAAACATAATTAAAAGAAAAACTAAGAGTAAAATAATCTAAAATAATTTAAACCACCGGTTAATTAAATCAGTAACCAAACAATATTTACTTAACCGTATTATTTTTTTACATTTTATTCCTTTTTTTAATTTTGAATTTGAATTTGACTCCCAACCAAACGGATGGTTTGGCCTTTATGATCTAATAATTCAGATTCGCGACCCTCCGACGGATCGAGTTGCCAGAACCAGATCACGGGCGACCTGATTGTTGGTCACTATCCTGAATCCGGCGTCCATTTCATACTAGTGGACGCCGTAAGACAACCCGTGGGAAGCACATCTCTTTTGCAGATGACCACATGCATTATGGATAATTATACGAAACCCCTTAATTCTGTGTTCTCATTACGAAACCTTCCGTATTTTCACGCCTATCGTAGTAACTTCATTCGTGATGTTGAACACAATTCTGGCACAAATTCATCCAGTCATTCCTCACTGCGGCCATCGAAGAACGGGCTACGGCTCTCTTGCTCAACCACCCGGAATCACGAAAAGAAGGCGAAAACCGAGATCGACCAGACTGATGGATGCGGATAATACCCGCAATCTAAAATATTTGAACAACATCATGGAGACACTCCGACTGTACCCCGCCGGCCCTGTTCTTGTGCCCTATGAACATCAGAGGACTGCACCGTGCAGGCTTTCACGTCCCACGCGGAACCATGCTGCTTGCAAAGAGACCCCGCAGAGTTCAGGCCGGAGAGGTTCGAAGATGGAGGAGGAGCAGAGTATTTTCCGTTTGGTACGGGAGGCGGCGGTGCTCGGGAGATGTGCTTGCACTGCGGCTCTTGGCGGTGGCAGTGAGCACGATGATTCAGTACTTCGAGTACCAGCGGGTCGGAGAAGAGGAAGTGAACATGAGTGAAGGCGCTGGGCTCACCATGCCGATGGCCAAGAAGCCTATGGAGGCAATTTGCAAGCCGTGGCCAGAGATAGTTCCTCCTCTTTCTCAGCTGTCTCTGACCGTTGTGAATGGGGTAAATAGCAAGGGAATAATTTCAATGGCTTGTACGAGCTTCCTGCGTACGAACATAGCGATGATGATCCGTGTGAAGCATTCTCACAAACACCTGTCGTGCACTTTTCTCACAAATACCACGCCAGTCTGAGCTTGAACAAATCCATATAAAAACCTAAGAGGCCGTTTGGCTGTCGAATTTGATTGAATTGAAAAATTGGCCAATTATTTTGAAGAATTGATAAAATTAAAGAAATTTATCAAATTTGGCGTCTGGATATGTTTTTCGTTTGAATCGAAGAATTGTATATTAAATTATAAAGAACTAATAAATTATTATTTTAATTTAAAAATAAAATAAAATTTAATACATAAATTAATTTAGTGAAAACTTTTTTTTAAATAATTCAATAATTAAGTAATAAAGTCTCTCGGTCCACTAAATTATATTGAAAATTAAAAATTGATCAATTCATTTATTAAAAAAAGTCAAATTCCAAATTTCGGAATTGAGGAAATGGAGTTTTCTCCCTCAAGTTCGTCGAATCAGGAACAAATCCTTGCCGTAAACCATGGTGATAGTTGAATAAATATAAGGAAATCATCTAATCAAAATGAGAAGGATGCTGCTATTTGCACTTGGGAGTAGAAGTCGCGAGGCCCTTGTTGTAGGCCTCGAGCTCCTCGTCCCAAACGCCCCGCACGCAGCCGCTCCCGTAGCAATCGCCGAGCTTCGGCTTCTCTGGCGGCTCCAGCGCCTTAGGAGGAGGCGGAGGCGCTGGGGACAGGTGATTATTGCGGAAAATATCGATGTCCACCACAATTTACGATATAGAGGAAGAACAGAAAAGAGGAAAAGATACCACACAAGATATATATGTAGGGAAGACGATCCAGAGGATATTGTATTGATGAAAAAAGAAAGATAAGAAGATTACAACGATGGAGACGAAACTCCAATATTACCAACTCTCACAAAAGACTAAGTAGTCTAATCGTCACAAGACGTATTGAGAGTATTGATCTATATATCTCTCTCACACTCTATATAAAAATCCTTACATCAATGGTGTATTTATAGATGTGACCTAATAATGTTTGAGTTAAAGTAGAAGACTGACTCAAATAAGACTTCTACTAATTTAAGTCTTATAGTAGAAGATAAATCTAGATAAAGAATAGGCTCATTAAATAACTTCCTAATATAATTAAGACTATCCGGAAAATCCGGATTCGAGACACCATAAAACCAACAATCTCCACCTTGGCTCGAATCATCTTATTCTCTGAATTTGAATCTACAATAGATGTCTTTGCATTACCTCCTGGAATATTGATCAATGACCTTGACAACATGCACATAAGCAGAACAACCAAAAATCTTTAAAGAAGAATAATTTGCAGGTTGACCAATCCATACCTCTTCAGGAGTCTTCCAATTAATGACTGTTTGACGAGAGCGATTGACAATGAAGCATGCTGTATTGACTGCTTCTGCCTAAAAATTTTTATCAAGATTAGCTGTACTGAGTATACTACGTGCTTTCTCCAATAATGTTCTGTTCATCCTTTCAGCCACACCATTTTGTTGAGGTTTTCCTGGGATGGTAAAGTGGCGTTTGATGCCTTCATCTTCATAGAATTTGAGAAATTCTATTGATTTGTACTCTCCGCCATTATCACTTCTGAGGTATTTGATTTTTCTGCCAGTCCTTTTTTCAACTGAAGTTTTCCACCGTTTGAAAACAGAAAACACTTCGGCTTTGTGATGCAAAAAATAAATCCACACTTTTCTGGAAAAGTCATCAATAAAACTGACAAAATAACGAACACCAGATTTTGATGGAATAGGAGAGCACCATACATCAGAATGAATATAATCAATTATGCCTTTAGTGCAATGAATATCGGTGTTAAACTTTACCTTGGACTGTTTACCATAGAGACAATGCTCGCAGAAATCCAATTTGCATGAGTTGAGGCCTTTCAGTAATTTTCTTTTGTTAAGCTCGCTTAAACCTTGCTCACTCATATGACCGAGACGCATATGCCATAAGTGGGTCATATCAGAAGAAGAGGCCTGAGAAATTGCTGCTCCACCTGTAATGATTTTTCCTACTAATTCATACAAATTTTCATGCTTTAGGCCCTTCATCACTATCAATGAGCCTCTAACAACCTTAAGAACTTCACCTTCAGCAGAATAATTATAATCAGCAGAATCTAAAACACCCAAAGAGATCAAATTCTTTTTCAAATCAGGAACATGTCTAACATCAGTAAGAGTTCTAATAATATTATCAAACATCTTAATTTTGATTGTTCTAATTCTAACAGTTTTGCATGAATTGTTATTACCCATCAAAACCAAACCACCATCATTGGACTTGTAGTCTTCAAACCAATCCTTATTAGGACACATGTGGTAAGAACAACCAGAATCAAGAATCCAAATATTATGGTAACGATCAAAATTAGAACTAATAGAAAGAACGTTACCCAAATTATCATCAGAACTCCCTTCAACAACTGACACTTGTTCTTTGGCTTGCTCTTTAGATTGAGATTCTCTTTTTTTCTTTGCTTTGAACTTCCAATAATATTTAATTGTATGTCTCATCTTCTTATAGTACCTGCAGTTTATTTCTTTGGATTTGGATCTAGAACGACCTGTCCTTGATTTTTCTTTGGTACGATCTCTGACAATTAATGCTTCTGAGTGTGACACATCCCCTCCAATCTTTTTCAAATATTCATTAGATAGAAGAGCAGCAGAAATATCGTCAAATTTCAAATCCTTCTCATACATGAGAGTAGTTTTAAGATTCTCAAGAGAAGGAGGTAAAGACGATAATAAAATAATTCCCTTGTCTTCATCTTCAATTTTAACATCAATACTTAACAATTGAGAGACAAGTTTATTGAAAGTATTAAGATGATCAACTATATTCGTACCTTCTGTCATTCGAAAATTGAAGAGCTTCTGCTTTAAATAAATTCGATTTGAGATAGACTTACTCATATACTGTTTCTCCAGCTTTTTTCATAACTCTGAAAGTGATATTTCATCAAGAAACGAATAGAGTACCTCATCGGTGAGACTGAGGATGATTGTGCTATGTACACTAGCCTTTTGGTTTTTCCAAACACTTTCAGCGACATCTTCAGGCTTGACGTCCTCCAATGTATTTCTCAATCCTTATTGAGTAAGAATTGCACGAGCTCTTACTTGTCAAATAGAGAATTCTTGCTTTTCATTGAATTTCTCTATATCGAACTTCGTAGTAGACATATTGAACCAAACTCTTATACCACTTGTTGTGGAAAATATCGATATCCACACAATTCACGATATAGAGGAAGAACATAAAAGAGAAAAAGATAACACACAAGAGATATATGTAGGGAAGACAATACAGAGGATATTGTATTGATGAGAAGAGAAAGAAAAGATTACAACGATGGAGACGAAACTCCAATATCACCAATTCTCACAAAAGACTAAGTAACCTAACCATCACAAGACGTATTGAGAGTATTGATCTATATATCTCTCTTTCACTCTATATTGAAACTCTTACATCAATGGTGTATTTATAGATGTGGCCTAACTGTATTTGAGTCAAAGTAGAAGACTGACTCAAATAAGACTTCTATTAATTTAAGTCTTCTATTAGAAGATAAATCTATATAAGGATTAGGCCCACTAAATAACTTCTTAATATAATTAAGACTATCCGAAAAATCCGGATTCGAAACACCATAAAGCCAACAATGGCTTGACGGCGGGCACCGTACTGGCCTTCGTCTCCTTGGGATTCTCAGCCATGGACGAGATAGCGCAAGCTTGGCGGTGGCCGTGGCAGAGAGAGGATCTCGCGGCGGCATGGCCGGTGACAATCGCGAATCCGAGAGGTAGACCGACGGCCGAACACGGTACGCTGGGTGGCATATATTGAGGAAGGTGGTGTCCTCTTTGTCGGCCGAACCTGGAGATTGGGCAAGGGAATTGATACAAGAAAATGGAAACAGATTGGTCACTGACCCAATGGTTTGAGTTCAAATACGGGTTTGGCTTGTTGGACCGAAAACGTGCTTTGAGAACCTTCTGCGATTGATTAATAAATAATGTTTTCCGACCACAATCCGACGAATTATAATCATAAAATTTTTTAGCGCGAAGCCTGTGAGCAGCTCAATCAGATCATTCCACGTCAGCGAAGAGCCGGATCCTGTCATAAACTGACAGTAACGATGGGAGCTATAAAGGCGGAAACTAAAGCAACGAATCGGTCGAAAGCGCCTCCTGCTGCATCTGATCAGGCACACTTCCCATCCCCTTCTTCACCGAAATCCTGGATCGCACTCCACTCTCTTCTCTTCTTCCCATATCCATATATTTCCCTATGCTCCACCAAATCGAACGAGAAGAGGAAGAAGAAGACGATCGCGAGCATGGCGGGCCACGGCAAGGGCGCGCGCGGGAAGCGCGGGCAAGGAGGAGGATCGACCTCGTACGTCTCGACGGTGTCCATCGTGGCCTTCGTCTCCTTCTGCCTCCTCGGGGTCTGGATGCTCGCCCCCTCCTCCATGACCACAGCCAAGGCTTCCTCGCGCCTCGCACGCTCCGGATCGACGGTGGCGATCCGGCCGTTCCTCCGGGAGCCGCATCCGACTTTTGACGACGAGCGGGGAGACGGGAACGGGGCAGGAGAGGAGGGCGCGGATGAGGACGAGCTGTCGCAGAAAGTTGGTGAGAGAGGGCGGGAAGGGGAGGAGCAGATCGGGTTCGAGGAGATCAAAGAGAGGCAGCAGATGGAGGAGAGCGGGCGGGAAGGGGAGGAGCAGATCGGGTTCAAGGAGATCAAAGAGAGGCCGCAGGAGGAGAAGGAGCCGGCACCGCAGAATGAGGAGGAGAGGCTGCGGCAGGAGAGCCAGGAGAATCGCAATCTGGATGGAGGGGAGGGGGAGCACAATTTGGATGGCGGAGCGGAAGAAGAGAGCCGGAAACAAACGGAAGAGCAGCAGCAGCAGGACGATGGGCAAAGTGCCGATCATCACCGGATCTCCGTGGAAGAACAACAAATGGAGGCCGGAGGCGAGAACGAGAACCAGGAGTCAACGCAGGAACAGCAGAGTGATGAGCAAAATGCTGAAGATCACGGGAGCTCTGGAGACGATCAGCAGGTGGAGGCTGTTGGCGAGAACCAGGATCCATGGCCGCAACAGGAGCAACAGGAGGGGGCTGACGGTGACCAGTCGCAAACCGAGCAGGAAGGAGAAAACCAGCAGGTGGAGCAGCAGGAGGGGGCCGACGGTGACCAGTCTCAAACCGAACAGGAAGGAGAAATCCAGCAGGCAGACTTGGAAGGCGGTGATTCAGAAACCCAGCAGGCGGAGCAGCAGGAGGAGGCCGACGGTGATCAGTCTCAAACCGAGCAGGAAGGAGAAAACCAGCAGGGAGACTTGGAAGGCGGCGATTCACAGAACCAGCAGCAAATAGAACAAACTAGCTCAATTAATGGTAGCGAAGAGAGCCAGCAACAGAATGATGAGAATCTCAGTGACTCAAATGCTGGTGAGTCCCTCCTGGAAGGAGGCCGGTCGGAGGTCTCCAATGAGAGTGATGGCAACAAGAGTCTGTGGGCAACGCAAGCCGATCAATCTGATGATGAGAAAGAGAGGCGGAAAGAAGCAGAAGAGTCACAAGATAACGGAGGTGGTATCGTTCAGAGTTTGCCTGGATATAATTGGGAGCTCTGCAATGTGACAGCAGGGGCTGATTACATTCCTTGCCTGGACAACACCGAGGCCATCAAGAAGCTTCACAGCTTCAAGCACTATCGGCACCGAGAGCGGCATTGCCCTGAGGAGAGCCCAACTTGCCTCGTGCCCCTTCCAAAGGGATATAGAAGGTCAATTGAGTGGCCTATGAGCCGAGATAGAGTAAGAAAATGTTTGTCCGTAAAATCCATTCATATTGACATTTGGTTTGTAAATAATTGTAGCCACTTTGACAGATATGGTACAATAATATTCCTCATACCAAGCTTGTTGAAGTTAAGGGGCACCAGAATTGGGTAAAAGTCGATGGAGACTATCTTGTTTTTCCTGGAGGTGGGACACAATTTATACATGGAGCACGTCATTATATTGACTTCATTCAGCAGGTCAGGAACTACATATTCTATGTGCTTATTTCTATCTCGTTTCACCTTATATGTAACTTGCAGTTATTTTTTTTTTTGTTAATATTATGTCTGATCACAAATTTTAGGATTAGCACTATATGTACTTATTTCTATCTCGTGTCACTTTTATGTAGCTTGCAGTTTTTTTTGTTAAAATGTTATATCTGATCACAACATTTAGGATTAGGCCTACCATTTAACTTCTGACGCTTCAGTTCTTCGCAAGTTTGTCAATGGCAATCATATCTTTTCATTGAAACTAGGTTTTTTTACATGTCGTGGTGAAAATGCTGCATGTTTCTGACTTTTTATTCCAAACTGGCACCTCACCTGGAATATAACTACATGAAAAACTCTCAAGACATGCTCATAGAGCTATTTCTAATATTCAAATATCTGGTGTTTGAATCTAAGGGAAATCTACCAGGAAATAAAATGAACAAGGAAGACATAGCGGAAGTGTTTGACCCTGAGTCAGTTTGATGATATAGAAAGTTCATTCAATCATTAGCGTGTCATCTGTAATTTGTCCATTGGTTAGTTGAATAATTCAGAAAAGAGTTACAATTTAAATCAGATATGGAGGTTTTTAATTGACCGTTCAACTGAATTTATTGCACTATTGTCAAATGGAATATCTGAAATAATGTTTAAAGGAGTTATTTATGATGGAAGAAGATTTTCCTATAACAACATAAAAAAAAATGCTCAAGATGGCATGCCATGAAAGATGGAGAATCATGCTTGGAGTTAGTTTCGAACTGGATGATCATCCCTTTGAGGGTGAAGATTGAGATTTTATGGTTTATGATTTGTGATAAAAAATAAGTAAATAATGGAGGAGCCAGCTGTGATATATGTGAAACAGTTGAAAAGAGAAGGGTACAACCTAAGCAAGGGATGATGGATATCTGAAAAAAGTTGTTTCAATGAGAAATTGTCTGGGAATGATAAACACAGATAGAATTTTGGCATTGCTAGCTAAAACTGATGGTCTTCATGTTTGATTTGCAGATGCTATCATTTCCATCATACAAGATGCTTACTTGTATTTTTTCTTAGAAGCTATGCATTTGATTTATGTAGCACATGTTGCTGAGAATGCTAGCTAGCTATGTGCAAATCTTCTGTTCTAATTTCTGAATGGTTTGTTTGTATTGTAGTCTGTACATGATATTGCATGGGGAAAACATACCCGTGTCATACTAGATGTTGGATGTGGTGTTGCTAGTTTCGGTGGTTATCTTTTTGAGAGAGATGTACTTGCAATGTCCTTTGCTCCAAAAGATGAGCATGAAGCACAAGTTCAGTTTGCTCTTGAGAGAGGTATTCCAGCAATATCTGCAGTGATGGGTTCTAAACGTCTGCCTTTTCCAAGCAGAGTTTTTGATCTTGTTCACTGTGCTCGCTGTCGTGTCCCGTGGCATGCAGATGGTATTCAATCTTAAGCTTCATAGACTGTTTGTTTTCTCCTTCCTTTACTTCAATTCAGTGCTAAGAAAATGGTCATATAAATGTAGGCGGCATGCTTCTTTTAGAACTAAACCGTGTTCTACGTCCTGGTGGCTATTTTGTTTGGTCAGCTACACCTGTCTATCAAAAGCTCAAAGAAGATGTTAAAATTTGGGAAGGTAGATAAATTTATCTGTCACAAGACTTGTGTTATGTAACTTTGGGATGCCAAGATCTGATTTTTCCTTTTCTACTTTGTTCAGCAATGTCATCTCTTACCTTATCCATGTGCTGGGATCTAATCAGTACCAAGACAGATAAGCTAAATGGTGTTGCTGTTGCCATTTATCGCAAGCCCACTACAAATGAATGTTATGAGAACAGAAAGCACCACAGTCCTCCCATGTGTAATGGAGATGATGATCCAAATGCTGCTTGGTGAGTTGATATAAAATTCTTTATAATTGCATTGAAAAACCATCTAAACATTCTTTAGTATTTCATCACGTTTTGGTTGCTGTACATATCCTCTTCTGTCTAATCCACTGCAAAATAGTGAGGAATTGTGGTTTTGCTTGAAAAGGGCAGGCTACAATGCCACAGGATTTGGATATCACAGGAAATATATGATTACGTATGTCCTAGAAAATTTCCACTTGCAGAAATCAAGATGTATGACCTTGGCAAAAATGTTTTGGAGGAAAGACCTCTAGAGATAGGTTGTCTCACCAAGGTGGCAAAATGTGATAAACTGTTTCAATCTGTTACTAATGCAGTTTATATTTGTGATTTACCAGGTACATACCTATGACGGTTTGCATGCATATGGTACCAATTGATGCTCCACAACGGGGATCACAATGGCCTGAGCGATGGCCACGGAGAGTAGCGGTACATCCATATTGGCTGAATAGCTCTCAGATGGGAATCTATGGGAAACCAGCCCCAGATGATTTCAGATCAGACTACGAACACTGGAAAAGAGTTGTGACAAAGTTGTACCTCAATGGTCTGGGCATTAAGTGGTCCAAAGTGCGAAATGTTATGGATATGAGAGCTGTCTATGGAGGGTAAGCAAATACATTCAAGTTTGTTTGCTATATTATGGCACATTCACCACTTGTCTAGAGTTAACTTTCAAATGTTTTCTCAGGTTTGCTGCTGCACTAAAAGATATGAAGGTTTGGGTCATGAATGTTGTGAACATTGATGCTCCAGATACACTGCCAATCATCTATGAGCGAGGGCTTATTGGTATCTACCATGATTGGTGTGAATCATTCAGCACATATCCCAGAAGTTATGATCTCCTGCATGCTGATCACCTCTTTTCAAAGTTGAAAAATAGGTATTGCAATATATTCAAACTCCTTTTTTTTATCGTGCAACTTTTTTTGATCTGATTCAAATGTATTGGATTACTAGGTGTGATATCATGCCGGTGATGGTTGAGGTTGACAGGATAGTAAGGCCTGGGGGTACACTGATTGTTCGTGACGAGAACACTGTTGTGAGTGAAGTGGAGAATCTGTTAAAATCTTTACACTGGGAGATTCGCCTAACCTTTTTGAAAGGCCAAGAAGGAATGCTTTGCGCAGAGAAATCAGATTGGCGGCCTGAAAAGTATACTGATTCACCGTGAATGGATCTCCAGATCTGTTTCATGCACAATTGAAGTTCCAAAATTTTTTGTTCATTTTGTAGAATTTTTTTGTTCTTGTATTTATATAACTATTTTTTCCTGAAGCCTTGTTGTGCAAGTGGCTCTCAATTAGTTTACTACGACAAAGCTCTATCCATGAGATCCATTGCTCAAATCTGATCTGCTTTCCGATTTTATCAGTATTGTTGCAATGTGAAAAAAGAATAAAAATATAGCCTTCAATCTCATTTACAAACTCGGTTTTATGGTAATTATTTCATAATGTGGCTAGATTTTTTTTAAGCAATGTCATAGCCCTGTGGCTTGCGACAATGCAGCTCTTGAACTAAACAGCAAAGCCCCAAATGATCCCAAATATTCCCATCTTCATCCAGAAATCTGTAATGAAATGAAACAAAAATGCAGCTTGGCATCAGAACCCCAGACTCCACTCAAACCTCACACAGCCCACACAAACCTGGAAACACGAAGCTGTCTTCCACAAGCTTTAAAAAAAATGAAATAAATAAATAAATGAATAAAACAAAAAAGCGGTGACGGGAAGGATAATAATTTTCAGTTATTTTCTCCTCCCCGCAACGCCTTTATTATATTATTTTTTATTCCAAAGGTTCTTTTTTTTTGTCAACATCACTAAATTTATAGAGATGTCCTTTAATTCGGAATTAAGATTAAAATTAAACTCAACATTAAAAGTAAAGTGTAAAAAAATAATTTAATCAATTTTTTTATATTTAATTTTTAATTTTATATAAATTTTTTGAACGATTATATTTTTAAATATATTATTTATTAAAATTTAAATAAATAAAAATAAGTAAAATATGATAATTTAATTTTTAAAATAAAATTTATTTTATTTTATTTTTGATATTTAGATATTAAATCGATTAGTACAGAATCATGTTCATCTTCATCACGAACCAATACAGTGTGATACTGATCTCCAATGCTCATCTCCAAACGGTTGCTGCTCCACTTCATCCTGCTCTATGGCGCTGCCGTGCTACCGCCAACAGCTGCCGCCTGCCATCCCGCGGACCGAGCGGCGATGCTGGCATTCAAGTCAGGGATCATTTCCGATCCTCCGAGCTCCTCCGCACCTGGAATGCCTCCTCTGACTGCTGCTCTGCGTGGGACGGAATCTCCAGCGATGCCACCACTGACCGCGTCGTCAACCTCTTCCGCCCCGGGTTATCCTCCAGCGATGACTTTATTGTCGACGCCGCAATGCAGGGTATCATTTCGCCTGCCCTTCGACATCTCAGCGCTCTCCGCGTCTCGGGAACCTCAAGCAACTATCTGGCCCGATCCCACCATCACTCGGCCGACTCTCGGAGCTTATGCACCTATTCCTGCACTACAAATCTCAGTAGGCCAATTCCTGTTGCTCTTGCGACCCTCGGGCGCCTCAGGAAGCCATATCTCAGCTCCGACCGCCTCTCCGGTGATGTTCCCGCCACATTGTTCTCGACAATGATGGTCCTCACCAAGCTTGCAATATCTGATAACCGATTCTCCGGCACGTTGCCGAGCTCCACTACCCAGCTTTCAAACTCGAAAGGATTGACTTCCATGTAAACAACCTCACCAGTGCCATCCCGGAGGACATAGGATTGCTCTGGAAGCTCATCTGCCTCAACCTCTCCGAGAACTAGATCTCCGGCGGCATCCCGAGCTCCATCGGCCAGCTCGCTGATCTCCAAGAGCTACATCTCGACAACAACCGTCCAACTGGCGGCACTCCGTCCTCCGTATCCGGAATGACCTCACTCCAATTCTGCAGCTTGTCCAGCAACCGGCTCACTGGAAAGCTCCCTGCTTCAATCGGATTGCTCTGGGTCTCCGGCGATTTATACTCGAAAACAACTGATGCAACGGAAGGGGCACGAAAGATATACACAGAGGAATACCGTCCTTCGGTAACCATAGATTCTTGAATTCATAAAAAAAAAAAAAATAAACGTAAAATAAAAATATATTATTAATAGAAAATTTTTTTAAAATAATTTTATATTATATATATAGTTTTTAAATAAATTTAGAGTCTTACTTGATATATATTAAAAATAGAATTTAAACTCTATTAAGAATTCTACTTAACATATTTTAAATAAAAATATATAAATCCTACTTCTTATTGAACTAATATTTTTATTGACTCGGATTGATAAATAAACTCTAATTTTGACCAAAAAAAATTTGAATTAGCCAAATAATAAATAAGAAAATTATAGAAATTGATCTCAGATTTTCAATGAATGGTTATTTGTTAAATTTAAATGAATATCTTAGGAGATATGGTTTTCAAACTACAACTGTACCAATTCTGACATATCATAATTAGAGTTGAAATTAAACTTGGACTAAATCTCTAATTTTATTATAAAAAAGATATAGTTGTCCTATATCATACCCCTCCACTTACAAAAAAACTTATCCTTAAGTCAAAGATTAAAGTCTCCATTGTTACAATTGTGTTCCTCTTGGACTCTTTCCAATATAAAACTTAATGATTTTTGTTACAATTTTGGGCTATATATATACCCCTCTAATAAACTCAGAGTCCTACTTGGTGTAAACTAAAAATAGAACTTAGACTCTATTAAGAATTTTACTTAACATATCTTAAATAAAAATATCTAAATCCTATTGCTTATTGGGATAAGACTGTTATTGACTCGGACTAATAAATAAACCCTAATTTTAATCAATACAGAATCCAAATTAGCCAAAATAGTAATAATAAAATTATAGGAATCGATCTTAGCTTTTTAATTGATGGTTATTTGCTAAATTTGGATAAATATTTTAGGAAATATGATCTTCGGACTATACCTATACCAATTCTAACATATCATAATTGGAGTTGGAATTGAACTTGGACTAAATCTCTAATTTTACTGTAAAAAGGATATAGTTGTTGAGTTTTGGGTGTCTCAAACTCGGATTAGAATTTGAGTTAAAGAAGAAATCCAAAGTTAGATTCAGACTTATGATTGATTTGTAATATTAAAAGTTGTAATTAGAGTAAAACTCAAACTCAATAAGAACTTATAAATATTCTAGTAATACATAGGATTTCGTGGAGTAGCTGAGGTTGAATTAGAGAGAAATATAGAGAGAGAAATAGAGAGAATAGAGAGAAGAGAAAGAGAGAGAGTGTTGGCTTTCGTGTGTAGGTCTTTCTATTGCTTATCGGTGGTATTTCATGATATTCTTTTGAAGATTCTCTCTAAAGGTGTAGGCGTTATCGAGCCTTGGTGAAAGAGTTTAGTTGAGTAAAAAAGAATGCAGTCTTTCTTATAAACTTTTGTAAAGACTTTTGATAATGGATCTCTCGCTCCCCCCATGTACGTAACTCAATTTCAGGTGAACCACGTATATCGCTGTGTCTTGTCTTGTTATTTTTTTTTAATCTTGTATTACTTCTCATTTCTTGTGTTGTTTAAGAATAAGGTGATTCGTGAATCTTCCGCTGCGAATCTCAACAATTAGTATCAAAGCCAGGTTTCGATCTTGAGGTCTATGTTGTGTCTTGTCTTGTTATTTTTTTTTTATCTTACATTACTTCTCATTTCTTGTGTTGTTTGAGAATAAGGTGATTTGTGAATCTTTCGCTGTGAATCCCAACAATTGGTATTAGAGCCAAGTTTCAATCTTGAGGTCTCAGGATCAAAACATGGCACTCATACCAATTGTTGATATTCGCAGCGAAAGATTCACGAATTACCTTATTCTCAAACAACACAAAAAATGAGAAGTAATGCAAGATTAAAAAAATGACAACATAAGACACAACGATATACGTGGTTCACCCAAAACTCAATAATCTTCACTTTGGCTTGAACTCAAGTGTGCCATCATCCCGAAATTTTAGCCATCATTTTTCATCCAGCCCCTCCCTTTAGGCTACTAGCTTATTCAGCTAATTGCTAGCCATGATTTCATACTTCGATTGCCGATTCGCCTCAAAATATGGTCGCTGCCAAGATATGAGCTCCATTGAATCTATGCACGGTTGTCTCGTTTCATCGGCTACCCTCTCATCGAACCATGTCTGCAACCTGCTTGCATGCCTACTCTTGCATGTTGCTCGCGCAAGACCTTCGTCACCGTGACACTATACAACTCTGATATGTAGCCACCATCACACTACCTTCCGGTCGTTGCGCTACCTACAAGCGACTCTCCGTCGCTATTGCACAACCTTAGCCATCTCACGGTCTCGCTATGTTCTCCTCTCTACTGCAGGATCAACCCCAATAACAACTGTGTTGCTTCCCATCTTATCGACTGAGATTCATCTTCTGCTCACGCATGCGTTCTATTCCCATACTCGTCGGCCGTTACCTCCCAGCTGCTTGACCATACTGAGCCTTAGTTGAGACACCTTGCTGCACCTTATCAAAGGCCACCCACCACTAATCTGAGCTCCAATCGCCATTAACTGAGAGCACTACATGGTCCTTCGTCGGCCTCTCCTACTCCAGCCAACTCACGCTCTGCATAGTCCTTTACTAACCTACTATTGCGCTCCCTCCCATGAGCGCCACTGACCTGTTCTTGCATCTCAACTAAGTTTTATCTTTTTTTGTCATAAGGCAAAATTTATCTTACCGTCAAATTTATCTACTTCGAATAAGGACTTTACTATCTTAGTTGTTTGTTTTTAAGTTTTAATACCAATTATCGAAATTTGTAACGGAAGGTTCACGAATTACTTTATTTTCAAATAATATAAAATAATAAAAATAATAAAAAATAAAAAATAAAAAAAAAGACACAACATAGCCATATATGTAAAAATAAGGGATAATTACCTATAAGTCCCTATAATTAGCCTTAATTACGTACAACCCCCGTAATTTTACCCACACCCCCTGATTGTTATTTAATCAAAATTTTCCCAAAAAATGCTGATTTTACCCTCGGTTATTTTTACAAATACACCCCTAACAACTTTTTTATATTTAACGCCCCAAAATTTGGTTTTTTGCAAATAACACCCCGAAATAACTTAGATTTATCGAAAAGTCCTCGAAATTCGGATTTTTGCAAATAAACCCCCGGAAATTATTCCAATTTACAGAAAAGTCCCCGAAATTCGGATTTTTGCAAATAACACCCCGAAATTATTCCGATTTACAAAAAAGTCTCCGAAATTCGGATTTTTGTAAATAACACCACAAAATTATTCCGATTTACAAAAAAGTCTCCGAAATTCGGATTTTTTCAAATAACATCCCGAAATTATTCCGATTTACAAAAAAATCCCCGAAATTCCGATTTTTGCAAATAACACTCCAAAATTATTTCAATTTACAGAAAAGTTCCCAAAATTTTCTTATAAATCCCTCCACCTCATCATCCGGTTGAGCCTCCAAATCGGCCCGGCAAACCGGGCAAGTCTTCTTGGACCCGGCCCGGCAAACCGGGCAAGTCTTCTTGGACCCGAGCCAGGAGTCGATGCATTCAGGGTGGAAGGCATGAAAACAAACACTCAACAGCCTGACGAGATCCCCGTTGGTGAACTCCGAGAGGCACACCGAGCAATCCTGCCAGCACTTCCCCTCCGGGACGGCCGCCCTCACAGCGTCGAACCGGACCACGGGGAACGAGGCCAGCAGGGCCTTGGGGACGCCGTCCCTGCGTTGCCCGCCGGCTGTGGCGCCAGCGCTGCGGCGATGATGGCGCTGCCGCTCGCAGTGCCAGAGGAAGAAGACGATGAGGGCGACGACTGCGACGGTGATGGGGATGCGTAGGCGGACCCAGTCGGTGTTGGGGCGGTAGCGGTCCGCCGTGTCGAGGAGCGGGGAAGCCGGAGGGCAGTCCGGCAGGGGGTCCATGTTATGGGGTGTGTCATGGTGTTTTTGTTGGGTTGGGCTTGTTGTTGTGTGGGAGTTCTCTTTTCATTTTTAGGGTTCTGTTGCTCCGGAGGAACATGAGCCGTTGGTTGGTCCAGCGCACGGGAGAAATCTGCGGTCTGACAGGTAAAGTAGTTGGAGGCCCGAGTTGTGGCACGATTGCATACAAGTCCCTGATAATCAAGGTTTGCGTTTAGCTCCTTAGCTTAATGTGGGAGGATGAAGATGCCACGTCGACAGTATGTGCATGCATGCAGAACCCTAGTGCTATATAATACGACGAAGCCCACGATTCACGTAACAAAAACATATTAGAAAGGGAGAAAAACTTGGTTTAATTCTTTTTTTATTGAAACGAAGCCACCAAACTAATCAACCCCCGGACTAAGCACCACATTCTACGAATTTAGCTCGCTCTCCGCGACCTACCTCACCAAACATCAATTAGCTGATCCCCTTTTGACTGCAAACCCTACTTCCCTACTTCTACATAAACCCTACTTCCCAGCTTTCAATCTCGCAAACCATCACAAAAAAAAGCGAAGGTCACGAAGGCAATGGCAAACCGAACAAGCTTCTCTCAATCTCAGTACTTGCCATGCTTTGCATTCTTGTTGATGCTCAACATGTTTAGCTCTTTCAGCATCAGCACATGGCCACAGGACCCGTCCCAGCTCAGCCTGGATTACTACTCGGGTACGTGCCCGACAGCGCAGCAGATCATAAGGTCTCAGATGGAGTGCGCCGTTCGCTCGGACCCCCGAAACGCTGCCGCCATTCTCCGTCTTCATTTCCATGACTGCTTTGTCCAGGTCAGTCTAAGTGTTGTGGTGTTCATCGCCTGGAAACATGTTTGTGCGATGTGTTCGACGAAATGCTCGTACGCTTTTGCAGTGCTGCGACGGGTCGGTGCTGCTGGATACACGCTGCATGGGGAGAAGACGGCCTCGCAGAACGTCAACTCGCTCATAGGATTCGACATCGTTGACAAGATCAAGAACCAGCTTGAGTCTGATTGTCCTGGTGTGGTCTCCTGCGTGGATTTGCTTGCCATTGCAACCAGAGATGCAGTGGTGCTGGTACGCTTGCTCTTGCTATTAACTTATTCTTCTTCTTCTTGAGCTAATAGATCAGGTGAGGCATAGCTTCGTGACATTGATCTCTTCTTGTTTGTGTAGGTTGGAGGTCCATACTGGGACGTGCCCATGGGGAGGAAGGATTCCAAGACAGCAAGCTACGACGCTGTGGACACCGACATTCCCACTCCCGAACAAGGGCTCATCACTCTCATCTCTAAGTTCCTCGAAAAAGGGCTATCCGTCACCGACATGGTGGCCCTTGTAGGTAAATGGCAATGTCCCTCTCTTCTATGATCATGTATTCCTTCGCATAGTATGCAACCAAGTCTGTCACGCGATTGCTTTTCGACAACATTTTCACCCTTCAAACCCACAATGTCGGCGCCCATACGATCGGCATGGCGCGATGCGTCAACTTCAAGGAAAGGATCTACGGCGGCTTCGCAACGACAGCCCAGGACAACGCGACCTCAATGTCCTACTTGAGTAGCCTGAAGTCGGAATGCCCGACGATCGGCGGGGATGACAAGGTCAGCCCGATGGACAACGTGAGCCCAACCTTGTTCAACAACACCTTCTTCCACATCCTGCTCAAAGGTAAGGGACTCCTGAACTCGGACTAGGAGATGTATTCAAGCCTAGTCGAGTTCCAAACGGCGAAGTTGGTCCAGAAGTACGCCGTGGATCCTATCGCCTTCTTCAACAAGTTCTCTGAATCGATCGTCAAGATAAACAAGGAGAGCAAAGCAGAACACATCACTGGGTTCGGAAGGGGGGGGTGGCTTACCGAGGACGAAGGAAGGCAGGCAGCGACCAGGACGGGGTGGTCTTCTTTGCCGGCGGCGGGGCAAGCCGACGACGCAGGGGCAGGCAGGGGAAGAGGACCCGAAGGATAGAGCAGCGGCGACGGAACGGCGCGGCGGACATGGCTGCGTAGGGAGCGGCAAGCGGGCGGCGGGGCGGGGGGCGTCCGGCGGGCGCGGGGCAAGCTCGACTAGAGGTTAGGCTAAAGACAGTAAAAGGGGGAGGGATTTATAAAGAAAATTTTGGAAGTTTTTTTTTGATAAAATCAATAAAATCATTTTTTTAATAGGTTGTTGATTTTGCAAAAATCCCTGAAGTTTCGTTTCGGGAACTTTTCCTATCAATCGAATAATTGTTGGGGTGTTGTTTGCAAAATTAAAAAAAAATATTCAATTTCTCGGGGGACTCTTTTCGGTGAATTCAAAATAATTTTCACAGTCATCCAATTCATCATCACATTTCAGGGTGTTATTTTGTAAAAATCCGAATAATTTCATGGTGTTATTTGTAAAAATCCGAATTTCGAAATATTAAATAATAAAAAATAACTTTTTAAGAGTTTAATTGTAAAAATAACCAAAAGTAAAATCAGAATTTTTTGAAAAAATTTTGATTAAATAACAATTAGGGTGTAGGTAAATATTTAAGAAAAATGAGGAGCGTGAGTAATTCCGAAAATTACAGGAGATTATAAATAATTAGGATTAATTAGAGGGGGTTGTAGGTAATTACCCTTAAATATTATGTCACACATTTGAACAATCAGCATCCATTCAGTTCAATCAATAGCCATCCAAAATTTTCTAGACATTTTCATCAGGAAACAGAAAGCTACAATTATATTTACTTTCATGAAAGAACCATAAACATCTATTTACAAAATAGCTCAAAATCTAATTTTCCTTCTTTTTTCCATGACCTTGAGAGCACAAAACATCAAAAGACCAATGAGAATAACAGCTGAAAAAGACAACCTTTACCCTTCAGATTCTGCACAATTTAATGGGTTTCTCGAGAGGATGGCACCTTCCTATCCACTAAACTACAAACTGTTAAACACGAACGGCCTGTCAGAAACGGTATCTAAAATGCCAGTTACAACTAAAATAACTATAAATTTTGTCATGCTAACCACTGTACAGGTATGATATCGTTATACCGTTTCACATCTACGAGAAACCAAAGCTGCAGCTGACATGTTCTTGGGTGATCAACTGAAGCCTTTCGCGCATGAGAGATAATGAAGAATATGGGGGAAGGCAGAGGCGGTAGAAGCAAGTGTGCGATGCTGGTAGATGGTCTTGGGAATCCATAGTCCTATATATGTACAGTTTGGAAGCCAAGCC
>RXID01014721.1:0-33409 GCA_005019695.1 Trichopus zeylanicus subsp. travancoricus
TGCATCTATCTGATGATATATGACACTATGAGAAATTTGATATGAAGCATGATATGCTTTATCATTTATTGTACCTTTGTCTTTCAATACTTGTTCAATCGAGACTCATTGGAGCATATTACAATTTGAAGGTGAACATTCTACCGACAAAAAGAGTTTCTAATGAAAAATAAATATAATTTGTCTTTTATTTTCTCCAATTGTTGCACATTAATCAGCAACCAATGTCATCCTAATGTCTCTTCTAGTAGTCAACATATGCCTCGAGCGTTTCAAATTTCATTTGCAGATGGTTGACAACTATCTCATATGAAATTAGAAAATCAAGACCATGGATACTTTGTTGGAGGTAGCAACATTTAAAGGAATATGATTATTATAAATAAATAAAATTTAGAAACATATGCATGACCAATAAATCTCTTTGCTTTTTTCACTCTCTTTGTCATTGTCAAGATGTATGGTAATTGTTTGTTATTTCTTGGTTTGAGAAGCTAGGTACTAATAAGGTTTGGATTGATATATCCATGTGATGTGAACTTGTGGTTCACGTAAGTGTCCGAGTTGATCTTGAACATGACTAGTCATTTACTTAACTCGTGGCCTACCTTTATCGGAAGGTCTTGGTCCACTAATAGACCTAATGTATATTGACTCTCTTTATGTCAATGTCTAATATGATCGTAGTTGTCTTTGTCATCATATAGTATTAATGTATTTTTAAGAGTTGATGCACAATTTTTTTCTTAATTCACTCTATTTTTATCTTTTATTTTTTTTTGTTCTTTTTGTCACTAAAAACTAGATTGCAAAACAAAGTTTGCATTTTCCAATGAGCATTTGGGTAAACCTTCACTCTCTCTTGTATTCCTTCTAATTGTTGCTTTCTTATGCTCACTCCACGGCTCAAATTTTTTTGCATCTATTTTACTCATTTGTTTAAAATATCAAGTACAATAAAATATTTCCAATTTTTGATTCTTGTCTCACTTAGCACATTGTAATTGTTGTACCAATGAAATTATTATTAGCATGAAATAAATAAAATATTATCAAAATTGTTAACTAATTAATGTATGTATAAGAAAATTTAAAGAGATAAAGAGTTCACTCTAGTGCGTTGAGAGTAAGTTGCTTTGACTTAATGTTTTCACTTGGGTTTAGAGGAACTTTTATGAGAAGTTAGTGTATTTGCTTTATATATATATATATATATATATAAACTCCAACATGTAGGTATCCAATGCTTTATAGTGAATTGATTTTTTAAATTCAAACAAAATATTGAATATTCAATGTTGTAAGGTCTATATGTCACATTTTATAGACAAACCAAATGAAATAAATATTTTGAAATTGAGAAGACTGTAATAGTAAAAACCCCTAGTATTAATATTCACATATGGAAAGTAACCACGTATAATTTAGATAACGATTCTTATATTATATTGAAAAGTGTATATTGGTATTTTATTTTTTGTCACACTCTATTACTTCAATCTTTATTGATAAACTATATTTATTTCAATCGAAATAAAAAATGTGTTGATATATCTATTATTCGAGGCATATCTTCTATTTCTATTAATCAAAAGCTATTATTTATTAAAATGATATTTTTTTTAACTTGAAAAAATATGTGGGCACCAACGCTCTAAGCCCAAGTTAGGAATAAGATCATATTATTCTCTAATTGAACTAGCAACTAACTAAACGGTGTAAATTTAGCTAGATTAAGAATTTATTTTTTAAAACAAATTTTTTTTTTTGGCCTTAGTTCTAATTTACTTTCTCCATTCCTTTTATTTCTTTGTGTGCTTTAGAGAATTTCATCGCTAGTTATTTGTCTTAATTTATTATAGTTTCTCTAATGTTTAATCACCACCGTCTGTCATCTTGATTGCTATGGGGTTGTTTGCCCATGCCATCGCCAACAAGGAGCTCAAGGTCCATCTTCTTTTTCTAGTATATTTATATATTATAATTATTTTTATCACTTATTGTAATTAAGTTGCTTTAATTTACTATTAGATTAAGTTATTTGCATAAAAAACCAGTTAGTCCATATAAAATAAATGTAAATGTAATTTTTAAAAAAGTATAAATTTTTCACTAATCGTATTATTCTATAAACAACCAAAAAAATTTTAATTAACTTTTCACTAGTCTAATTAAGATTTAGTTCAATTAGTTAAGATCATCTCAAACCAAATGAAGCTTTATTTACAAAAGAAAATTACAAAATCTCATATTATTGATAGTCATATGTCAAAAGTATGTTTAATTAATTGGTATTGATAAAAAATGATGTTATGTCAAAATAGTAATCTAAAATCTTGGGCGAAATATTATATTTTTAATTAATTAATAGTTATCAATTTTTTTCTTTTCAATTTGGACAAAAATTTTGGTTCATATTGTGAATGAAATCCTACATTATAAGATAATATTTTAGTTGCAAAAACTTATAAAAGACCATAGCACATGATCCGATGGATCCAACCGCATATGGCACTAAAGCCATATCCATCCTTTTTATGAGCCAAGAGGAATATTGCTCAGGTCGTTAGAACCCTTTTTATATGCTATTTCCACAACTTTCATACCTGCACATTTATAACATCGATTAAATTGTGTTTTTTTTTTTTTGTTTTGAACCTGATAATTAATATATATAAAACCAACATATGATTCTAGATGATTATTTCATTAACATTTAAAATTATAAGGTAAATTATGTTTATTATTATCTAAAAAAGACAAATTACGTTTATTTTTTCTAATGATATGCTGGATCAAATCTTGATTGAATAATCATCAAAAGAGTGAGATATGATGAATAACAAAGTATATCCTAGTTCAAATCAAAATTCTCTTAATTTCATTTGTTGAAATATACCATAATTATATTTAGGGGTGTAAATAAGGTGAGTGGAACCAATCTCAACTTGAGTTTGGCTCGACTTTCAAATCATGGGTTCAAACTCTGCTCAAAATTAAATTTTAATAATTATTTTCAACAAATTTATGTCAAAATAATTCTTAAAAAAATGTCATGTTAAAATAATAAATTAATTTGATAATATCAAAATATAAAAAATTATATTAAAGTATAATATCATAATTAAATAATTAAATATATGTAATACATTATATGTTATATGAGATATTTTTATATATTAAAAAATAAATGAGCTCTAAAATCGGAACTAAGCGATTGAAGCCTATCTTCAATTTAGCTTATTTATAAAATAAGTTAAGTTTTTAAATTTGAGCTTGACTCCTTAGAACTAGATGCGAGCAGGTCACGTGCGAATGCCATTGACACTTCAAATTATATCATAAAATTTTCTTAATACAATTATAATTTTATTAGATTTTAGATCATTTTCGCTTTGTATTAAATAATCAAGAAAGATATCATTTTATTTTGTAACTCCATCTTCGCTTCCAAATTATATGTCAGAGGTCATTGCTTTACGATGAATGAGAAATCGTTATTGTTGTACGGTCAGAGAAGTCAAAATCACTATTTACAAGTAACGGTAAATCATTATTCTTAGTATAAATCTTAACATAAGCAATTTAAAATGCGTTCAATTATAGCAAATTCTATCAAGGATATGCGAAATGATTTATCTCTTTGTTTAACGATAAAGAGTTTTGTTGATTACATGTTGAATAAATTATTAATTAATTACTATTTAAAAAAATTTAAAAAAATATAACTGCAGGATCAGCCGATCCGGTTTGGAACCTTTGTCTGCGGTATGCACCTAGCCAACGCGCTCCAGGTGGGAAAAAGAGAAGGGTCTCGCTCGCTCTCTTGCCCTTCGTCTTCCTGTTCTTCTCACCCTGAGCCCATGGATTTCGGACCTTAAACCCCAAAACCCTTCAGAGAAGAAACCCTTGGGAGATGGAGCAGGGGCAGAGGAACCCCAGGGCTCACCAGCTCCACCCTGTCCGGGTCGCCGTCGCTGACCTCTTCAACCTCTACCTCGGGGTGCCGCCATTTGCTTCTTTGTTTCCTTCCATCAATCTTTCTCCACTTCAATCCGTTCCTGATTCCCTTTTTTAAATCTTCTTTTGCAGAGGAATTCGCGGCACAAGTCCGATGACTCGGTCCGCGAATCCGCGTGAGCGCTCATCTCTCTTCTCGTAGTGATTTCAACCAGCAGTTTCTGATCGGTTTTTGCTGGATGTAGAACAAAAGAAATTTCATTTTTGAGTTCTTGGTTGTTGCAAAATGGTTTTTTTTTTAAAAAAAATTACTGTTTGGAAGCTTGAATATAAGTGTCTTCTGTTAGGGTTTTCAGATATTGCTTTTTTGTAAGATTTGAGATAGTTAGAGGCTAATTTATTCTTTGATAGGCTCTATATTGCTAACTTCGGTGATGAATGTAAAAGCATGTGGTTTGTATACACGTGAACTGGAAGATGGGAATCGTAATTTGTATGTGTATTGCTAACTCTGAGTAAGCTCCTTCTATAAATTGATCGACTGATTTGTTGATGCGAGCAATATTTGCTGCTGGTTGATTTTTAAAGACTTTTATTTGAAGCAACTTTTGATAGTTTGACTTCAATTGGCTTTCTTTTACTCAAAAACTAACAGGAACAAGATGCAGAAAAGGGTGACTGCTCCCAGCAGAGAACTTCCTCCAAGAAATGAGCAGTTTCTTTTAGATTTTGAGCAGTTGCAAGTGCGATTTCCTGTAAGAATTGACCTTTTGCTTGACCACTTCATAGGTTGTTCATTTCAATCTGTGTTGTCATCACTTCTAACATTTGTTACCCAATTATCTTCTTTGTTTTAGGATCGGGAGCAGTTGCGAGTGGTCACTGAGTCAGTGCTCATATCCCTTATTCTGCAGTGTAGTTGTCATGCCCCACAATCTGATTTTCTCCTGTTTGCCTTAAGGAGCTTGTGCAGCGTAGGCTATGTTAAATGGGACACATTTATTCCTGCCCTACTTGCAACAGTTTCCAATGCAGAATCATCAGTTGGACAAGGGAATCCATCTTTGACGGGGATGTCATCAACTAGTTTGGCTCCTGCAGTGATGCCTTCACCATCTTCACTTGCCACAAACTTTCATATTTCAAATCCTGCATCTCCAATGCCTTCAATGCATGCAATTGGTTCTCCTTCACAATCTGCTACTGAGCAAACTATTGGCGGGACTTTGTCACCCATCAAGTCATCAGAAGTAGCCAGCTCAGGGCAGCATCCTGGATTGAGGGCTAATCAACTACCTACAGGCACTGTGATAGGTTATCTGCGACAGTTGGTGTGCAAAATAATCTTAGCTGGACTTGAATCCAATCTTAAGCCAGTTACCCATGCTGAGATTTTCTTAAGCATGATAAACTGGCTTGTTAATTGGGATCAAAGGCAACATGGATTTGATGAAGGTGAAAGTGGAAGATCCTGGAAGCCTGAAAGACCTGTGCATGAATGGCTGCATATTTGTTTGGATGTTATCTGGATGTTAGTTGAGGAAGATAAGTGCCGTATTCCCTTCTATGAATTGCTCCGAAGTGGCCTGCAATCTATTGACAATATCCCTGATGATGAAGCATTGTTTAGCATCAGTTTGGAGATCCATAGGAGGAGAGACTTGGTGGCCACACACATGCAAATGCTCGATCAGCATCTTCAGTGCCCCTCATTTGCAACTCATCGATTCCTGTCTCAGGCATATCCTAACATCCCAGGCGAACCATTAGCAAATGTGCGTTATTCACCAATAACGTATCCCAGTATTTTAGGAGAACCATTACATGGAGAGGTGAGGTGACTTTCTCTTTCAAGCCATGAGTTTCTTCATATCTCACTGTATGTGTGCAAATGTATTTACATGCATATGTATTTGTCTTTGTTAGTTCGGATCTCCGGAGGCTTTTGAATAGTTATTGTCTTATGAGCTCTCATTCTGTTTCTGAACCGTGTAAAAAAGTTGAAAGGAATGTAGACTATTTTTCCCTGAATTAGATTATTGGGGTTTAAAGTACTATTCTGGTTTTCTTTGGGGAACCCGTCAAGATGAGCCTGATGTTGATAATAGCAACAGAAGAGGGAGCCTGATGTCTTCTATCGCCAGATGTATTTCATTCTGGATCAGATTGAACTAGGCATGCACATGAAACTTTTTCAGGGGTAGAATTGACATTCCTAATGTAGGCCGAACCTTAACGATGGCACATGGAATTGATATATTATGGTAGGAACGATTTGCGCAAGAACATGTCCATCAAGTGTAATTAGAAAGACAATATTTGATGAATGGTCATCATTTTATGATGGGTTCCAAGCCAACGTCTTGTCCATTGTTTTCCCCAGTATCTTAAATCATGTCTACAGTAGAGGAAGCTAAGCAACAGGGAAAATATGAAAAGATATTAAAAGATAGAACAATGTTGCTGATCATCAATCATTGTTATAGCTCTCTGTTTTTCCAATTATTCCTCTTTCTGGATTATTTCGACTATGGATTATGTGGGCCATATTGCACGTCTTTCATTGTAATCTTCACTGACAATTCCATCAATATCATCTAGGTCTTGCCCTTTGCTCTTTGCTGTTTTGAACTAAAATCAAGCCCCCGCTCCTGCCATCATGGAGCTTCCTTATATTTTTGTTGCATAGAAGAAAATGGGCATGCAACCTCTCACATAGTATATTCAACTTAAGAAAGTATTCTGCTAACTATAGTGGGTGAGATCAATTCATCTGACACATGGGCTCTAGTAAGGAAAAGGATGAGGGTCATTAGGTGTAATAATTAGTTTTTGTGGGCTTTGTCATTTCAAAAATTCTATTAATTTGTAGTTTTACTGGATGCAAAGTTCTTATATTTCCTCTTACCACATCTCCTTCACCCAGGCAATTTTCAGCCTAATTTATTTTTTGTATCTTTGTATATCCATCCAATGACTTACATGGCTACAAAAGGTCTGAACTTTTTGTATCTAGAAACTTTCTTTTTAGCTGGCACAAATGCTAGCTTCATATTTCACTTGTTTGTCTATCATTTTTTTAGGGAAAATTCCCTATAACTCTTTAAGAGTTTTCCAATTTTTTGAAAATCTCCTTGACTTTTCAAATTCCTAATACCTCTAATAATTTCTTAATTTACTAAAAGACCCAATTGGTTACATGGGTCCTGTACTTTGATCACATGAGTCTTGTATTTTGAACTGTTTAGGTGCTTGTGGTACCTGTCTGGTCTTTTATCATAGTTGCTTAGTTCTAATCATGTATGTTTCATTTTGATTATAACTTTTTAATTATAGTTATATATGCTTATTTTAATTATACATGCAAAAAATATACTACATAAGGATAGCTACTGTAGGTACAACATCATGTGCAGGTAAGTGACAAATTAAAATATATGGACATTGACTGATTGAAAATTTGAAGAATTAGAGCGGATTTTCAGAAAAATGAAAAATTCTCGGGGGATTTAGGTAATTTTCCTTTTTTTTTTTCCCTACAATTCCCTCTCTCAAGTCTCAAGTTTGTAATGAATTGGAAACATAGGCCTTTGGTTAAAGGACAAGCATATATTTGTAAAATGGCATGATAAGTAGTATTGCAAAATGAGTTTCTAAGGGGAGGAGTGGAAGCATTATCAGAGCAGTGTAAATCATAATCCCCAAGTTTGGGTACTTAAATATGTTGATATGGCATATAGTTTCTCATATTTCAGAGTCCCATTTAAACATATTCAAAATTGCAAGCTTAATAGCATAATGATCATGATTGCTTCTTACAACAACTGAATAGGGAAGTTATCCATCTTAGCTCAACCCTTGGTTCTGTCAAAGATACGGGATGTTACTTCTTGTTCTGAGGATAAGGACAGAATTGCCTGTGACAGTTCAAGGTGAGCTTGGCCTATCATTTTCTTATTGTTTCCTCTTGAATTTTTTTGTCCTTGTTAGTGATTGATTAGATACACTAGCTCAATGAGGTGGAACTCTATGTTCAAGGTTATATCAGCTATTAATCTGTCTTTGTTGTCCTGATTTTCTGTCTTTTACTGTCTTTTTTTCTGTCTTACCAAATCCTAGTAGGAATCAGGACTTATTAGGATTCGGGCTAAGTCCTTGTTGGACAGAGACCTGAACTTGGACTCTAAATTCCAGTTGGAGTAGGTTTCTAGTACCTATAAGTATGTATGCAACAAAGGTTCACGAAGACAGATTGTACATTATTCCTCTTCTCTCACTTTTCTGTAACTTATTTTCTTTGCCACTTGAATAGGATCTAGTCTTCTCTTCTTTTCTCTGAAATCCTAGCCGACAACAAAGCCCTAGCAACTACTGTCCTGTACTTATAAACCCTAGAAACTTTGACACTCTATATTGCCTCAAGCTTTCTTATGATGGATTAAAAAATGTATGTTACTTTACTCGAGTGTGTATCACATGTGAGAAATGTAAGCCTTTAGTTGGATAATGCAATTTATAGCATAACTTTTGCCTCCACAGACCTGGTTGTGTTAAATTTTATTCTTTCTGAGATTCACCAAAAGTGTTTATGCTAGGATTATATCAACCTGACCCTTTAGGTATGCTCACCAACATCTTGATAACCACTAATATTAACCTCCTGTGGACTCAGATGTCATCAATTAAGATTGGAAAAGGAACCTTAATATGGCAGCCTTCGTCTTGCTTGCAGACATTGCATGCAGTGATCTCGAAAGAATCTTGGATCTCTGTAATCTCGTCATGAATACAATTTCTGTCCTCTCATCACTTTTAGCCAATGGTATAATTTAGACCAAAAAGTGGTGCATTTTGTAATCATTTGTGCACTCATTGCTTGAAACAGATGCATGCGAGATGTCAAAAGATTTATTTAGCTCCATTGAATTGGGTCACACCTTTCTTAGGAAATATGAAGTTGTCAGTCCAACTTGTGGTCTAGGAAGTATGTTGGGCAGTCTTCAAACACATTGATGACTTTGTGTTTGTTTGGCTCATGGTTAAGATGGAGGGTAGCACTGGATAAGTTAGGATAACTAAGCTAAGCTAGGATAAATCGAGAACTAGCAAAGAGTGACTGAAATTTTGACAATGTGAACTCTTGCATGAGAGTTTCTCACGAGTAGTGTATTGATCCATCGTTGGATGCCACACTTGTGTTTTGACAAACTATGTGGTGTTTTATGGGTAGATTCGTAATCATTACATGGTGAATTTGTCTGTATTTTGCACTTGATGAAATGCTTGATTGACCTTTTTTCCACTTGTTTAAAGGTGCTAAAATACCATTGGATGAAAGTTTTAAGTTTAGTCAAGTGCGTGGCTTTTGTAATTACTCCATTGTCAATCAAATTTCCAAAACTTATTTAGATAAACACTAATAAAGGTATATTTTAATTTTCTTAATCAATTCAAGACTAGTGTTTAACCTCACCTATTTTGGTGTTTGATTGACATGCATTAACTCATCATCATCTGACTATATTTTATGTGTTTGTAGGATTGGGGGAGAAATTGATTCCTAGGAAGCAAAGATACAATTTTAGCATGGACTCGGGTCTTTATTCTACCCAGTTTTCTAGTTAGACTAGGACACTAACAAAGTAGAGATATAGATAATAAATATAGGAAGAGAAAAATAGCCAGCTAGCAGAGAAACTTCTTCCAGCATTTTAACATCCCTTTTCAAACTAGAGCATAGATGTCAAACATGTAGAGATGTTAAAATGAACTGCAGGTCCACAGACTATCCTGACACGGCTCGTAATGGGTCATGCTTAGCATGACCTACATGCCGAGCTATGCTTAGCATCCCTCTTGTAGCTCGCAGGTTAGGCATAGCTGGCGGTTTGATTGGGCTGAGCACGAGACAGCATGCGGGCCGATTCGGATTTGTTTTTTTCCTTCTTTTTCTTCTCCCATCCATGATTTGAACCCAATTCCTTTTCCAAAAACTTTACACCCTAACTAATTAACCAATCAAAATTTAATTTATTATCGGTTATTTTAACGATTTACATTTACTTATTTATCATTTGAATTTTTTTTAAAAATATAGCGGACCAAATACGACACGGTCGATAGGCTTATGGGTCGCGGGCCATGCTTGATAGCCATTTTATTCTATAGGCCGTGTTTAGCACGATCTACTATTATTGTGGGCCGTGCCAAGCACGATCCAAAATAACAATGGCGGCTTGTTAAAACGAACTGTGCCGATCCAGCACGACCTGTTTGACATATCTATAAGTATGCCTAGTTCGAAGATATTAGCGCTTGAAGACATTAGCTTGGAAGCACACTTTCGTTAGAGATTTTGTGAGAACATGTGCCAACTACTCTTCAGTTGGTACATATTGTAGATTTACAAATTTGTTCAAGGCCTTTTGTTTATTAAAACCCAAAAATCATTTAAGAGGAGTGAATTAGGTTTTATGATGGCAAATAACAATTTTCAATGAAATAAAAAATGAATTCAATTCACAAGTGCAATAATATAAATTAAGTTAGAAAGTATACATTGTGATATAACGTGGTTCGGAGAATAACTGTTTTTACTTTAAAATCCTTACATCATTCTTGAGAACTTTAACTCTCTACTATATTATCGTTTCATTGGTAAATCTAATCGTTTACACTTTCTCTTATTCTAATCGATCAGATGAACTCTAATGTGGAGTTTGAATTTCTTAATTATTGTAAGCAAACATGTAGTATTTACACTTGATGAGAATGATAAAAATAAATATTTTTTCTTCACTATAAGATCTCTTAAAAGGAGAATAAGAGTTTTGAAGATTTAAAAGTTTAAATATAAAATATAGATCTTTTGGAGGTCAGTCGGTTATTGATAACTTATTTTCTCAGATCTTGATTGTTTAGAAATATACAAAAGTTCTTTAATAAACATGTTCTATGTCTTTAAATACCTGTTTGGGGGAGAGTTAGTCATCACTAGTTGTGTTCTGTAAGTTCGGGCGTTTGAACCCTAAGATTTGGCTGTTTGATGCATTTTACTGGTCAAGTTTAATTAGACGTTATTACTGATATCCTAAGTTTGGACATTAACTATTAGATTTGGGTGCTCGACAATCACAGGTTCGGGTATTCGACCAAAACATCAGACATTTAAATTCTGAATATAAAAAATTCAGAAGTTACAATTTCTGAATGTTCGGATGTCTGATCTTGAGGTTTGGACTTCCGAAATTATTAGTAATTTCAGAATTATTTTTAATAAAGTCAGGCATTCAAATTAGGAAATTCACACGTCTAAAGTTAACAAAAAAAATCTACTGGCTCATTATAATTTCAGTTTTTAATTCGACAATTTCTCAATACTGACCTTATTTAAATAATAAGATAGTAAATACATTTTAAGATAAACTTGAGTATTAGCCAAAACTCTAAACTTAAAAATTTCAATTACAAATTTTCGATTCAAACAAATAAAAAGTCTAAATTTAGAGAACTGTCTTTTGAGCCTTTTTCAAGGCATATTCAAATTTTCAAGTTTTGTTCATTGATTTATTATCGCGTTTCATTTTTAATGATGTCTTCATGCTTATTCACACGTGAGAATTCTGAGCAGATTTGATTTTTATTTTAGGATCAATTTGGTTGTACACTACACATGTTCAATACGAGATCAAATATAAATTTTGTTAATCATCAAAAATACAAAAAATAACAAAAATAAAGTTCTATATATTTAATTTTTTCGTGAAACACTGGATTGTTGGAGATATATATGGTTGATTATCACAATAGAGATTTGTATGGTCATGAACTGGAAAGCCAAGCTCTTTTATGAAGGATTGCAAACACATCAACCACTTCAACCACATCACATTCACAAGTTCTTGAAGCCACTGGCTTGTACTTTGCTTCTGCACTGAAACTAACTACCACCAACTATTTCTTTCTTGTCCAAGACACTAGGTTTGCACCAATAAATGTGCAGAATCTTAAAAGGTGGATCTCCTATCAGTTGGAGATCAACCCACTCTTCATTAGTATGACATTGAATGTCAAGGTAATCATGCTTAATATAACACAAACCTGGATTAGGTGCTCCATTTAAGTATCCCAAGATTTGTAGATTGCATCCGAGTGGGCTTTAATTGCATAAACTAAGTGATATTGCTTACTTATAGTAAGGCAGATGAGCTTGTCCACCAGCCTTCTATATTGCTTTTGATTCCCAACCTTACCCATTAAGTTATGACATAGCTTCATGCTTGGGTCCATGGGAGTATCTGATTTTTTTACTTCTAAGAAAACCTGTTTCTTTCAATAAATTCAGAATATATTTTCTTTGAGACAATGCTAGAATTTTGGAGGAGTGAGCCACTTTAATTTTTGAGTAGTGAAGCTCGCCAAGGTCCTTGATCTCAAATTGAGTTTTCAAGATTTTTTTGAGATAATTTATGCCTTCAAATTGTCACCTGTTAAGATTATGTCATTGACATAGACAAGTAGTATGATGCTTCTCCTTGTGTTTATGTTTATAAATAGCAAATAGTCTTGATTGGCTTTTCATTGTTCAAAGAGTAGAGAGCTTAGAATGCCTCATTGACTCAAGACTCAAAGTAGGATTGCATTAGTGTATCTTTCAAACACTTGTAGCCTCGAATTCATCACAGCTTGTATAAGCCCAAATCCAAAAAGCCTAAAATCTAGAAACTTATGTAATTGGGCTGGGGTCCAACCCGAATAGGAAAAGTAGAGAACAACTAGGAGTTCTCTCATATAAAAGCAGAGAGCTATGGTTCCTTATATTTGATTTCTTTGATCTCTATAGCAATGAAATTTGTAGCTACCTTATTTTAAAAACCCTATATTTTATATTGTAGAAAACCCTAGTTTTACTATGGTATTATAGCCTTGGAGCTGAGAAATCTGTCAGCAACTCTTGAAATTGAAGGATGCTGCAAGTGAAGATTGGAAGCTGTACAAAGGAGGCAACTTGCATATTCCTACCACCAAATTAAAAGACATTTAAAATTATCTCCCATGGGCATGAGACATCATATTGTTATTGAATGGGGAGCTAATAGAGCATTTCTTCAACCGTGAAAAACAAAATTGGTTAATGTTTGAACTTCATATGAACGAATTAATGCTTAAGCAATATGTTTAAGCATGAAAAATGGAAGTGACAAGAGAAAATGTAATGTGAATAGTTAACAAACTTATGGTGTAAAATTTTTGAAGTTGTGGCAGTGGTGATCTTTTTCTATCATTACTTATATGTAGTTGATGAAGAGAATTTAACTTCACTTTCCTTCTGATTCAGGATCTTGCATTCTCTATTCAACGAGGTAGTTTGGATTGGGAACGGGCTTTGCGTTGTTTGAGGCATGCTCTTCGTACCACTCCATCACCAGAATGGTGGCGGCGTGTACTTATCGTGGCCCCTTGTTATAGACCACCAGCTCAACAAGCACCAATCCCTGGTGCTGTGTTCTCTCCTGAAATGATTTGTGAAGCAATCATTGACAGAACAATAGAACTACTGAAATTGACAACTTCAGGTAGAAGAATGGTTCATTTCTGTTTGTACAAGTAGCGCCATTGTTGCTCTAGTTTCATGTTTTTTTCATTTTAAGCACTGTTTCTTTGTTTTATCTCTGGAACAGTTTTTTGACATTAAGAGTTGATTTCTTTCTTTGGGTTTTGTACGATTTTTGTTGCATTGACTGTTAACTCTCAAAAGTATTGTTTAATGCTTGCTTTTACCTATTTATACTGATAATGATGTATGAGTTTTTGCCACCTACTTATATTGGCATAGTGGTGATATCGTAATCTCAGCTCTCTCTCTCTCTCTATATATATATATACACACACACATAGATGAGGGCTTCAAATTAAGGGTTGAATCACTAACTTCAGCCAGGTTTTATTTTGGTTCTCAAGCATTTTACTAGAAGCCATGCCGACTCATCTCCAGTGCAGGTACTTGAGAATCATGAGGACAATAGTCTGCAAAGAACAGGGGTTTCCTGATATAGTAGCCTTGTAAATGATATTAATTTGGCATGGTGAGGAATTTGCAGGATTTGAACTACAAGCAACGTGCCAATGAAATCAATAAATTGCAGAAATGGTTACAGTGGTGTTGCTTACATCACTTGATGCTCTTGTTTTGGCTTTGGCACATATACACAATAATAAACCATTCTGCAATTTTTAACTATTAAGCCCAAGTTTGAGTCGTAATGAGCTATTGTTTGCTTGATGTCCTTCATTCTAGTTTATGTTAAAATTAGGGTTTTGGTCAAATGAAGGT
Source organism: Trichopus zeylanicus subsp. travancoricus (assembly GCA_005019695.1). NCBI lineage: Eukaryota > Viridiplantae > Streptophyta > Magnoliopsida > Dioscoreales > Dioscoreaceae > Trichopus > Trichopus zeylanicus. The sequence continues at coordinate 14,294 of RXID01014721.1, forward strand.
AGCTTCACATCAACTTTTTTGCTACTGAGATTATAGTCATTACATGAAACTGTACTTCTCTTCATATATGTAGAGAGAATTCTTAGTTTTATTGTCCATTCCTACCCGGTTGGATTCTAACTCGATTACATAAATTTTTGATTTTTTAACTTTTTTGGATTTGAAGTACATGAACTATGATGAATCTAAGACTTCAAGTAATTGAAATGCACATTAATGTAGTCATTTTTTGAGTCTTGAGCCAATGAGTTATTATCGTACATATCCAGTTTGAACTTGATTTTTGCAAGTTTCTCTGAATTGAAAGATTTTGTAAGAACATATGCTAGTTGATCTTTTGATTTGACATAAGCTAACTTGAACTCTTGATTTTATATTTTTTCCTTGACAAACTGAGGGTCTATTTTAATATGTTTGATCCATTCATAAAATATTAGATTATTTGTGGTGCAGTGTTGTTTGATTATCAATAGGAGGTATGAAATGTCTTTTACTAGATATTCCAATTTATTGAGAATGACATTAGCCATATGATTTCACTTGTAATAGAGCAATGAATTTGTACTCTGTCTCTATACTTGACCTAGTTATTATAGTATGCTTCTTATTTTTTTAGATAATTAGATTTTCACTAAGTTTTATGCAAATACCAAATTTGAATTTTTTGTTCACTAGTGAGTTTGCCCAATCTGTATTAAAATAATCCTCTATGTTTATTGTCATTTGCTTCTTCTAAATCAACTCAAGTCCGGGTAGACCTTTGAGGTATCTAAGTCTTTGATATATAACTTTTGAGTGGAGTTTTTTTTGTTTTTTATGAACTAACTCATCTCTCCCACCATATAACTGATGTTTGGTTTAGTTATGATCAAGTAAATAAGATTGCCCACCATTCTCCTGTATATTTTTGGATTTTATAACTATTCTCCTTAATTTACATACAATTTTGAGTTTGGGTCTATTAGAACTTTGGCCATTCTACTGCTAAGTAGATATATTTCTTTTAGCATATTTAATACATATTTTCTTTAAGACAAAACTAATCTTTTATGTGAATGTGCTATCTCGATTCCCATGAAGTAGTGTAGTCTCGCGCAATTTTTGATTTCAAACTTAGAATTTAGAAATCTCTTGAGCTAATTTATCCCCCTTGTGTTATCTTCTGTTAGTGTAATGTTATTAACATATATAAGTAGGATAATGTTCCCATAAGAGTCAATTTTGATAAACACTATATAGTTGACTACTCTTAAAGTCATGACTCTCAAAGTGTTGAGTTGAATTTGTAAAACTAGATTCTTGAAAACTGTTTCAATCCATACATGGATATCTTTAACTTTCATATTATTCTTCCTTTATTTGAGCTGAAATTAGATGGCTCAGTTATGGATGTCTTCTTTTTGAAGATTTTCATGGAGAAGTGCATTCTTAATATCTAATTATTACATATTTCAACTTTTATTTATTACAAGAGAGAAAATTCTTTTAATTGAGTTGAGCTTGATTATGGGAGAAAATATTTCAAAGTAATCTACTTTAGGTGTTTGAGTATATATCTCTTGGCCACTAATCATGGCTGATACTGACATTTTCATTCTATTTGATGAAAGCCCATTTATATCTCACTGCTAGTTTATTTGTTAGTTTTGATTCTAGTTTGTAGGTATTACTTTTGTTTAGAGCTTTCATCTCAAATTTTGCTTCTCTTAATCTTTCATTTGTAAGTATCTTGTCCCGTGTTTTGGGAATTCTATTTACTCTTAGTGTTTGAGCAAATTGTCTATATGCTGGTGTTAATAAGGAGAATGAAATATATCAATTGGGTGTCTCGTGCACTCTTTTATTTCTTTTTTTTATTACAATTGGCTAGTAATTTTCATTTTTTTATCCTCCTTCATTATACTCAAATTGTTGTTGATATGTGGACTTTCATCTGGTGAGTCTGATTGGTTGGGGTTTTGATTTGTAATCTCACTTTGCTTTTTTTTCTAGAATTCACCTGTGTCTATTTTTTTTGGTTTTTGATTAACTCAATTGTATTTTTAGTGAGTTTCATAAAGATAAGTAGGATTGTGTCTTGCTGTGTATTTTGGTCACCCATTGTGTTCTCTAGACATTTTTGCCCTTAATAGAGTAATATGCTAGCTTATCATAGCATTTTATATCAGTTGAGGTACAAATTTTATGTGATTTTGGGTCATAATATTTATATCCTTTTTTGAGTCTTAGAATATTGTAGAAAAATGCATTTGATTGATTTATGTTTTGATTTATCTCTAAATGAATTATTGCCATGAATATAATATAAACAATGAAAAATTTTTAGTGGTAAATGCAAAGGATTTTCATTTTGATGAAGAATTTCAAAAGAGCTCTTATTATGAAATATGATACAGTAAATACTGCATCACTCTAAAAGAATGATAATATATTTCTCTTAAATAACAGTGGTCTAGCAATTTTAGTAGGTGTTATTTTTTCTTTCAACAATTTGTTTTTTTTTAATAACTTTATTTTGTTGAGCTATTTAAGCACATGCAATTCGAGATAATATACCATTGTCTCTTAAATATTTATGAAATCCTCAGAACATGTATTTTTCTTCATTATTTCATCTTATGGTTTTAAATTAGTTTCTAATTTCTTTGTGAAAGGTTTGGAAATTTTTGAACACTTGGCTTCATTTTCAATGGATGTAGACATATTGCTTTGTGTAACTATCTATAAAAATTACAAAATACTTGCAACTATTTTAAGATGATATTTTAGCAGTTCATGCATCGCTGTAAATTATATTGAAAAAAGTAATATTAATTTTATTCAACTTGGATAAGTACACAGATCGATAATGCTTAGCATACTTACATGTTTGACACAATTAATTGCTAGATAATATAGTACTACTGAATAATAACCTAAGGATGTAATGTGATAATTGACCAAGCCTGCAATACTACTTGATAGTTTCCTCCTATTGAACCAACAACATCTTTAAACTTGATGTGTCATTCTTCAGGATATAGAGATCTTTATTTTCAACATCCCCACCAACTTTTTTTTGTGTAAAAGTCTTGAAAAGAGCAGTATGTTGAATAACTAGCTAACTAAGAATAGACTGATGAGAAACTTTGGAACATAAAGGGAAGATGTGAGTTTGAATGATGGTAAATGTATATCACCTTTTTCAACAACTACCGAAGCTGCCCATTAATTAGGCTTATAAATCTAGTGGGGACAAGACTCACTTAAATATTTAAAATAAAATTTGTTACCTTTCATATAGTCAGAAGTCCTTGAGTCAATAATCAAGTGGCTTCTTTGATTGCTTCGATCGGAGGCAATAGGATTCTTGTCTTGTATTGTGAGGAGAGCAATTTTCCTAATCAGCTAGTCATACTCTTCCTTTTGAGATTGTAACCCGAGTCTTTGTGCCTGCTTTCTATTGTTTTCTATCTGCTATTGATTTTGCATGGATATCTGTTTGGGACATTTTTAGCCCATGCTGGTTAGCCTACTATCAGCGAATACTTATCAATAGAATAACCTTGTTTCTTATGCTTGGTATATCTCAAGTTGCTTCTGTCTTTCTTTTTGCCAGCAAAGCCCCCTATTTCTCTTCCTCTAATTGTAATTTATCCTCTGTCATATGTTGGATCCCCTATTGAGACCGTGATCATAACTCTCTCCTATGTTCTTGTGATTAGAAGAGATTGTGCCAACTCTCTGGAGTCTCATATATCTCTTTTGTTGGGGGCAGTGCACTACCATTCAATAAATTATCTTTATACTACTCGTTCTATGACTCTAATTCATATAAAAACTGCATGATCTTTTGTTTCTCATAATTTTTTCTGTTTTCTTTTATTTTGTCTGATTTGCAATAATATAATTGATTTCGCAGACCAATCAACACATTAAATTATGTGCTTGATTGTTTATCATATTGTTATAGATTATATATTTGTTCACGGGTTGAGAAGACCCGTGACAATTCTTGCTCCTATACATTTTCGTGAATTGTTACAGTGGAGTAGTTTGTGACTTATTTCGGGTTCTATGTTGTTCAGGAGGACAGACATCACTTTTGAAACCTCTTGCTCCCAACCTTCTAGTTTTGCACGATCCTTTGACGGGTTTTCTATCAAATACTTGCACTTCTAAGATTTGAAGTAAATCTCTATATACTTTGCTTATTGGAGATAGTTCTGAATGTCTTTTAAAGTTGTGGTGGTGATTTGAAGCTTTCCCTGTCTTTGTGTGGCTTGCACTTTTCATTCGCGGCCATACTTTGGCTTCTTGTGTTGCTCTCAGTTTTCTTGGGCTTAAAGCTCCAATGCTATGTTAAATTAGGGACTATGAATCTAGGATTTTGGCCAGTAGCTTTAGATTATCGTTATTGCTACTGAGATTATAATCATTACATAAAACCCTAGTTCTCTTCATCTGTATAGAGAGAATTCCTAATTGTAGTATCTATTCCTATTTGGGTTGGACTCCAGTCTGATTACATTAATTCCTGAAGTTTTGGGCTTTTTTGGGTTTGGATTACATGGGCTTTGATGAATTTGAGAATTCAAATAATTGGAACATACATTAGTGCAACTATATTTTTTATCTCGAGCCAATATGGAGTTTTGAACCCTCCGTTTTTTTAACAATTTCACTATATACTTCTTATCCCAATAGTTTAAGCTGTATCTAGAACATTGCTAGTTCTGTAGTTCACTCTTCTTTCATGAGAACGATGAACATCAATGTGTTGAAAATAATGTTGAATTAGGCTTAGATTTAGTCCAACATAGTCACATCATATGACCCTGTTTCTCTCAACAGTAAGTATTGGAAACAAAACTCCTACAAAGAAAAGCTCAGAGTGACCTTGTTTCTCTCAATCCTTGACAAGGAGTACAAGCCTATCAAAGCTTAGTTCTTGTCAGAAAAAGATTACTCAAGACTCCAAAGGGCTAATCTTCACTATAGAAGCCCAGGTTCAATCCTTGAGGTTGCTACCATGTTAAAATTAGAAAGAGTTTGGTAGAGAAGCTGGGCGTTGTGCCCATACAAGCCTTGTAGTCAGAGAGAGGGGAAGAGGCCTTAGAGGTATGAAGTGCTTTCACTATGGGAGAACGAATCACACCATAGACATGTGTCGGATCTTACACAGTGAATTTGTCCTCGCAAACACAACACAAGCAACCAGTGAAAACTTATATACACCAGAATTTACCAATCAAGCCAGGTATCCTCCACAGAAAACCTGAATCTGAGTCCCGGCAGATAGGACTAAGACAAAGTCATGCAAACCATTAGAAGTTTAACAGCCTCGGCGTCAAGAGCTTCAGCCAATATAAGTAATAAAGCAACACAAATAGGCCCTTTACCCTAGATCATTGACTCATGAACAACTGATTATATGACTGGTAACCTTAAACTCTTCTCTTCTCTCGTAACATTGCTTGAAACTAGCCATGACACCCTAGCCACTGGAGAGAAAGCCATGATAAAAGACAGAGGACAAATAAACACTTACTCTCTCAACTTATCCTCTTCTTCTCCTTAAATTCTCTTGCAATTTTCTCTCAGTTAGCGAACTAAGAACATGAATTGTAGCATAATCTTCTTTCCCTTTTATTATATTTTTTAGGACGTTCACACGAAATAGATAATTGGTGGAAGATGGAGGACTCTACCTATTGGATCATGGTAGAAAACAAACTAAAGCCTATACTACTCAACAAGATGATATCTTCTTATAGCATTGTTGATTAGGTCATTTGTTCTTTTCCAAACTTAGGATCATGTTTTCTAGGAGTCGTTCACAGCCTACACTTGTGAGGATTGTGTTTTTGAGTAGTTCATAGCCTGCTCTCTCTTGTGAGGCTTGTGAACTTGCCATAGATCATAGAAATACTTTTCCTTCTCCAATCAATAGAAGGAACTTGCAGCTCTTTCATCTAATCCATAGTGATGTTTGGAATTCTAGGCAAAGTTCCATGGATGAGTGTAAATATTTTGTAAGTTTTATTGATGATTACTCAAGAGTGAATTGAGGTTTATTTAATGAGAAATAAATTTGATGTCAGTTACACATTTAAGCTGTTTCATAAAGAAATTCAGGACCAATTTGATATTTCAATTAAAATATTGAGAGCTAACAATAGAAAGAAGTATGTAGCTAAAGAGCTCGGAGAGTACTTTCAAGCAAATGGAATCCTATTCTAATCTTCCTTCCCAACCAAACTTGGTTGAGAGAAAAACATACACCTTTTAGAGTTGGCTAGAGCCATGATAATTAATCAAAATGTACTCTATAAGTTGTGGGATGATGCTGTACAAACATCCTACCTCACCACTAGAATGCCACATCTCTACTTCAAGACAGAAGTCCTTTCTGGGTCTTTTGTCTTGAAAAAGAATCATTTCATGTGAACCCTAAAATATTTGATGTGTTTGTTTTGTCAATGACATTAACATCTCTAGATATAACTCTAATCTAAAGCCATCAAATGTGTATTCTTAGAATATTCAAGGTCACAAAATGGAATACAAATGCTATGATCTTATGAAACACAAAAGATATATTTCTGTAGATGTAACCTTCTTTGAAAAGACCCCTTGCTTCTGTAAGGGAAGTAAAGATTTTAATCTTGTTAGACAACAACATCCGTCAAAATAATCTTAGCACTTTAGCTCAGCCTGTCCATGGCCAAATCTCTACTATGCTAGAGAAAGAAACAAACAATAGGTTTGATATTATTTACACCAAGAGATAAAAGAAAGTCTCTACTGAAGAAGCAGCTTTGCTACTCAAAAAGATCCATATCCTCCACAAATTCATGATCAATCTGAAAATAAACCAAGTATACCAACCACAATGGCTGATTATTGCCTTCCTATTGTCTTTAAAAAAAAGAAAGAACCTGTATCAAATATCCTATAAGTAATTTGTATCCTATGTAAGTCTATCTCCTACTTACAAACACTTTGTCTTAGCTATCTTTGCCATCCCTACAGCCAAAACCATTGTTGAAGCCTTGATAAATCTTAACTTGTGAAGGGCCATGGAAGCTGAAATGGATGCTCTGCATCAAAACTACACATGAGAGCTTGTGCCACTACTAGAAAGAAAGAAGACTATGGGCTGTAAATGAACATAGTAAGGTATAGACTAGATGAAAACTAGACAACAGCCAAATTAGTTGCAAAATAATTCACACAAATCTATGAAATACATTATTTTCATACCTTTTTACTAGTTTCCAACCTCAAGTGAGGGTGATACTGTCCTTGACAGTGAATATGAGTTGGTCTTTATCTCAATTAGATGTCAAATATGCATTTCTTCATGGAGGTATAAAAGAAGAGGTATACATGACACAACCCCCTGATTTCATCTACTCTAGAGGACAAAAATTAGTGTGCAAACTTAAGAGAGCTTTGTATGGCCTCAAATAATTATTCAGAACATGGTTTGATATGTTTAGTACAATTGTGATTGGCCATAGATTTAGAAGAAGCCAATTTAGCTACTCAGTTTTCATAGAGAAGTAAGGTGAGGAAAAGCATTATACTACTTGTTATATGTGGATGATGTAATAGTGATGGGTGATGATGCTGAAGATATAATACAACTAAAGGATGTCTTGAAAATACAGTTTGAGATCAAAGACCTCGACAAGCCACACTACTTTTTAGGGATCGAAGATCACTCCTCCAAAGGTATGGTATTATCTAAAAAAAAAATACACATTAGATCTACTGAAAGAAACAAGCCTCTTTGGAAGCAAGAATTCAGATACTCTTATGGATCCAAATATCAAACTGTATCGTAATTAAAGAACTGAAATTGATAATCTAAAACAATACAAAAGATTAGTAGGCAAACTCATATATCTAATTATAATAAGGGTAGACATTGTTCTTGCAGTGAGCAATGTTAGTTAGTTCGTCAATCACAAAGGAAACTCCATTTGAATGCGGTCTACAAAATTCTGAAATATCTAAAGGGAACTCTTGGTTTTGGCTTGTGTTATACTAAACATAATAATTTAGACGCCTATTGCTATACTGATACAGACTGGGCCAGTTCTTCTGTTGACAGGAGGTTTACCTTAGGGTTTTGTACATTTACTAGAGGAAATATGGTGACTTGGAAGAGGAAGAAGCAATATGTACTGGCTAGATCTGCAGAAGTTGAGTACATGGCATTGGCTCTAGGCACTTGTGAAATTCTGTGACTACAGTCATTAATGAAATAGCTTGGCTTCCCCACACACTACCCTAGGAAACTTTATTGTGACAATCAATAAGCTCTACACATCTCTAATAACTCAGTGTTTCATGAGAGAACTAAACTTACTGAAGTGGACCTTCATTTTATGAGAGAAAAGTTTTTGGACAAACAGACATCAACTAAGAGGCAGCTGATAGATGTTCCCATGAAGGCTTTGAGAAAGGAGAGTCTACAAACTGATGTCCTTAAGCTGGGAATGTTCGACGTTTGTGCTCCATCTTGAGAGGAGAGGGGGGCGGCGGCGTGGGTGGGTGGGGGGTGTTGAAGATAATGTTGAAATAGGTTTAGATTTACTCCAACATCATTACATCATTGATAACTTGATCAAAAAAACTGATGTCCTCCTTGGAGAAGAATGCCCCTTATACAATGAATACAAGTTGAAGAAAATAAGGCATATCCTAAACAAGGAAAATATTTACAATTATTACAGGTATAAAATCAGCCATAGAATCTGCTAACTTTGGTATAAAATCACCCATAGAATCTGCTAACTTTGGTATAAAATCAGCCATAGAATCTGTTAACTTTGGTATAAAATCAGCCATAGAATCTGCTAATTTTGGTTTGCAATTAGCCATAAAATCTGCTATCGTTGAATGACTAGCTAATTCCTTTGACATCCCCCCTCAAATTGATGCGGGTAAGTCAACAAGCATCAATTTGCTAACAAGAAAGTTATGTCGCTGTCGTGTCATTGGTTTGGTGAAAATATCCGCAATCTGTAGAGTAGTGGAGATATGTGGGAGAGTGATAACTTGGCGATCATAGGCCTCCCGGATAGAGTGACAGTCAACCTCTATGTGCTTTGTGCGTTCATGGTAGACAGGATTGGCTGCAATTTGGATGGCACTAGTGTTGTCAGCATGTAAGGGAGTAGGTTGATCTTGGGTGAAACCAAGCTCTGTTAAAAGACCACGTAACCAAATGATTTCTGAGCATGCAGTAGACATGGCACGGTACTCCGCCTCAGTGGATGATTTGGAGACCGAGTCTTGCTTCTTGCATTTCCAAGAGATAAGAGCATCACCAAGAAACATACACCATCCGGTAGTTGATTTTCTTGTGTCCGGACAACCAGCCCAATCTGCATCACTATAGGCCTGTAGTTTGAGGGAAGAACCAGTAGGGAAGAATAAGCCATGACTTTGTGTGCCCAGGATATATCTGATGATGCGGCGGACTGCAGATAGGTGGAGATGCCGAGGGGCTTGCATGAACTTGCTGACAATATGGACAGCATAAGAGATGTCCGGGCGGGTGATAGTTAGATAGATAAGACTTCCAACCAGCTTGCGATATAAAGTGGGATCCTCAAGAAGTTCCCCTTCACCCCGTCGATATTTTACATTAATTTCCATTAGGGTGTCAACAGAATTAGTGTTTGTGAGTCCTGCTAGCTGAACCAAATCCATAATATACTTGTGTTGATTCAAGAAGATACCTTGAGGCTGATGATGCACCTCTAACCCCAAAAAATAGGTGAGTGGGCCGAGATCTTTCATGTGGAAAGTAGAGTGCAACAAACTCTGAAGTTTAGATATAGCCTCCATATCAGAACCAGTGATGACAATGTCATCCACATAAACAAGAAGAACAACTATGCCCTTGGATGTCCGTTGGAGAAAAAGTGAGGAGTCATACTGGCTTTGTGTAAATGAAAAACTAAGGAGGGTCGATCGAAACTTTTCAAACCATACTCGTGGTGCCTGCTTCAATCCATACAAAGAGCGTTTTAGTTTGCAAACTTCATTAGGGGAAGAAGTGGGCATACCGTAGGGAAGTTTCATGTAAACTTCCTCCTTGAGATCACCATGCAAGAAAGCATTCTTTACATCCATTTGATGTAAAGACCATGATTGTGATGCTGCTAGGGCGAGTATTGTTCGTACAGTGGTCATTTTGGCTACTGGTGCGAAGGTCTCTTCATAATTTAGGCCATACTCTTGCTTGTTGCCAAGAACCACCAATCTAGCCTTGTAACGTTCTATGGATCCATCAGAACGAAGCTTGATAGAAAACACGAACTTACTACCAAGAGGTTTCACAGATGGTGGACACGGTACAATATCCCATGTTTGGTTTTCTTTAAGTGCAAGAAGTTCTGTTTCAATAGCTCTCCGCCAACATTCATGCTCCATAGCCTGCTTATAGGATGATGGAATAGGAATAGAGGACAAGGTGGCTGTCAAAGATAAAGGAGAGGTGAAACCATACCTATCTGGTGGTTTACGAACTCGAGTACTTTGTCTGAGAGGTGCTGGTGCAGTTGTTGGAACAGGATCAACATTAAGGGAATGAGCTGGAGGGGGCCCGAGAGGTGCTGGAATCTTGCGTTGTTGGTAGACTATGAGAGGCTTTGAAGGCATGGAATCTTCAGAATGATTAGTAAACATTGGCAAAACAGAGAATGAAGGAGAAAGGTCATCCTTGTGTGTGGAAAAAAATACTGATTTTCAAAAAAAATCACATTTCGAGAAACCCGAATACGTCGTAGGTTGGGATCATAACAAAGAAAACTTTTTTGGTGCACCGAATAGCCTAGAAAAGCACATTGAACAGCTTGAGCTGTTAGTTTTGTCCGTTCGTGTGTAGGAAGATGAACATAACACACACAACCAAAAGTACGAAGATTAGAATAATTTGGGGTATGACCAAATAACCGAAAGAAAGGGGAAACATGATTCAAGGAAGGAGAAGGTAACCTATTGATGAGATAGACAGCAGTTGAGAGAGCTTCACACCAAAAACGAGAGGGTACAAATGACTCTAATAGGAGGGTGCGAACAACATCTAGAAGGTGTCGATTCTTTCTTTCAGCCACCCCATTCTGTTGAGGGGTTGAAGGACAAGACCTTTGAGAAATTATACCATTGGTTTGTAAAAATTCTTGAAATAAATGAGACATGTATTCTCCCCCATTATCAGAACGAAGAATTTTGATACTAGCAGAAAATTGGGTCTGAATATGTGCATGAAAAAGCTTAAAGACAGAAAACAATTCATCTTTAGAATGCAGAAAATAAATCCATGTGAAGCGACTATAGTCATCAATAAAAGTGACAAAATACTTGTAATTAGCATGGGAAGTAACTGGCGCTTTTCCCCACACATCACTATGTATCAAATCAAAAGGCTGGACTACTTTAGGTGTGTGAGTGGGAAATGGCAGAACTTTACTTTTTCCAAGCCTACAAGAATTGCAATCAAATTGAACAGTACTAAGAGATGGTGACCGTTTATTGCCAAGTAAACCAGAATTTAGCAAAGTATAAAGCACATTAGAGTTTGGATGTCCAAGGCGTTTATGCCATACTCGGTAATCAACATAAGCAGAATTGCAAGTGATAATAGATGAAGAGGAACATGAAGACATAGGAACTGAAGAGGAAAAAGACGTCCAATTTTAGGCCCCCTTGCGATCATCTTTCCTGATTGCTGATCCTGCACCACACAACCAGATTTAGAAAATTCCATTTTACAATCTTTTTCAACTAATTGTCCAACAGAAACAAGATTAGTGGTAAGGTTAGGAGAGACAAAGACATTGGTTATGGATGAAGAAACATCACCAGTGGCAGTGATAGGTAAGGAATTTCCATCAGCTGTATAAATCTTGAGATTTCCAGGATATTTATTTACATTGGTGAGGAATTTAACATTGTTTGTCATGTGATGGGAAGCTCCAGAATCAAAGTACCACGGTGAAGGTTTAGAGAAAGGTTTACCTGAGAGTCCTAATGCGGAAAATGTAGAAATGATCATTTGCTGAATCATTTCAGGTGTCACAGATTGAATAGGAGTAGGAGCACTTTGTGTCAGATGAGCTTTATCCTCAGAACTACCAGCATTAGAAGAACTAACTGAGACAGTGTATGCCGTTCCAGATCTCTTGGGAGGTCGAATAGGACATTCCTTGATAATATGTCCATCCTTTTTGCAATAGTTGCAGAATTTTTTTGAACAACTTGAAGCATAATGGTCAAATTCTTTGCAGCAATAACACTGAATAGTACTCATGTCCTTACCTTTTGACTTGCCTTGGGCTACATAAGCCATAGGAATAGGAATGGATTTAATTTGTTTCATGGTGGCTTAAGTGAGAAGCCGTTGTTCCTCACGAAATAAATCATTAAGACATGCATCCAAGGATGGAACAGTTTCCCGATTCATAAGATTAGATCTGGTGCTTTCAAATTCAGATCTCAATTTCATAAGAAATTGATCCCTCTTAGTAGTTTCATGTACAGATTGAACAGAAATAAGACCTTCGGGAGGTAAGGTAGCATAGACAATATCAGTATATTCAGCCCAAAGATTCATGAAGATAGAATAAAAATCTGAGATTGAGAGACTGTCCTGTTGAAGACTTGCTAGCTCGTATTCAAGTTGAAATCGACGAGCAGTGTTGTGTTGACTATAGAGTTTTTTCAGATAATTCCACATTTCAGCTGCAGTTTTGAAGGGTCGAAGATTCAAGATGATGTTGGATTCTACAGATCCTAGAATCCATGTCATGATTTGAGCATCCTTGACTTCCCACTTGGAGTGCTCATCCTTGTCTTTGTCAGGTGCAGGTTTGCTGCCATCAATATGACCCCATAGATCTTTGCCTTTGACAAATATCTTGAAGTGAAATGCCCAGGCTGAGTAGTTTTTGCCATTAAAACGAATCAAGGATTCATGCTTGTCTGAAGACATGAGGCTGAGATAACTTGATCAAAATAACTAAGAATAATGAACTGAACTAGGACTGAGAGAAAGAGATACAGGAGAATTCAGAACTCAAGCTCTGATACCATGATAACTTGATCAAAAAAACTGGTGTCCTCCTTGGAGAAAAATGCCCCTTATATAATGAATACAAGTTGAAGAAAATAAGGCATATCCTAAATAAGGAAAATATTTACAATTATTACAGGTATAAAATCAGCCATAGAATCTGCTAACTTTGGTATAAAATCAGCCATAGAATCTGCTAATTTTGGTTTGCAATCAGCCATAAAATCTGCTATCTTTGAATGACTAGCTAATTCCTTTGACAATCATATGGCTGTGAACGCAAAGAAGTCTACCCTACGAAATATCAAGTAATGCTGAAATGCTTCATCACTGTCTATTCTCTGTGTAATTCCGTCTTGTCGGTTTCCCAGTCAGACTAGGAAATAGACGAGGAAAGCAGGTAGAGAAAGGACCCAATTAGGTTTAGAATAGCTCCCAAGTTGGAAACCTATAAGGAGTAGGACTTGGAGTGGGATTTCTCTCTTATAAATATGCTATCAATCCCACAGGTTAAGTAGAGTTTTTCAGCCCTTTCTTTCTCTCTCTATCCCTGTTTATCAGAAAACCCTAGCTCAACCTGCAAATTTAAGCACTTTACCAAACTCTACATAATCCACAGAAAAACCTCAACACAATAAATGATCTCTCAGTGTAACAATTGTTCATTGTTTGTTCATTTGGTAGCAATTTTAGAATTGTTCTGCATTGTTAAGCATATTGTGTTTGGAGGTTATAAGACCGATTGTGACCATTATTTATTTATTGGTCTGCATGTAGTAAGCATGTCATTCATTTTCAAGGTTAAGAGTGGAAATCATGAACAGAGTACTGATGTAGGAGTTCCGAGTTCCTGTCATTGAACTTGACAGGAACTCGGAGGTCAATAGAAGCTCTAATCTGATTGTTGTATTTACAATTTTTTTTCTATTATTGCTTTATAATTTATGAAACTCTTCAGCTCTTATTAGAAATTTAATGTTGCTTAACTCAGCATGTGTCTTTCTCCTCGTTTCTATTCTAACATATAAATGTTATCTACTGTTGCAGAGACACAGTGTTGGCAGGACTGGCTTGTATTTGGGGACTTGTTTTTCTTTCTGATGAAGAGTGGTTCCATTGATTTTCTTGATTTTGTTCACAGACTTGTATCACGAGTTATGAATGGAGATCAACATATTCTTTGGAGCAATCATGTGACATGGCTTCTTGCACAGATTATCCGAATTGAGAATGTGATGAACATTTTAAGATCAGACCCAAAGAAGGTTGGTTTTCAGCATAATATTAATTCCAATTGTTTTTTGTTGTTGTCAATTTCTCTCAATTTTCTAACATTGTTTCTTTTCTTTTTTGTTTGAGATTTTTGGCCATATAACCTTAGAAAATACTAAAATTATGTCTGTCTTTTGAAAAATCGTAATTGCTCCTATTCCCCTGCAAATTCAATTTATTTAAATAAATACCCTATCATTAATTTTCATTAGTGCTTATCTGAATTGTTTTTGACCAATCTTTTTTAAAATCATTGATTCTGAGTTAGACATCCTTTCATTTATTTCATATTGATTTTGCCTTAACTAAGCACACACTAATAAAAGTTAATTAGGAATATTTATTTAAATAAACTGAATTTACAGGGTCATAGGAGCAATTATGTTTTTTCAAAGGACATAAATACAACAGTATTTTCTAGGGGTAAACAAGCAAAAATTATGCTGTTCCATTTTCATTAGTTTGAAATTTGCTAATCTGCTTTGTTGGTGCTATTTTCATATTGGTGTTAGTGTTTTGCTTTTCTTTATTTCAGGTTGAGACAATCAAAAAGATAATTTCATTTCATAAAGAGGATAGAATTTCTGACTCAAACAATGCTACTGCTCAAAGTATTCTTCTTGACTTTATAAGCAGTAGCCAAACCTTGCGTATTTGGTCCTTCAACACTCCTATCAGAGAATATTTGAATAATGATCAGCTTCAAAAAGGGAAACAAATAGATGAATGGTGGAAACAAGTGACAAAAGGTATTTTTCAACACTTCTCACGTCTTGCTTTACATATTTGCTTTTGGTGCCTCAATCCTAATGCACAACTAGGATTATTATCCCTTTTTCACTTCTTTTGAAGAACAAGGAATATCCTACTTGACTTCTTGTAAAGCCAAAGTTCATTAGGGCAAAATGGAACTCATCAAACCATGCTTAGAAGACTGTTTAACACCATATGTAGCTATTTTTAATTTTCAAATATAACTAGTTCCTTTAGTAGATAAAACATCAGAAGGAGGTGCCATGTAAATCTCCTCAGTTAAGTATCCGTGAATAAAAATGTTCTTCACATCTAGCTGAAGCAATTTTCAGCTTTTGGCCCTTTACTGATAGCCAAGGACAATACCACTCTTATTGAGTTTAACCTAGCAACTGGGGAGAAGGTTTTACAGTAATCAACTCCAAATGTTTGTGTAAAGTCTTTTGCAACTAATATTACTTAATATCTTTCAACAGAACCATCTGGTTTATATTTAATTATAGAAGCCCATCTACATCCCACAGGTTGTTTTCCTTCGGGCAATTGAACCACCTCCCAAGTATTGTTCTTGTATAGGGCCTCCATTTCTTTAACCATTGCTTACTTCCAGTTTCTATTAGCTAGAACCTCTTTGATATTCTTAGGAATTTTAGTGGCAAAGATTGGAAAGTCAAAAGCTTTATAGGTAGGTGATAATAAGGAATAAGACACAAATTGGCTAATTTGGTGAACAGCACATGATGGCTTAGGTTTTTTTGAGAGCAATGGGAAGATCATCTTTTGGTGTGGTATCAATAAAGCTAGATAGCTGGAGTGTAGCCGGTTGAGTAGGACAGCTCTTCTTCCTTCCTTTTTGTGTAGACAGTCACCTCCGAAATAGATTTTGAAGATGCATCAACAGAAAGGTCAGAATCACAGATTGGAAACGGTAGGACAGTAGATTGAGTAGAATTAGGTTCAACTTGAGTAGGGGCAGAGGCCACACGATCTGAAATCTGCTTCTCTTTCTTTGGATACTAAGATAGGTCCTCAAAGTTACATGAGTAGAGGTATATATTTTGTGAGTTGATGGATCATAACACCTAAAGTCCTTGTGAATTGGAGAATACCTTAGAAAAATACATTTGTGAGATCCAGTTTTTAGCTTATTTTTAATGGGATCATTAGTATGGACAAATAATATACACCCAAAGATCCTAGGAGTCAATTGAAATGGATTATCATTTGGATAAAGAACTTGAAATGGGCTTTTATGTTCCAGAAGTGAAGGAGCCCTATTAATCAAATAACATGAAGCTAAAACTGCATCACTCCAATAAAGAACAGGAATATTTCTTTCAAAGAGTAGAGCCCTAGAAACCTCAAGAAGGTGCTGATTTTTCTCTTGAGGCGTATTTGTACAAGAGATTTGAAGAAGAATTCCTTGTGTATGTAGGTAAGATTGAAATTCTATTGAAAGATAATTCCCTTTCATTGTCAGTTCCCAAAATTTTGGGATGGACATTGAACTGGTTAAGGATCTCTTTGTGAAAAAGATGAAACATAGCACAGACTTCTGATTTCTTTTTCTCATGAGATATACACATGTCATAGGGGAATGATCATAAATAAAAGTCACAAAATATTTGAAGCCCCCTAAGAAGTATGTTTAGAGGTCCATACTGCTTTATGGTTTAAAGGTCCATACATCATTATGATTTAAGTGAAAAGGAGAAAAGGAGAAAAGGAGAAAGACTTCTTTATTAATTTGAGGGAAATACATAGACTCGTGGTGCTTTGCAAGTGCACAAGCTTGACATAAGGTTTTTCTTAAACTATGACTGTTAGTAAAGATAATTCTAAGGATAGAATTTGCTGGATGTCCAAGTCTATAATGCCATTTGAATATGGTTTCTAAAGAACTAAATAAAGCGGAGCTAGATAAAGCGGGTTGATTGAGATTTGCTGCACCTTGATGTCAAGAAGGATCCAAAAGATAGAGCCCTCCTTTCTCATGACCTTCACCAATCATCTTCCTTGATTGAAGATTATGAAATACATAATATGAAGGAAAGAAGGTAACACTACAATTAAGGCTCTTGGTGAGTTGGCCAACTGATAACAAGTTGTATGGAAACCAACTTTACAAGTTCACAAGCTTGACATAAGGTTTTACTTAAACTAGGACTGCTAGGAAAGATAGATCTAAGGACAGAATTTGATGGATGTCCAAGTCTATAATGCCATTTGAATATGGTTTTCACAAAGCTAAATAAAGCGGAGCTAGATAAAGTGGGTTGATTTAGATTTGCTGCACCTTGATGTCAAGAAGGATCCAAAAGATAGAGCCCTCCTTTCTTGTGACCTCCACCAATCATCTTCCCTCTTTGAAGATTATGAAAAACACATTATGAAGGAAAGAAGGTAACACTACAACTAAGGCTTTTTGGTGAGTTGGCCAACCGATAATAAGTATGGCAACCTAGGTACAAATAAAACTGACTTCAGAGGTAATGAAAAAACTTTAAAATTTACTGAGTTCAGAGGTAACACTACAACTAAGGCTTTTGGTGAGTTGGCCAACTGATAATAAGTATGGCAACCTAGGTACAAATAAAACTGAGTTCAGAGGTAATGAAAGAACTTTAAAATTTACTTTGCCTAGAACAGGGTACGGTGAGCCATCTGCAAGAGTGACATGTTTAGAAGCAACAGGGTTCTCAAAGGAAGAGAAAAGCATTGGTGTATATGATCAGATGCACCAGAATCTATAATCCACTGAGGTTGAGAGAAGCGTGAGGCTATGTTTGCTGCTGAAGATGGAGAAGAAGGAGGAACCATAGTTGCAGTTGACTTAGACTTCTGGAGCAGTTGACTTAGAATTCTGCTACAGAAAAAAGTAATAGACTCCATCTCAGGGGAAGCTGAAGTTGCAAAATTAGTTGCAGAATTTCCTTCACTGGATTGCCCAATTGTTGCATTAGCCCAAGCAGATTTTCCCAAGTAGCTAGCATCTATCTATTGTATGATTAATTCATCCACAGTGGCAGCACCTCTTATTATTTTCCTCTACCATGACTAAATCTGCCTTGCTAAAAACAATTTTGATTTCTACCACCATCACCGCTACCAGAAAAGCTTGTATTGCTGTTCACTGGTACAGTTCCTTCACTTAAAGCTTGTTGAACTGAGGTAGGAGCTGAGGTAGATACTCTCAGTAGCTGGAAGTAAACATTACTGACTGAAGGTAGATCCATACTGCTCATGAACTGTCCTTTAAGGTTGTCGTATTCTGGATCTAACCCATATAGAAACTTTAGCAATTTTGAACTCCTCTCCTTGCCTTTTCTGCTTCAAATAATGCCATCTTGCAAAGTTATAGCTTTGCAGATCTTTTCTCTGTATGATGATACTTTTATTCAAGACAAAAACTCGACCTAGTGCTTTGATACCATGTCTGAGTTACAGATTCTAGGTTTAGGGTCGAGGAGAAATATAAAACTAGAGGCAAAACTTCATAATAATCAGCGGATCCTTCTAACAGGTGCTCCATCCGCAAAAATAGATGCAGAGTGCTGTTTTGAATGTGCTTCATGAAACTTCCTATCCATCTGTAGGCATCTGATTTGTTTTTTTATAACCAAGCGTTACTTGTATGGTGATTAATACCAAATGACCCATTTCTATGTGGAACATAGTAAGGGTCCATTAGATCGTCAATCCAATCAATGGTCAAATGGCAACTGACCCAGATTTTACTGTGAAACTTCCTAGAGTCATGAGTTTTTAGATTGGAATTCAAATATCTTATTTCTATCAAAAAGTGCTTTTGAGTCACTATGGCTCAAAAGGTACCAAAAAGCTTCAACTCCATTTTGATTTTTTTGGCTTTTTATTTTGGTGGCAAGGTTTTACTTTTTATTTGAGGTCTTTGCTTGTATGAAGGGCTAGGATTTAAAAGTTTTTAAGGTTATGTTATGTGAGGGCTATAAATATTTCTAAGAAAACAGTTGAAGGGTCATTTTTTTACTAATACC
>RXID01014722.1:0-109867 GCA_005019695.1 Trichopus zeylanicus subsp. travancoricus
AGGAGTAGTATTAGTAGTGGTAGTAGAAGAAGGAGAAGTAGTAGTAATAGTAGTCTCAGTAGGTGCAGCAGCAGTAGTAGTAGTACTAGCTATAGTATTACTAGTAGTAGTAGTAGTGGAAGTAGTAGGAGTAGGAGTAGTACGCGGAATAGGTGTAGGAGAGGGAGTACTAGTGGGAGTAGTTGTAGTACTTGAAGTAGCAGCAGCAGTAGTAGCAGCAATATTAGTGGTTATAGTAGTGGTAGTGGCAACAACAATAGTAGTAGCAGAAGTAGTAGCCATAGCTGTAATAGTAGTAGTAGTAAAACTCATAGGGATAGTAGTAGTGGTAGCAGCAGAAGTAGTAGTAGGAGGAGAAGTAGTAGTAGTAGCAGCAGTAGTAGTGGTAGTAATCGTAGAAGTTTTAACAGTAGTAGCTATCGTAGCAGGAGTAGTCGGAGCACTAGCAATAATAGTAAAAATAGAAGTAGCAGAAATAGTAATCGAAGTAGTAGTTGTAGTAGTAGTAGTTGTTGTAGTAGCAGTAGTAGTAATACAATTAGTATTAGTAGTATAAGTATTAGTAAAAGTTTTTTTGTAGTGATAGTATTAGTTATAGTAGTATTTTTAGTAGTAAAATTAGTTATAGTTGTTGTATTAGTAGTTGTAGTAGTAGTACTAGTAGTAGTAGTTGTAGTAGGAGTAGTAGTAGAAGTAGTCATTGTAGCAGTAGTTGTGGTAGTCGTAGTAGTTGCAGTAGTAGGAGTAGTAGTAGTAGCAAAAGTAGTTCAAGTAGTAGTAGTAGGATTAGTAGCCATAGCAGTAGTTGTAGCAAGAGTTGTAGGAGTAGCACTAGTAGGAGCTGTAGTAGTTGTAGTTTTATTAGGATAGAAGAAGAAGTAATTGTGGCAGCATTCGTTGCTATAGTAGTTGTAGCAGTTGTAATAGCAGTAGTAGTAGTAGTAGTAGAAGCAATAGTGGTAGTACAAGTAGAAGCAGTAGTTCCAATAGTCACAGTGGTAGTAGTAGTACTAGTAGTAGTAACAGTAGTAGTAAAAGAAGAAGAAGTAGTAGAGGTAGCAGCAATAGCAGTAGCTGTAGTAGTAGTAGTAGAAACAGTAGTAGTAGCAGTAGTAGTACTAGTACTAGTTGTGGTAGCAGTAGTAGCAGTAGAGGTAGCAGTGGTAGTAGTAGTAGTGGATGTAGTAGTAGTAGCAGTAGTAGTACTAGTACTAGTGGTGGTAGTAGTAGTAGCAGTAGTGGTAGCAGTAGTAGTAGTAGTAGTACCAGTAGTAGTACTAGTACTAGTAGTGGTAGCAGTAGTAGCAGTAGTGGAAGTAGCAGTGGTAGTAGTAGTAACAGTAGTGGCATCAGAAGTAGTGGCAGTAGTAGAAGCAAGTGTAGCAGTGGTAGCACTAGTAGTAACAGTAGTAGTACTAGTAGAAGTAATCCATGTAGTAGTAGTAGTAGAGGTTGTAGTGGTAGTAGTAGTGGTAGAAGTAGTAGTAGTAGCCATAGTAATAGAATTAGTAGTAGCTGAAGTAGTAGTTGCAGTAGTAGCAATTGTAGCAGTAGCAGAAGTAGCGGTAGTAGTGGTAGTAGGGGAGAAAATAGTAGTTGTTATTGTAGGATAAGTGGTAGCAGTTGTTGTTGTTGTTGTGGTAGTAGTAGTAGTAGTGGTAATTGCAACAGCAGTAGCTATAATAGTTATAGCAGTCACAGTATTAGTAGTAGTAGTTATAGTAGTAGCTGTATTACTAGCAGCAATAGTTGTAGTAGTAGCTGTATTATTATTGGATAAGTAATGGCAGTAGTTGGAGTAGTAGTTGTAGCAGCAACAATAGTAGTTATTGTAGTAGTAGCAGCAGCAGCAGTAGTAGTAGCTGTTGCAACAGTAGCTACAGCAATAGTAGTAGTAGAAGTAGTAGTAGTAGCAATAGTTGCCGTAGTACAAAGAAGAAGTATTAATAGTAGTAGTAGTAGTAGTAGTAGCAGTAGAAGTAGCAGTAGTAGTAGTAGTTGTAGTAGTAGTAGTAGTGTTAGTTGCTGTCACAGTAGCAGTAGCAGTAGTAGAAGGATCATTAGGAGCAGCAGCAGTAGTAGAAGGAGTAGTAGTTGTTGTAGCAGTAGTTGCAGTAGTGGTAGTAGTAGTATTATATTAGTAGTAGTAGTAGTAATAGTAGTAGTAGCAGAAGTAGTATTAGGAGTAGTAGTATTAGGAGTAGTAGTCGTCGTATTTATAGTAGTAGTAGTAGTAGTATAGTAGTAGTATTAGGAGGAGCAGTAGCAGTAGTTGTTGTAGTGGTAGTAGTATTAGGACGAGGAGGAGTAGTAGTAGTAGGAGTTGTATTATTTGGAGCAGTAGTATTAGTAGTAGTAGTAGTAGCAATAATTATTGTCATAGCAACAAAAGTAGTATTAGGAGGAGGAGTAGTAGTAGTAGTAGAAATACTATTAGTTGTCTTAAATGCTGTAGTAGCTGCAGTAGTAGCAGCAGCGGTAGTAGTAGTAGTAGTAGTAATACCCGTAGTAATAGAAGAAGTAGTTGTAGGAGTAGTATTAGCAGTAGTAGTAGTAGCTGGAGTAGTAGCTGTAACAATAGTAGCAGTAGTTGTTGTTGTTGTTGTAGGATAAGTAGTAATAGTTGAAATTGTAGGAGAAGCAGTAGTAGAAGTAGTAGCAGTAGTAGTAGTTATAGTTGTAGTACTACTAGTAGCAGAACTTGTAACAGTAGTTGTAGTAGTAGTAGTTGTCGTAACAATAGTAGTAGAAGTAATAGTAGAAGTAGTAGTTGTAATAATGATAGCAATAGTAGCAATTGTGGTAGTAGTAGCAGTAGTAGTAGTAATCGTGTGAGCAGTAGTGGTAATAGTAGTAGTAGCAAGAGTAGCAGTAGCAGTAGCAATGTAGTACCAATAGAAGTAGTGCCAATAGTAGCTGTAGTTGGAGAAGTCGTAGTAGTAGTAGTAGTGGTAGCAACAACAACAACAATAATAGTAGTAGCAATAGTTGTTGTTGTTGTTGTACTGGCAGTAGTTATAGCAATAGTAGTACTAGCAGAAGTAGTAGCAGCTACAGCAGAAGTCGTAGTAGCAGTTGAAGTAGTGGTAGAAGTGGTAGTAGTAAGGGTGGTGGCCATAGCCATTGTAGTAGTTATTGTAGTAGCAGTAGTAGTAGTTATAGTAGAAGTAGTAGCAATAGTAGTAGCAGTAGTAGTGGAAGTGGTGGTAGTAGTATTACTAGTAGTAGTTGTAGTAGCAGCAGTAGTAGTAGAGTTGCAATACTACTAGCAGTAGTATTAGTAGGACATGTAGAACGAGCAGTAGTATTAGTAGTAGTTGTAGTAGTTCTCAGTAGATGTTGTTGTAGTAGCAGCCGTAGTAGCACTAGTAGTAGAAGTAGCTACAATTGCAATAGTATTTACTAGTAGGAAGAGTAGTAGCAGTAGCACTAGTTCTAGTAGTAGTTGCTATAGTGGTTGCAATAGTTGAGTTACAGAGCAGTAGCAGTAGTCATAGTAATGGTCATAGCAGTAGCAACAGTAGTAGTAGTTGTACCAATAGTAGTATTAGTAGTGGTAGTAGCAGTAGTTGAAGTAGTGGTAGTAGTTGTAGTAGTAGAAGTAGTAGTGGTAGTCTTAGTAGTAGTAGTAGCAGTTGTACTAGTAGCAGCAATAGTAGTAGTTGCAGTAGTAGTATTAGTTGGAGAAATAGAAGGAGTAGTAGCATTAGTAGCAGCAGCAGCAACAGATGTAGTAGCAATAGTAGTGTTAGTAGTAGCAGTTGTAGTAGTAGTAACGAACGCGGTGGTTGTATTTGTTGGAGTGGAAGTTGTAGTAGTAGTTGTTGTAGAAGTAGTAGTAGTAGTATTAGTGATAGCAGCAACAGCAGTAGCTGTAGTAATCGTAGCAAAACTAGTAGTAGTAGTAGTATGAGTAATAGTAGTAGTAATAGTAGTGGTAGTTGTAGTAGAAGTAGTAATAGTAGTAGTAATAGGACTAGTAGTAGCAATAATAGTAGAATTAGTAGCAGTAGTAGCAGATGTAGAAGTATCAGTAATAATAGTAGTAGTATGAGTAGCAGTAGCAGGAGTAAAAGTCATGGCAATAGTAGTAGTAATAGGAGGAGGAGTAGTAGTAGTAGTTGTTGTTGTTGTAGAAGTAGTAATACTAGTAGTAAGAGTAGTAGTTGTAGTTGTTGTGGTAGTAGTAGTTAGACTAGTTGTAGCAGTAGTAGTTGTAGTTGTAGTTGTAGTCGTAGTAATATTTGTAGTAGCAAAAGTAATAGTAATAGTAGTAGTTGGGGGATTACTCTAGTAGTTGTAGCAATAGTAGCAGCAGTAGTAGTATAGTAGTAGTAGTACTAGTAGTAATAGCAGCAGCAATAGTAGTAGTAACAGTCGTAGTACTAGTAATTATAGAAGTAGTAGTAGCAATAGTTGTAGCAATAATCATAATAGAAGTAGCAATAGCAATAGGAGTAGTGGTTGTGGTAGTAGTGGTAGTAGCAGCAGTAGTAGTAGAAGTAGTAGTAGTAGTAACAGTAGCAGCAGCAGCAATAGTAGTAGTTGTAGCAATAGTTGTAGTAATAGTATCAGAAGTTGTATTAGGAGTAATAGTAGCAGTAATAGGAGCATAGTAGTAAACGTAGCAGCAATAGCAGTAGTAGTACGAGTAGTAGTAGAGGTAGCAGTAGTAGAAATAGCAATACCAGTAGTAGCAGAAGTAATCGTAGTCGTTGTAGCAGTAGAAGTAGAAGTAGTAGTAGCAGTAATAGTAGTGTTGTAGTAGTAGTAGTAGCAGCAGCAGCAGCAGTAGTAGTACTAGCAGTAGTAGAAGTAGGAGCAGAAGTAGTAGTAGCAGTAGCAGTAGAATTAGTAGTGATACCAGTAGTAGTAGTAGTAGAAGTAGTAGTTGTGGTCGTAATAGTAGTAGTTGTTGTAGTAGTAGTTTTCATGGAAGTATTAGTAGTGTAGTAGTAGTAGTAGTTGTTGTTGTTGTTGTTGTGGGGGTAGTAGTAGTCGTAGGAGTAGCAGCAGCAGAAGTAGTAGTAGTAGCAGTTGTACTAGCTCCTAAGTGAGTAGTGTAGTAGCAGTGTAGTCATAGGAGTAGCAGTAGTAGTAGTACTAGCATCGGTGCTATGTGCTAACTCATTGGTTATGTATTATCAAGCATTTTTGTTCGCTCCAAAGTGAAATCTGCGCAATAGCTCCTACGCTCGGTATTGAATGGAATTGAAAGAAGAGGGCAATAAACGTATGCTCTGTTCTAACTCCTTTGTCGTCGTCATCATTGTTGTTGTTGTTGTAGTAGTTGTCATAGTAGTAGTAGTACGAAGAGTTGTAATAGTTTTAGTAACAGTAGTGGTAGTAGAAGTAGTAGTAGTATTAGTAGTGGTAGTATTAGTCGCAGTTGTAGTAGCAGCAGTAGCAATAGTAGCAGTAGTAGTAGCAATAGTAGTAGCAATAGTAGTAGCAGTAGCAGTTAAAGTAATAGCGGAAGTAGTTGCAGGGGGAATGTAGCAGAAGTACGAGCAACAATAGTAGTAAGTTGTAGTAGTAGTAGCAGGGGTGGTACTAGTTGTAGCAGTAGCTGTAGCAGCAGCAGCCGCAATAGTAGCAGCAACAACATTAGTTTTATTAGCAGCAGCAGCAGTGGTAGTAGTAGTTATAGTAGTAGTAGTAGTACTAGTACTAGTAGCAGCAGTAGCAATAGTTGTTGTTGCCATAGTAGTAGCAGAAGTAGTAGTACCAGTAGTAGTTGTAGTAGTAATAGAAGTAGTAGTAGTAGCAGAAGTAGTAGTAGTAGTAGTAGTAGTAGTAATAATAGAAGCAGGAATAGTAGCAGCTGCAGCAGCAGTAGTAGCAGTAGTAATGGAAGAAGGAGTAGTTTTAGTAGTAGTAGTAGTAGCAGCAGCAATAGTAGTAGTAGTCGTAGGAGTATTAGTAGTAGTGGGAGTAGAAGCAGGTGTAGTGGCAGCAGCAGTAGAAGAAGTAGTTGTTATTTAGTAGGAGAAGTCGTACCAGCGTTAGGTGTAAGAGGACTCATAGTAGGATTAGTAGTAGTAGTAGTAGTAGCAATAGTAGCAGTACTAGCAGTACTAGCAGTAGTTGTAGTAGTCGTAGTTGTAGTAGTAGCAGTAGTATTAGCAGCAGCAGTAGTAGTAGTGGTAGTAGCAGTAGTAATAGTAGCAGCTATGGAAATAGCAAGTTGTAACAGTAGTTGGAGCAATAGTAGTATCAATAGCTGTAGCAATAGCAGTAGTCGCAGTAGCAATACTATTAGCAGTAGTAGTAATAGCAATAGTAGTAGCATTAGTAGCCGTAGCAGTAGGAGTAATAGTAGTAGTTATTATTGTTGTTGTTGTAGTTGTAGCAGTAGTAGATATGGTAGTAGTAGTAATTGTTGTTGTTGTTGTTGTAGAAGTAGTGCAGTAGTAGTAGTATTGGTGGTAGTAGTAGTAGTAGTAGCCATAGTTAGTAGTAGTAGTAGGAGTAGGAGTTGTAGTAGTTGTTGTTGTGAGTAATAGTAGCTGAAGTAGTTGTTGTTGTTGTGGTAGGAGTAATTGCAGCGACAGTGGTAGAAATAGTAGTAGTCGGAGTAGTAGTAGTTGTTGAAGTACCAGCAGTAGTAGTTGTAGTAGTAGTAGCAGTAGCAGCATCAGTAGTAGCAGTGGTTGTGGTAGTAGTAGTCATAGTTATAGTAGCAATAGTGGTAGTTGTAGCTGTTGCAGTAGAGACAGTAAGTGCAATAGTAGTTGCAGTTGTAGCAGTAGTAGTATTCATGGAAGCAGTAGTTGCTGGGGCAATAGTAGTAGTTGTAGACGTTGTAGTTGCAATAGCAGTACTAGTGATATGAGTAGTAGTAGCAGTAGGAGTATCATAAGCAGTTGTAGGAGTTAGAGTAGTAGTAGTAGTGGTAGTATTAGTAGCATTAGTAGTAGTAGCAGTAGTTGTCGTAGTAGTAGTCATAGTTGCAATAGCAATAGTGGCAGTTGTAGTTGTAGCAGTAGAAGCAGTAACTACAGCAATAGCTGCAGTTGTAGCAGTAGTAGTAGTCATGGAAGCAGTAGTTGCCGAGGCAATAACAGTAGTTGTAGATGTAGTAGCGGTAGTAGCAATACTAGTGTTATGAGTAGTAGTAGCAGTAGGAGTATCATAAGCAGTTGTAGGAGTTAGACTAGTAGTAGTAGTGGTAGTAGTAGTAGTATTAGTCATAGCAGCAGTAGTTGTAGTAACAATAGTAGTAGGAGTTGCGGTAGTGGCAATAGCGTTAGTAACAGTAGCAGCCACAGTACTAGCAATAGCAGTAGCAATAGTTATAGTTGTAGTAGTAGTAGTATTAGTAGCAACAGTTGTACTAGTAGGAGTAGTAGTAGTAGTAGTATTAGTGGCAGAAGTAATGGTAGTATTAGGAGTAGTAGTCACATTAGCTGTAGTTGTCGTAGTATTAGTGGCAGAAGTAATGGTAGTATTAGGAGTAGTAGTCACATTAGCTGTAGTTGTCGTAGTAGTAGTAGCAGTAGTAGTTGCAGTACTAGCATTAGTAGTAGTAGTTGTGGCATTAGTAGTGGTAGAAAGTAGTGGTAGAAATTGTAGTAGTTGTAGCAATAGTAGTAGTTGAGTAGTTATAGTAGTAGTAGTAACAGTAGCTGAAGTAGTAGTTGTAGTAGTAGTAGTAGCAGCAGTAGTTGTAGTTGTAATATTAGAACAAGCAGTCGGAGTGGTTGTGGTAGTAGCAGTAGCAATTGTAGTATAGCTGCAGTACTAGTAATAGCAGCAATAGTTGCAGTAGTTGTAGTGGTAGTAGGACCAGTAGTCGCCGTTGTAGCAACTGTAGTTGCAAAAGTAGTAGTAGCTATTGGAGTAGTTGTTGTAGGGGTAGTTGTCGCAGTAGTAGTAGTATTAGTAGTAGTAGCAATAGGAGGAGTAACAGTTGAGGCAGTAGTAGCAGTTGTAGTCATAGTGGTTGTAGTAGGAGCAGTGGCAGTAGTCATAGCTATAGGAGTAGTAGTAGTAGTAATAGTAGTAGTCGTAGTAGCCGTAGTAGTAGCAGTAGTAGTAGGAGTAGTGGTTGTAGTAGTAGTAGCAGTGCTAAGAGTTGTTGCAGCAGTAATTGTTGTAGTAGCAATAGTAGTAGAAGTAGTATTAGTAGTTGCAATGGTAGTTGATGTAATAGTAGCAATAGTAGTGGTTGTCGTAGTAGGATTAGCGATAAGAGTAGTAGCAACTGCAGCAGCAGTAGGAGTAGTAGTAGTAATCATCGTAGCAGTAGTAGTTGTACTGACAATAGGAGTAGTAGTATTAGCAGTAGAAGTTGCAGTAGTAGTTGTAGTAGAAGTAGCAGTGGTAATTATAGTAGTTGTAGGAGTAGTAGTTGCAGTAGTAGTAGTAGTAACAGTTGTAGGAGGAGTAGTAGTAGTAGTAGTAGAAGTACTAGTAGTAGTTGTAGGACTAGCGGTAGTAGTAGTAGCAGTAGTAGTAGTTGGAGGAGGAGTAGTAGTAGTAGGGGTAGTAGTAG
The DNA here is from genome assembly GCA_005019695.1 of Trichopus zeylanicus subsp. travancoricus. Lineage (NCBI taxonomy): Eukaryota > Viridiplantae > Streptophyta > Magnoliopsida > Dioscoreales > Dioscoreaceae > Trichopus > Trichopus zeylanicus. Next base: position 8,498 of record RXID01014722.1, read on the forward strand.
TTGGAGGAGGTGTAGTAGTAGTAGTAGGAGTAGAAGTAGTTGTAGTAGTAGTAGCAATAGTAGTAGCAGTAGTAGTAATCGTAATAGTTGTATTAGCTGCAGTAGTAGTAGCAGTTGTTGTTGCAGTAGCAATAGTAGCAGTTGCGCTAGCATTTGCTACAGTTGTGGTTGTAGTAGTATGAGCTATAGTAGTAGTAGTAGTAGTAGTAGTAGCTATAGCAGTAGTAGCAGTTGCAGTAGTAGTAGCTATAGGAGTCGAAGTACTAGTAGTAGCAGTAGACATAGTAGAATTAGCTATAGCAGTAGTAGCAGTTGCAATAGTAGTAGTTGGAGGAGTTATAGTTCTAGTAGTAGCAGTAGAAATAACTGTAGTAGTAATAGGACTAGTAGTAGCAGTAGTTGAGGCTATAATAGGAGTAGTGGTAGTAGTAATAATTATAGTAGCAATAGTAGTAACTATAGTAGTCATTGTAGTAGTAGTAGTAGTAGTAGTAGGAGTGAGAATAGTAGTAGTAATAGTTGTAGTAGTAGTAGTAGTAGGGAAGTAGTAGTAGTAGCGGTAGTATTAGCAAAAGTAGTTATAGCACAAATAGCAGCAGCAAGAGTCATAGTCATAGTAGCAGTAGTAAAAGTAGTAATAGGAGTAGTATTAGTAGTATTATGAGTAGTAGTAGCAATAGGCGTAGAAGTAGCAGTAGTGGTAGTAGGAGTGACAGCAGTAGCAGCAGTGGTTGTAGTAGTTGCAGCAATTGTTGTAGTAGTTAAATTAGTAGTAGCACTAGTAGCAGTAGTAGTAGCAATCCTAGTATTAGGAGTATTAGTATTGGTAGTAGCAATAGTAGTAGTAGTAGTAACAATAGTAGTAGTAGGAGGAGGAGGTGTAGTAGTAGTAGTAGCAGTACTAATAGTAGTAGTAGTGGTAATAGTATTACTAGTAGAAGTAGGAGGAGCAATAGCAGAAGGAGTAGTAGTAGTAGTGGTTATTGTTGGAGTCAGAGTAGTAGTAGTTGTAGTGGTAGTCGTAGTAGTAGTAGTAGTAGTAGTAGTAGTAGTAGTTGCAGTAGTGGCTATTGTGGTAGTAGGAGTAGTAGTTGTGGCAGCAACATTTGGATCAGTAGCAGTAGTAGTAGTAGTAGTAGTAGTTGAAGAAGTGGCAGTAGTACAAGTAGCAAGTGGTAATAGTAGTAGTAAAAGTAGTATTAGTAGCAGTGGTAGTAGTAGGCGGAGTATTAGTAGTTTTAGCAATAGCTGTAATAGCAGTAGAAGCAGTAGCAATAGTAGTAGTTGTTGTTCCAGTAGCAGTAGTAGAAGAAGTAGCAGATTTAGTTGTGGTAGTGGTTGAGGCAGTAGTTGTCGTAGTTGTAGTAGCAACAACAATAGTTCCTCTAGATGTTGCAGTAGTAGTGACAGTAGTAGTAGTGCCAGTAGCTATAGTAGTAGAAGCAGTAGTCGTAGCATTTAGTTCTGGTAGTAGTAGTGGTTGTTGCAGTAGTACTTGTAGTACTAGTAGTAATAGTAGTAGTAGTAGCATCGCCAGCAGTAGTACTAGTTGTTGCAATAGTAGTCGGAAAAGCATTAGTTGTGGTAGAAGTAGTAGAAGCAGTAGCAGTACAAGTATTATGAGTAGCAGTAGTATTAGGAGTGAGAGTCGTAGTAGTAGTGGTAGTGGTGGTAGTAGTAGTTGTTGTACTAGTAGTAGTAGTAGTAGTAGTAGTAGTAGTAGTAGTAGTAGTAGTAGTAGTAGCAGCACCTGCAATAGTGGTAGTAGTTGTAGCAGTAGTAGCAGTAGTGGCAATAGCATTAGTAGCCGTAGCAGCAACAGTAGTTGCTGTAGCTATAGCAATAATTATAGTAGAAGTAGTAGTTATAGTAGTAGTAGCAGTTGTTGTATTAGTGGCAATAGTAGTAGTAGAATTAGGAGTAGTAGTCGCAGTAGCAGTAGTAGCAGTAGTAGCATTAGTTGTAGTAGGATAAGCAGTAGTGGCATCATCATTTGTAGCAGGAGTCGAAGTAGTAGCCGTAGTAGTAGTAGTTGTGGCATAAGTAGTAGTAACAAGTTGTAGTAGCAATAGTAGTAGTAGCAGAAATAGAAGTAGTAGTAATAGTTGTGGTAATAGTAGTTGTAGTAGTAGTAGTAAGAGTACTAGTAGTAACAGTAGTATCAGAACAAGTAGTAAGAGTGGTTACAGCAATAGCAGCAGTAGTAGAACAAGTAGTAGGAGTGGTTGCAATAGTAGCAGCTGCAGTAGTAGTATAGCTACAGTCATATTAATAGCAGCAGTAGTAGCAGTAGCTGTAGTAGTAGAAGGAGTAGCGATAGTAGTAGTAGCAGTAGCTATAGAACTATTCGTAGTAGGAGTAGTGACAGGAGTAGTAGTAGCTGCAGCAGTAGAAGTAGTAGTTGTAGTAGTAGTAGAAGTAGCAATGGCAGCAGTACTAACAACAATGGTAGTAGTATTCGCAGCAGGAGTTGCAGCCGTAGTCGCAGCAGTAGTAGCAGGGGCAATTGTAGTCCCTGTAGGAGTAATAGTTGTAGTAGTCATAGTATTAGTAATAGTCGTAATAGTTGTAGTAGTCGAGTATTAGTAATAGTCATAGTAGTAGTAGGAGTAGTAGTAGTAGTAGTGGTAGTAGTAGTAGTAGGACTAGCACTAGCAGTAGTAGTTGTAGTTGGAGTAGGATTATTAGTAGTAGTAGTAGTAGGAGTAGAAGTAGTTGTAGTAGTAGTAGTAGTTGCAATAGTAGTAATAGTAGCGGTAGTAGTAGCAATTGTTGTTGAAGTAGCAATAGTAGCAGCAACGCTAGCATTCGCAGCAGTTGTGGCCGTAGTGGTACGAACTATAGTAGTAGTAGTGACAGTAGTAGTAGTTGTAGTAGTAGTAGCTTAGGAGTCATAGTTCTAGTAGTAGTAGCAGCAATAGTAGTAGCAATAGTTGTAGGAGTAGGAGTAGTGGTACTCGTATTAGTTGTAGCAGCAATAGTAGTAATTGTAGTAGTTGAAGCAGCAATAGTAGTATTATGAGTGGTAGTAGCAGTAGGAGTAGTCGTAGCAGTAGTTGCAGTAGGAGTGAGAGTAGTTGTAGTAGTGGTGGTAGTAGTAGTAGTAGTAATAGTGTAGCAGTAGTAGAAGTGGTAATATTAGCAGAAGTAGTAATAGTTGTAGTAGCAGCAGCAAGAGCAATAGTGATAATAGTAGGAGTAGTAGTAGTAATAGCTGCAGTGGGACTAGTAGTAGTAGTAGTGGAAGTAGGAGTGAGCGTATTAGTAGTAACGGTAGTAGTAGTAGTAGTCATAGTAGTAGTCGTAGTAGTTGCAGTAGTTGTTGTAATAGTTGTATTAGTAGTAGCACTAGCAGTAGTAGCAGTAGCAGTCATAGCAGTAGGAGTACCAGTAGTGACAGTAACATTAGTAGCTGTACCAGTAGCAGTACTACAAGGCGCAATAGTATTAGTAGTTATAGCTGTAGCCGCATTAGTAGTACTAGTAGTAGTAGTAGCAGTAGGAGGAGGAGGAGTTGTTGTGATAGCAGCAATAGTGATAGTAGTAGTAGTAGTAGTAGTAGTTGTTGTTGTTGTTGTATTAGAAGTTGTATGAGGATTGGTGGTAGCGGAAGTAGTAGTAGTAGTGGTTGTAGTAGGAGTGAGAGTACTAGTAGTAGTAGTTGTTGTAGTATTAGTAATATTAAGAGTAGTGGTAGCAGAAGAAGTAGTAGTAGTAGTTGTCGTAGTAGGAGTTTTAGGTGTAATACAAGTTGTAGCGATAGTTGTAGTGGTAGTAGTAGCGATTGTAGTTCTTGGAGGAGTTGTAGTAGTAGTAGGAGGAGGAGGAGGAGGAGGAGTAAAGCAGTAGTAGTGGTAGTAGTTGTAGCAGTAATAGCAGTAGTAGGAAAAGTAGTAGTAGTTGTAGGTGATGTACTAGTAGTAGTCGAAGTAGTATTAGTAGTAGTAAGAGTGGTAGTAGTACTAGTGGTAGTAGCAGTAGTAGCAATAATAGCAGTCATTGTATTCGCAGTGGAAGTAGCTATCGTAGCAGTAGTACTTAGAATAGTTGTAGTGGTAGTTAGAGTCGCAAAAGTAGTGGCGGTAGTAGCAGTGTACTAGCGGAAGTAGTAGTAGTCGTTGTTGTAGAAGTAGTAGAAGTTGTATTAGTAGTACTAGGGGTGGTTGCTGTTGTAGCGGAAGCAACGGTAGTAGTAGTAAAAGTACTAGTTTTAATAGTCATAGTAGTTGTAGTAGTGGGAGTAGTAGTAGTATTAGTAGCAGTAGTAGCACTACTAGTAGTAGTAGTATTAGTAGCAATTGTAGTAGTAGTAGTAGCAGTAGAAGCAATAGTAGCCGTTGTTGCAATAGTAGTAGTTGTAGAAGTAGTTGTGGTAGTTGTAGTAGTAGTAGCAGTAGTATCAGTAGTATTAAGAGTAGTATTATCCGTAGTAGCAGAAGCAGCAGCAATAGTGGTAGTAGTGGTAGTAGTAGTTGTAGTACTAGTATTAGTAATAATTGCAGTAGCAGTAGTAGTAGCAGAAGCGCTAGCTGTTGTTGTAGAATTTGTAGTTGTAGTTGTAGCGGTAGTAGTAATAGTAGCGGGAGTAGTAGTAGCAATAATAGTTGTAGTTGTAGTTGTAGTTGTAGTAGCAGTACTAGCAGTAGTAATAGTTGTAGTAGCAGTACTAGCAGTAGTAATAGTTGTAGTAGCGGTACTAGCAGTAGCAATAGTAGTAGTAGCAGTAACAATATTAGAGTAGCATTAGTAGTCGTAGCAGTCGTAGTACAAGTAGTAGTGGTAGTAGTTGTAGTAGTAGTAATAGTATTAGTAGTTGCAGTAGCAGTAGTAATAGCAGCAGTAGCTGTCGTAGTGGCGGTAGTACGAGGAGTAGTTGTAACAGTGGGAGAACTAGTAGTAGTTGTAGTCATAGCAGCAGCAATAGTAGTAGTAGGAGTTGTAGTAGTAGTAGCAGTAATTGCAGTTGTAGTCAACGTCGTCGCATTAGTAGTAGTAGTACTAGCAGTAGTAGTAGTAGTAGTAGTAGCCGTAGTAGTAGTAGTAGTGGTAATAGTAGTAGAAGTAGTAATTGCAATAGTAGCAGTTGTGGTAGCAGGAGTAGTAGTAGCCATAGTAGCTGTAGTAGCAGCAGCAGTAGGAAAAGTAGTAGCAGTAGTTTTGTTGAAGTAAAAATAGTATTAGTAGTAGCAGCAAAGTAGCAGTAGTAGTAAAAGTAGTATTTGCTGCAGCAGAAGCAGCTGTATTAGTAGTAGTTTTAGTAGAAGTAGTGGTACAAGTAGTAAAAGTAGTAGCAGCAGCAATTGTAGCAATAGTAGCAGAAGTAGTAGCAGTGGTAATAGAAGTATGAGTAGTAATTGTAGCAACAGCAGTAGCAGTAGTATTAGTGTTAGCAGCAGTAGTTATAGTAGTAGTAGTAGTTGGAGTAACAGCAGTAGTAGCAATTATAGTAGTAGTAGGAGTTGTAGTACCATCCGAAGTAGAAATCATTGTAGTAGGTGTTGTATTAGCATTTGTAGCAGTAGTAGTAGTCGTAGTAGCCGTTGCAGTAGTAGAAGTAGTAGTTGCAGTAGTAGTAGTAGTAGTACTAGTTGTTGTAGCAGTAGCAACTGCTATTATAGGATTAGTTGTTGCATTTGAAGTAGCAGAAATGTTAATAATAGCAACAGAAGTAGCAGATGTAGTAGTAGTAGTAGTAGCAATAGTAGCAGAACTTGGAGTAATAGTATCAACAGCAACAATAGCAGTAGTAGCAATAGTAGCAATAGAAACAGTAGGAGAGTAGTAGCAGCAGAAGCATTGTTAGTAGCAGTAGAAGTAGTGGTAGTGTTGTAGATGTAGTACTAAAAGTTTTAGGGGTAGTAGTAGTAATAGTTGTAGTAGTTGTTGTTGTTGTAATAGTAATTGCAGTTATACTAGGAGATGTAGTAGGAGTAGTACTACTACTAGTAGTAGTAGAAGTAGAAGCAGTAGTAGTAGAGGTAGTAGTAGTAGCCGTAGTAGTAGTAGTAGTAGTACTAGCAAAAGTCGTACCCATAGTTCTAGTAGTGGTAGTAGTAGAAGCAGTAACTGTAGTAGTGGCAGAAGTCGTACTAGCAGTAGTAGTAGTTGTTGTTATAGTACCAGCAGTAGCATCAACAACAGCAGCAGCAGAAGTTGTCGTAGTTTTGGTAGAAGCAACAGTAGCTGCAGTAGTAGTAATAGTCGTATTATTATTAGTACAAGTACTAGTAGTAGTACTAGTAGTAGGAATAGCAGTAGTAGTTGTTCTTGTTATTGTAGCAGAGCAGTAGAAGTAGTTGTAGTAGTAGTAGTGGTGGTGGTGGTGGTGGTGGTGGTGGTGTTAGTAGTAGTAGTTGTTGTTGTTGTAGTAGTTGTAGTGGTACTTGTTGTAGTAGTAGTGGCAGTAGTAGCGGTAGTAGCTGTAGTAGTAGTGGTGGTGGTGGTAGTTGTAGTAGTAGCGGCGGTAGTAGTAGTGGTAGTAGTAGTGGTGGTAGTAGTAGTTGTAGTAGTAGTGGTAGTAGTAGTGGTAATGGTAGTCGTAGTTGTAGTAGTAGTAGCAAAAGTAGTAGTTGTAGTTGTAGTAGTAGTAGTAGTTGTAGTATTAGTATTAGTAGAAGTAGCAGTAGTTGCAATAGAAGTATCAGTAGTAGTAGTAGTAATAAAAATATTATTGTTGTAGTAGCGATGGTAATAGCAGTAGTCGCATTCGTAGAAATAGTAGTAATGGTAATAGTAGTAACAGTAGTAGTAGTTGCAGTAGCAGCAGCAGCAGTAGTAGTAACGATACTAGCAGTAGTAGCAGGAGTAGCAGAAGTTGCAATAGTATCAGTCCAATTAGTAGTAGTTGTAGTAGTAGTAGCAGTAGTAGCAACAACAGTAGAAGTAGTACTAGTTGTGGTTGTAGAAGTAGTAGTAGTATTAGCAGTAGTAGAAGCAGTAGCAGCTGCAGCAGCAGTAGTAGCAGTAGTAGAAGTAGCAGTAGTAGTAGTAGCAACAATAGTAGAAGTAGTTGTTGTAACAGAGTAATAGTAGTAGTAGTAATAGTAGCAAATGTAGCAGCAATATAGCAGTAGTAGCGGTAGTGGAAGCTGTCATTATTATTGTTATTGTAGCAGTAGTGGCAGTAGTAGTAGTAGTAGCAGCAGCAATAGAAGTAGGAAAAATAATAGCAGTAGCGCTAGAAGTAGCAGCAGCAGTAGTTGTGGTAGTAGCAGCATCAGCTGGAGTACTAGTAGTAAGAGAAGTAGTAGCAGCGGTAGTAGCTATAGGAGCAGCAGTAGTAGTGGTAATAGTAGTAGTATTTGTTGTTGTTGTTTTAGTAGTAGTAGATGTACTAGTTGTAGTAGTAGTAGAAGTTGTAGTACTTGTACTAGTGGTAGTAGTAGTGGTGGTAATAGTTGTAGTAAAAGTAGTAGTAGTAGTAGTAGAAGTTGTGCTATCAGAAGCAGGAGGAGTAGGAGTAGTTGTAGTAGTAGAAGAAGTAGTAGTAGTAGTGATAGTAGTAATAGTAGGTGGAGTTATGGTGGAAGCAGCAGTAGCTGTAATTGTAATAGTAAAAGTCCTTGGCGTAGTAGCAGTTGTAGTGGTAGAAGTAGTAGTAGTAGTTTTTGTTGTAGTTGTAGCAACAGTAGATGTAGTAGTAGTTGTTATTTTTGTTGTTGTAGTTGTAGTAGTAGTACATATGGTGGTCGTAGTAGTAGTAGCCGTAGTAGTAGCAGCAGTAGTAGTAGCAGTAGTAGCAGCAGCAGCAGCAACAGCAATAGCAGCAACAGTAGCAACAGAAGTAGCAATAGTTGTAGTAATAATAGTAGTAGTAGTAACAGTAGTAGTACTAGTAGTAGTAGTAGCAACAGTAGTAGTACTAGTAGAAGAATTAGTAGTAGTAGTAGTAGTAGTAGTAGCAGTAGTAGAAGTAGCAGTAGTAGCAGCAGCAGCCGCAGCAGTAGTAATAGTTGTTGTCGTAGGAGTAGTAATAGTAGTAGTAGCAAATGTAGCTGTAGTAGTAGCAGTGGTAGTAGTTGTAGTTGTTGTTGTTATTGTAGCAGTAGTGGTTGCTGGAGCAGTAGTAGTCATAACACAAGTAGCTAAAAAACTAGCAATAGTGCTAGAAGTAGCAGCAGCAACTGTATTAGTAGCAGCAGCAGTAGGAGTACTAGTAGCAGTAGAACTAGTAGTAGAGGTAGTAGCTAAAGGAGCAGCAGGAGCAGGAGCAGTAGTAGTTGTAGTAGCAGTAATAATCATAGTTGTAGTGGTAGGTGTAGTAATAGTAGTAGCAGTAGATGCTGTAGCAGTTGTAGCAGCAGTAGTAGTGGTGGTAATAGTAGTAGTAAAAGTAGTAGTAGTAGTAGAAGTAGTAGTAGTATCAGAAACAGTAGGGGTAGTAGTATAAGTTGTAGTAGCAGTAATAGTAATAGTAAAAGTGCTTCGCGCAGTAGCAGTTGTAACAATAGAACTAGTAGTAGTAATAGTAGTTGTTGTAGTTTTAGTAGTAGTAGATGTAGTAGTTGTTGTTGTAGTTGTAGTAGTAGATGTAGTAGTAGTAGTAGTAGTAGTAGTAGTAGTCGTAGTAGTAGTCGTAGTAGTAGGAGTAGTAGTAGTAGTTGTTGCAGCAGCAGGAGCAATGGCAGTAGTAGTAGTAGTAGTAGTAACTGTAGTAGTAGTCGCAATAGTAGTAGTAGTAGTAGTAGCAGTAGTAACAGTAGTAGTAGTAGTTGTAGTAGTAGTAGGAGAAGAATTAGTAGTTGTAGCAGCAGCAGTAGTAGTTATAGCGGAAGTAGCTGTAGTAGCAGTCGTAGCAGCTGTAGTAGTAGTTGCAGTAGTAGCAAATGTAGCTATAGTAGTAGCAGTAGTGGTAGTAGTAGTAGTAGAAGTAGTAGTGGTAGTTGCTGTTGTCGTTGTAGCAGTAGTGGTGGTACTAGAAGTAGTGGTAGTAGTAGTAGTAGTAGTAGTAGCAAAAATAGTTGCAGTAGCACCAGAAGAAGCGACAGTAGCAGTAGTAGTTGTAACAGCAGCTATAGTAGTAGTACCAGCAGCAGAAATACTTGTAGTACTAGTAGCAGTAGGAGGAGTACTTGTTGGAGCTAGAGCAACAGCAGGAGCAGTAGTCGTAGTAGTAGTTGTAGTAGTAATAATAGTAGTATAGGAGTAGTAGTAGTGGGAGTAGTAGTTGGTGTAGCAATAAAAGTAGTAGGAGTAGTAGTAGTAGTAATATAGTAGCAGCAGTAGTGGTGGCAGTAGTAGTAGTAGTTGTAGTAGCTATTGTAGAAGTAGTGGTAATAATAGTAGTAGTAGTAGTAGCAGTAGCAGTAGTAGCAGGAGCAACAGGAGTAGTAGGAGTAGTAGGAGTTGTAGTAGTTGCAGTAGCAACAGCAGCAGCTGCAATAGTTGTAGTAGCGGCAACAATTGCAATAGTAGTAGTCGTGGTACTAGTCGTAGCAGCAGTAGCAGCAGTAGTAGAAGTAGTAGGAGTAATACTATTAGTAGCAGTAGTAGTTCCAGTAGAAGTAGTAATAGCAGTATTAGTAGTTGTAGTGGTTGTTGTAGTAGTAATAGTAGTAGTAGCAAAAAGAGTAGAAGTAGTAGTAGCCGTGGTAGGAGTAGTTTCTAATTGCAGTAGTACTAGTACTAGTAGTAAAATCAGTAATAGGAGTAGTAGTCCTAGTAATAGTTGTAGCAGTCGCAGTCGCAGTAGTATAGTAATAGAAATAGTAATTGTAGTATAAGTAGCCGAACTAGTAGTAGTGGAAGTAGTAGTAGCAGTAATAGTAGTATTAGTAATAGTAGTAGTAGTAACAGCAGAAGTTGTAGTAGCTGTAGCAGTAGAAGTTGTTGTACTAGCAGTAGTGCTACCAGTAGTAGCAATAGTAGAAGTACTAGTTGAAGTTGTAGTTGAAGTTGTAGTTGTAGTTGTTGTTGTAGTAATAGTAGTAGTAGCAGGAGGAGTAGTAGTAGTTGTTGTTGTTGTAGTAGTAGTAGTAGTAATAGTGCTAGTACTACTAGTAGCAATAGAAGTACTAGTAGTAGAAGTAGTAGTAGTATAGGTGTAGTAGTAGTAGTAGAAGTAGCAACAGTAGTAGCAAAAGTACAAGTAGTAGAAGTTGTTATTGTCGTGGTTGTTGTTATAGAAGTATTAGTAGTACTGTAGTTGCACTAGCATTAGCAACAGTAGTAGTAGTAGAATTAGTAGCAGCAGTAGTTGTAGTAGTAGTAGTAGTTGTTGTAGTGGTAGTAGTACTATTAGCAATACTAGTAGTAGTGGTGGTAGAGTAGTAGTAGCAGTAGTATAGCAGCAGTAGTAGTCGTAGTAGTAGAAGTAGTAGTGGGTAGAGTAGGTGTAGTTGTAGAAGTAGTATTAGGAGCAGTAGTAGTAGTAGTAAAAGTACTTGGTAGTATTAAAAGCAACAAAAGTAGTAGCAGTAGTCACAGTAAGAGTGGAAGTAGTAGCTGTAGTAATAGCCGTAGTTGCAATAGTACTTGTAGTAATAAGAGTACTAGTAGTAGTACCAAAGGCAATAGTACTACCGCTACTACGAATGCTACTACTGCTACGAATGCCAGTACTATTGCTGCTACTACTACATCTACTCCTACTGTTCTATTAGCTATGACGGCTACTATAGCTACTATTGCAACTATCACTTCTACTACCACTACTATTGCTATTGCTACTACTATTACTATTACTACCACTGTTACCACAACTGCTACGGATACTACTACTTCAACAACTACTACTATTACTACTTCAACAACTACATGTACTAATACTACTGACACTACTACAACTACTCCTATTACTATTTCAACAACAACAACAACTGCTACTAGTACTGCTGCTGCTGCTACTACTACTACTATGTATACTACTACTACTCCTGCTACTACAACTACTGTCGCTACTACTACTATAACTACAACAACTACTACTACTACTACTACTACTCCTACTCCTGCTACTACAGCTACAATTCCAACTACAACTTCAGCTAATACTACTACCGCTACTACTACTACAACATCTACTACTATTACGACTACTACTCCTGCTACTACTACTACTATTACTACTACTACTGTTGTTGTTGTTGCTGCTGCTTCTGCTTCTACTACTACTCCTGCTACTACAACAATAACTACTACTACTTCTACTACTAGCACTTCTACTACTACTACTACTATGACTACTACTTCTACTACTATTAGAACTACTACTACTGCCACTACTACTTCGACTACTACAATTTTTGCTACTACTACTACAACAATAACTACAACTACAACTACAACAACTACTACTAACACTATTACTACTACCAGTCCCACTACTACTACATCTACTACCGCTACTCCTGCTACAACAACAACAACAACTACTACTACAACTACTACAACTACTCCTACGGCTACCACTACTTCTACTACTACAACTACTACAACTACTCCTACGGCTACCACTACTTCTACTACTACTACTTAACTTTTGTTGCTACTATAATGACTGCTACTACTACGACTGCAACTACTACTACTACTGCTACTCCTACAGCTATTACTGTTACAACCACTATGACTACTAGAACTACTATTGCTGCTACTACTACTACTACTACAGCTCCGGCGACTACTACTACAACAACAACAGCTACTACTACTACTATAGTAGCTACTGCTACTACTACAAGTGCTACTTGTACTACTACTAATTATAACTACTACTGCTACTACTACGACTCCTACTACAACTGCTACTACAACAACAACTACTACTAATTCTATTACTACCACTACTGCTACATACTTCTACAACTACTACTACTACAACAACTACTATAGCTACAATTACTACAACAACTGCTTGTACTACTACTACTTCTCATACTACTACTGCTACTTCAGCTACTTCTGCTACGACTTCTACTACTTCTACTATTACTACCACTGTTGTTATTTCTACTGCTACTGCTACAACTTCTCCAACTACTACTACCTTTGCTACTACGGTTGCCTCTTCTATTAATTGCAATAATACTACTACTGCTAATACTCCAACTACAACTATAAGAATAATTACTACGACTGCTACAACAACAACTACTACTACTACTATTACTACTACTACTATTGTTGTTGCTACTACTACTACTACTACTTCTACTACTCGTAATTCTCGTTCAATAGCTGCTACAGCTACTACTACTATTACTGCTACCACTACTGCTACTACTTTTACTACTACCACCACCACCACCACTACTACTACTACAACAACAACAACTACTACTACTATTGCTACTATTACTACTACTACTGCTACAACTACTCCTATTACTATTACTATAATTGTTGTTGCTGCTGCTGCGACTGCTACAACTACTAATAGTAACACTCATACTATCCCCACTATGACTCTTATTACAACAACAACAATAACAACAACAACAACTACTACTACTAGGACTACCACTACAAGAAGTACCACTACTACGCTACTACCACTACAACAATTACTACTACTACTACTAACACGATAACTACTAGTACTAGTACTACTACTACTGCTACTACTACTACCTCCAATCCTACTACTACTACATCCTCCACCATTACTACTACTACTACTACTACAAAAATAACAACAACAGCAACAACTACTACTAGTACTACCATTACAACGAATACTACAACTACAACTACTACTTCCACTATTACTAGTACTACTACTACTACTCCTCCTCCTACGGCTACCACTATCACTGCTACTACAATGACTGCTACTACTACAACTGCAACTACTACTACTACTGCTACTCCACAACTATTACTGCTACAACCACTGTGACTACTACCACTACTATTGCTACTACTACTACTACTGCTACTACTTCGAAAACTACAACTACAACAACAACAACTACTACTACAGCAGCTACTGCTACTACTACAAGTGCTACTTGTATTACTACTAATGTAATTACTATTGCTACTACTGCTACTACTACAACTCCTACTACAAGTGCTGCTACAGCAACTACTACTACTAATTCTATTGCTTCTACTACCGCTAATACTGTTTCTACTACTACTATAACTATCACTATTACTACTACAGCTGCTGCTACTACTACTTCTACTACTACCACTACTGCTCCTAATACTTCAGCTAGTTCAGCTACTATTACTACTACTGCTATTGCTGCAACTGCTACTACTATTGTTATACAACAACTACGACTACTATTACTACAACTACTACTTCTACAATTACTACTCCCACTACTACTACTACCACTACTATTGCTGCTGCTACTACTACTACTACTACTCCGATGACTACTACTACAACAACAACAACTACTACTACTATAGCAGCTACTGCGACTACTACAAGTGCTACTTGTACGACGACTAATGTTTTACTACGGCTACGACTGCTACTACTACAACCCTACTACAACTGCGGCTACAACGCACGACTACGACTAATTCTAGGGCTTCTTTGCTTCTGCTACCCGCTACTGCTATTTCTACTATTATAACTATCACTATTACTACTACAGCTGCTACTACTACTACTTCTACTACTACCACTACTGCTCCTAATACTTCAGCTAGTTCAGCTACTATGACTATTGCTGCTATTGCTGCAACTGCTGCTACTATTGTTGTATAACAACTACGACTACTACTAGTACAACTACTACTTCTACAATTACTACTCCCACTACTACTACTACTACTACTACTACTATTTCTACTACTACAGCACTACAATTACTATTACTACTAGTAGTATTACTATTGCTACTATTACAACTGCTATTACAACTACTACTTCTATTGCTACTATTACTACTACTATTACTACACCTGCTACTATTACTATTACTACTACTATTATTCCTACTACTACTACTTCTACTACTACAACTACGTCTACTGCTACCACTACTGCCACTATTGTTACCACAACAACTACTACTACTATACTACTGCTACTATCGCTGTTGCCACTACCACTACTACTGATACCACAATTGTTGTCGCTATTACTATTACTACTGCTACTACAACCAGTACGGCTATTATTACCACTCGTACTAGTTAAGTCTACAACAACTACTACTACAACAACTACTACAGCTACTGCTACTACAACAACTGCTCGTACCACTACTACTTCAGCTACAACTTCTACTACTTCTACTATTACTACCACTTTTGTTATTTCTGCTTCTACTGCTACTACTTCTCCAACTACTACTACCTCTACTACTGCTGCTGCCTCTTCTAGTAATTGTAATACTACTACTACTACTATTGCTAATACTCCAACAACAACAACAACAACAACTACTACGATAGCTACAACAACAACAACAACTACTACTACTACTACTATTACTAGTACAACTATTGCTACAGCTACTACTACTACTACTACTAGTACTCCTAATTCTCCTTCAATAGCTGCTACTACTACTACTTCTATTATTGCTACTACTTTTACTACTCCCACCACTACCACCGCCACCGCCACCACTACTACTACTACTACAACTACAACTACTCCTATTACTACTACTATAGTTGTTGTTGCTGCTGCGATTGCTACGACTACTAATAGTAACACTAATACTACCCCTACTATGACTCCTATTACAACAACAACAACAACTACGACTACTACTACTACTACAACTACTACTACAACTACTACTACTGCTACTACCACTACAACAATTACTACTACTACTACTAACACGATAACTGCTAGTACTACTACTACTACTATTGCCGCTACTACTACTACAAAAATAACAACTAGTACTACTACTACTACTACTACCACCATTACGACTAATACTACAACTACAACTACTACAACCACTATTACTAGTACTACTACTAATGCTGCAGCTACTACTACTACAACTAGTACTATTGCTACCCCTACACCTACTACTGCTTCTCTTACAACTGCTATTACTATTACTCATCCTCCTCCGACTCCTAGTCCTACTTATGATCCTACTACTACTACTATTGCTGCTACTACCACAACTGCTAGTACTACTACTGCTGCTACTACAATTACTACTATTACTACTACTACTGCCACCACTACTACTACTACTACTACTACTACTACTACTTCTCCTGCACCTACTTCTACTCCTACAACTCCCAGTACAACTACTCCTACTACTTCTACTCCTAATACTACTAGAACTTGTGCTACTACTACTCCTACTTCAACTCGTACAATAGCAACTACTACTTCTACGAGTACTACTACTACTAACGGTACAACTACTACTATTACAACAACTAATATTGCTGCTGCTACTATTACTATCACTACAACTACTACTCTTGCTTTTGCTACTGCTGCTATGACTATTCCTTCTACTATAACTATTGCTGCTACTATCGCAACGACTACTCTGCTACTACTTCTACTACTGCTAATATTATTACTATTGCTGTTGCTATCATTACTACTACTGCTTTGGCTACTAGAACTACTACTTCTATCGGTACTACTGTTACTAGTACTGAAACTGCTATTGCTACTATTAGTACTACGTTGCAACTACTACTACTACTACCGCAGCTACTACAATAGCTACTATCGCTACTGCTACTACTACTATTATAGCTACTATTACTACTACCACTACAATTACTACTACTACTGCTACTACTATTACTACTACTACTACTACTACTACTACTACTAGTACAACAACAACTACTACAGCTATTACTACTACTATTACTACTACTACTACTACTATAACTACTCCTGCTGCTACTACTACTACTATTGCTACTACTGCTACTACTCTTGCTGCTACGGCTACTATTGCTGCTACTACTATTACTACTATGGCAACTACTACTACTATTATTACTACTACTATCACTACTACTACTATTACTTCAACAACTACTACAGTTGCTACTATAGCTACTACTAATGCTACTTTTGTTGCTACTACTACAACTACTACATTTACTACTACTACTACTACTACTGCAATTGCTTCTACCACTACTACTAATGCTGATGTTGCTATTACTACTACAACTACTGCTTCTACTACTACTATTGCTACTACTAATGCAAACAATACTGCCGGTATTACTACTATTACTACTACTAATACTGCTGCTATTGCTATTTCTATTGTTACTGCTACTACTACTACTATTGCTACTACTTCTACAACTACTACTTCTGCTAGTACTGCGGCCACTACTTCCACAACAGCTATTGCTACTACTAGTACTACTGCTGTAATGAATACTACTAGTACTGCTGCTGCAACTACGACTACTACAACTACTATTACAATTAGCACTATTGCTGCTGCAGCTACTACCCCTACGACTACGATTGCTACCGCCACTACTATTACTACTACTGCTGCTACTATCGCTACTACTCATACTTGTAATACTACTACAACTGCTAGTGCTTCAACTGCTGCTACAACGGCTACTACTACTACTACTGCTGCTACTACTACTGCTACTACTACCAATACTGCTGCTACTACTACTACTACTAGTAGTACTAAAACTACTCTTGTTATTGTTGTTGCTGCAGTTGTTGCTGCTGCTACCACTAATACTACCACAACTGCCATTTCTACTTCCACTACTACTAATACTTCTACTACAACAATAACAACTACTACTACTACTTTAGTTGCTTCTACTACAACTGCTGCCAGTACTGCAACTAATATTGCTTCTACTACAGCTGCAACTACTACTATTTCTAGTACAACTACTACTGCCGCTACTACTTTAGTTGCTGTTGCCTCTGCCATCGCAACTGTTGCTACTGCTATTACCACTTTCACTGCTACAGTTACTGCTGCTGTAAGTACTACTATTGCTACTACTTCTCAAACTATTACTACTGCTGCTACTATTACTACTACTAGTACTATAATACCTACTACTACTAATACTATTAATAATACTACTCCTACCACTACTACTACTACAACTACCACTACTACTGCGGCTGCTACTACTATTGCTACTACTATTACTATTGCTGTTGACGCTGCCGCTATTACTACAACGACTCCTACAGCTCTAACTACTACAACAACAACTACTACTCCTAACACTCGTACAACCACTAGTACTACTACAACTATTATTACTTCGGCCATTGCTACTACTATCTCAACTGCTACTAATATTATTGCTATTACTGCTAATACCACTACTACCACAACTACAACTACTACTCCTACTACTTCTGCTACTCCTACCACTAATTCTACTACTACTACTACTACTAGTGCACCTATTATTACTACTACTACTACTGCTATAATACTACAACTATTATTAACACTACTACTACTACTACTACAACTATTCCTCCTACTACTACTACTACTTCTGCTACTACTACACCTACTACTGCTACTACTCCTACTACTACTGAAACTACTTCCGCTACTTCTACTACTACTACAGCTGCTACTGCGATTGTTGCTACTACAACATCTACTACTACCAGTACTACAAATGTTGTTACTACTACTACTACTACTACTACTACTACTACTACTACTACTACTACTACTACTACTACTACTACTACTACTACTACTACTACTACTACTACTACTACTACTACTCCTCCTCCTCCTGCCGCTGCTGCTGCTACTCCTACTACTACTACTGCAACAACTACTACTGCTACTACTATTCTAGCTACTACTATTGCTATTGCTATTACTGCTGCTGCTACTACTACTATGCTACAATTGCTACTACTACTACACTTACTACTCCTAATACTCCAACTACATCTTCCACTACTACTACTACAACTACTATTGCTACGACAGTGACTACTACTTCTGGTACTACTGCTACTACAACTACTGCAACAACTACTACTACTTCAGCTACAACTGCTCTACAACAAAAACTACTACTGCTCCTAATACTCAAACTATAACTTCCACTATTACTATGATTGTGACTACTACTACTAGTACTCCTGTTGCTACTCCCACTACAAGCATGACTACTACAATAAATACTGAACTACTACTACTACCGAAGTTGCTGCTGCTGCTGCTACTACTACTACCACTACTACTACTACTAATTCTACTCTGACTACTATAACCACTATGACTACTACTACTAACACAACTACTATTACAACTAATACTACTACCCTAACTACAGCTACTAATACTGCTTTTGTTGCTTCTACTGCTGCTCCTACTACTACTACACTAACTGTTACTACTGCTTCTACTACTACTACTAGTACTACTATTCCTAATACTCCAACTATACAACAACTACTTCAACTGCTACTACTATAACAACTACTACTGTTGCTACTGCTGCTTTTGCTGCTGCTGCTGTTGCTACTTCTACTACTACTACTACAACTTCTACTACTCCTACCACTACTGCTACTACTACTACTCTAACTAGTACACCTATTACTACTGCGGCTGCTGTTGCTGTTGCTGCTACTGCTACTTCTACTGCTACTACTACAACTTCTACTACTCCTACCACTACTACTACTACTACTCCAACTAGTACACCTATTACTACTGCTACTACTACTACACATAATACTACTACTACTCCTACTACTACACGTACTACTACTACTACTACTCCAACTAGTACACCTATTACTACTGCTACTACTACAACTACAACTTCTCCTACTACTATTCCTACTTATACTTCTACTTCTTCTACTACCACTACTACCACTACTTCTACTTCTACTACTACTACTACAACAACAACTACTAATACAACTACTATTACTACAACAACAACAACTACTACTACTACTGCTACTACGACTACTACAACAACAACTACTACTGCTGCTACAGCTGCTACTATAACTACTACTACTTCTCCTCCTAATAGTCCAACTACAACTTCCACTACTACTACTACTACTAATACTAATACTATTACTATGACTGCGACTACTACTTCTGGTACTACTAGTACTACTACTAATACTAATACTATTACTATGACTGCGACTACTACTACTGGTACTACTAGTACTACTGCTTCTGCAATTACAAATACCACTTCTGTACAACTGCTACTACTACAACTGCAACTACACCTCATGATACTCCAACTATATCTTCCACTATTACTGCTACTATTACTCCTCTTACTACGACTGTGACTAGTATTACTGGGACTTCTGCTGCTACTCATAATACAAGCACGACTACTACAACTACTACTCAACTACTATTACTACTTCTACTTCTACTACTACTACTACTACTAATAATAATAATGATAATTCTACTCTGACTACTACTAGTACTATGACTACTACAACTAGTACAACTACTATTACTACTACTACTACCCTAACTACGGCTACTACTATTGCAACTACTATTGTTGCTGCTGCTCCTACTACATTATGACTGCGACTACTAGTTCTACTACTACTACTACAATAACAACTGCTACTAATAATCCAACTATTACTTCAAAAACAACTACATCGACTGCTACTGCTACTACTACTATTGCTACTTCTACTACTAATTCTCCTACTATAGCTACTGCTACTACCGCTACTACTACTACTTCTATTACTGCTACTACTTTTACTACTACCACCACCACCAAACAACAACAACTGCTACTATAACTACAACA
The DNA here is from genome assembly GCA_005019695.1 of Trichopus zeylanicus subsp. travancoricus. Lineage (NCBI taxonomy): Eukaryota > Viridiplantae > Streptophyta > Magnoliopsida > Dioscoreales > Dioscoreaceae > Trichopus > Trichopus zeylanicus. The sequence continues at coordinate 28,214 of RXID01014722.1, forward strand.
ACAACAACAACTACTACTACTCCTACCATTACACTAGCACTATTACTACTACTACTACTACTGATGCTGCTCCGAGTGCTACAACTACTAATACGAATACTAGTACTACTCCTACTGTGACTGCTATTACAACAACAATAATAACAACAGCTACTACTACTACAACTACTACTACAACAACAACAACTACTATGACTACTTCTTCTACTAGCACTACTACAACTACTACAACAATTGCCACTGCTACTACTAATATGATAAGAATAACAACAACTAGTACTACTACTACTACCATTACTACTAATACTACAACTACAACTGCTACAACTACTATTACTGCTACTACTACTACTACTACTGCTACTACTACTACCACTACTATTGGTATGACTAGTCCATTCCAACCCCCACACCTACTACTACTTCTATTCTGACTAGTACTACTACTACTACTCCTCCTCCTATGCGTACCACTGATCCTACAACTACTACTACTACTACCACCACTACAACTACTACTATTGCTACTACTACCATTACTGCTGCTGCAGTTGCTGCTACTGCCACAACTGCTACTACTACTACTACAACAACAATAACAACAACCGCTATTACTACTACTGCTGCTACTACTACTACTCCTTCTATTGGTACTACTACAATCAGAATAATAACTAGTACTACTACTACGACTATTACACCTCCTACCCCTACTCTACTCCTATGACTGCTACTACAACTACTCCAACTACTACTACTCATAATAGTACTAATACTAGTGTGACTACTACTCCAACTTCAACTCGTACAACAATGACTACTACTACCACTTCTAATACTATTACTATTATTATTACAACTACTAATACTGCTACTGCTCCACCTACTACCACAATAACTACTACACCTACTTCTGCTACTACTGCTAGGACTACTGCTTCTATTGCTATTACTGCTACTACTACTACTACTAACACTACTACTATTATTGTTGCTATTGTTATGACTACTACTACTACTACTCCTACGGCTGCTACAACTTCTACTTCTACTGGTACTACTGCTTCTAGTACTACAATTTCTATTGCAACTACTAGTGCTACTACTGCAACTACTACTACTAGCACCACTGCTGCTGCTGCAGCAACTACTACCACTACTGCTACTATTAATACCATAATAATTATTACTACTACCACTACTACTACTGCTAATACTATAATAACTATTACTACTACAACTGCTACTACTACTGCTGCTGCTACTTCTACCACTACTACTACTACTAGTACAATAACAACTACTACTGCTATTACAACTACTACTAGTGCTACTACTACTACTACTGCTGCTACTAGTATTACTACTATGGCAATTACTACTACTACTACTACTACTACTACTACTACTACTACTACTACTACTACTACTACTACTACTACTACTACTACTACTACTACTACTACTACTACTACTACTACTACTACTGCTGCTGCTGCTGCCAGTACTACTAATGTTGTTGCTACTACTACTGCTGAAACTACTGCTTCTTCTATTATTACTACTACTACTGCTACTACTACTACTACTAATGCTGTTGCTGCCATTATTGCTACAACTACTGCTTCTACTACAACTATTGCTACTACTAATGTAACAGCTACTGCTACAAGTACTACTACTATTACTACTACTACTACTACTACTACTACTACTACTACTAATACTACTACTATTGCTACTACTATTATTATTACAACTACTACTATTGTTGCTACTACTTCTATAACAGCTACTTTTGCTGTTACTATCGCTACCACTTCCACAACTGCTACTGTAACTACTCGTACTACTACTGTAATGAATACTCTAGTATTGCTATTGCAACTACTACTACTACAACTACTATTACTATTACCACTACTGCCGCAATTACTACTACTACTACTACCGCTACTATTACTACTACTAATCTTGCTACTACTAGTACAACTATTACTACTATTATGGCTACTACTGTTGTTATTGTAGCTAAAATAACTATTACTACTATACTATTAGCACTATTACTACGACTACTACTGCTACTACTTCTTGTACTACTACTGCTGTTGCTATAAGTTCTACTACTACTACTACTGCCACTTCTGCTTTTACTTCTGGAACTACTACTTCTAGTTCTACAAGTGTGTCTACTGCTACTTATGTTACTACCACCACTACTACTAACGCTATTACCACTATTACTACTATTATTATTACTACTACTATTGCTATAACTACTACTGCTACTAGAACTACTACTACTATTACAACTGCTACTGCTTGTACTACTAAAACCACATTTGCGATTACTTATGGTACTACTTCTGCTATTGCTACTACAACAACAATAACAATAACTACTACTACCACTACTACTTCTGCTACTACAACTACTACAGCCAAGACAACCACTACAACTACTACTACTACCACAACTAGTAGTAGTAGTAGTTGTAGTTGTTGTTGTAGTAGTAGTTGTAGTAGTAGTAGTAGTGGTAGTAGTTGTAATTATAGTAGTAGTAGTTATTGTTGTTGTAGCAGTAGAAGTAGTAGTAGTAGTAGAAGAAGTAGTAGTATTTGGAATAGTAGTGGAAGTAGGGGTTGTAGTTGGAATAGTAGTAGCAAAAGTTGTAGTTGTAGTAGTAGTTGTAGTAGTCACAGAAGCAATCATAGCAATAGTAGTAGTAGCAGTAAGAGGAGGAGGAGGAGTAGTAGGAGTAGCAAAAGAAGTAGTAGTAGTAGTAGTAGTAGGGGTTGCAGTTGTAGTGGTAGTGGTAGTAGTAGGAGTACTAGTAGTAGTACAGTAGTTGTTGTAGATAAAGTAGTCATAGTAGTAATAGTAAGAGAAGCAGTACTAGTAGTAGTAGTAGTAGAAATAGTTGGTGAATTTGCAGTAGTAGTAGTAGTAGTGGTAGTAGTGGTAGTGTTAATAGTTGTAATAGCAGTAGTGGTTGGAGTAGTAGCGGCACTTGTAGCAGTAGTTGTTGTAGAAGTATAGTAGTAGTAGCTGTATTAGTAGTAATAGAGGTAGTAGCTGTAGCAGCAATAGCAGTAGTAGTTTTAGTAGTTGTGGCAGGAGCAATAGTAGTTGTTGTAGTTGTCGTATCAGGACTAGTATTAGTGCTGGTAGTAGTTGTAGTACTAGTAGAAGTAGCAGTTGTAGCAGTAGTGGCAGTAGTAGTTATTGTAGTAGTAATAGTAGTAGTTGTTGTAGTTGCAATAGTAGTAGTAGTAGTTATAGTAGCAGCAGCAGTAGTAGTAGTAGCAGTATTATTAATATTAGTAGTAGAAGTAGTTGTTGTAATAGTAGTATAAGCAGTAGTAGAAATTGTATTGGTTGCTGTAGTTATGGTAGGAGGACGAGTCACAATATTAGCATAAGAAGTAGTTGTAGAAGTCGGAGTAGTAGTAGTACTAGAAGTAGTATTAGTAGTCATGGTAGTAAACAAAGTAGCAGCAGCAGTAGCAGTAGTATTAGTAGTATTATTAGTAAGAGTAGTTGTAGTAGCAGTAGGAGTACTTGTAGTAGTAGCGATAGTCATAGTAGAAGTAGTAGTAGTAGTAGTAGCTGTACTAGTAGTAGTAGAAACAGTTGTAGTAGTTGTTGTTATAGTAGTAGTAGTAGTGGTAGAAGTATTAATAGTAGTAATGGCAATAGCTATTGGAGTAGTAGCAGCACTTGTAGTAGTAATTGTGGTAGTAGTGTAGTGGTAGTAGCTATATTAATAGTAGTCATAGCAGTAGTTGTAGTAGTAGTAGCAGGAGTAGTAGTTGTTGTTGTTCTTGTAGGAGGAGTGGTAGTAGTAGTTGTGGTTGTTGTAGTAGTAGTAGAAGTAGTAGTAGTAGTAGTAGCAATAATATAAGTGATAGTAGTGGTAGTAATGCTAGTAGCCAAAGTAATGGTAGAAATTATTTTAGGAGTAGGATTAGAAATAATAGCAGTAGTTGTAGTAGCAGCAGTAATAGTAGTAGTAGTAGTAGAGGTAGTAGTAGTACTAGTAGTTGTCACAGTAATAGTAGTAGTAATAGCAGTAGTTGTAGTAGCAGTAGTTGAAATAGAAGTAGTTGCAGCAGTAGTAGTACTAGTAGTAATAGTAGTAGGAGTAGTAGTAGCTGAATTAATAGTATAAGTAGTTTTCATAGTAGCATAGTTGTTGTAGCAGTAGTAGTAGCAGAGGTAGTATTGTAGACGTAGTTGCCATAGTTGTAGTAGTAGTTATTATACTAGTAGTAGTAGGAGCGCAGTTGTAACAGTAGTAGTGTAGTACTAGTAGTTATTGTGAAGTAGAAGTAGAAGTAATACTAGAAGTTGTAGTCGTAATAGTAGTAGCAGTTATTGTTGTAGTAATACTAGTAGCAGCAGTAGTTGTAGTGGTATTAGTAGCAATAATAGTACAAATAGCAGTAGGAGTAGTCAAAGTAAGAGTAGTAGTGGCAGCAAGAGTTGTAGTAGTAGTAGCAGTCGAAGAAGTAGCAGTAGTAGTTGTACTAGTTGTAGTATTAGTAAGAGTTGTTGTTGTAGCAGTAGGAGTACTAGTAGTTGTAGCATAGTGGTAGTAGGAGTAGCAGTCATAGTAGTAGTAGTAATTGTTGTAGTAGTGGTGGTAATAGTTGGTGTATTTGTAGTAGTAGTAGTGGTAGTGGTAGTAACAATCATAGTAATAGTGGTAGTTATTGGAGTTGTAGCAGTGCTTCTAGTAGTAGTAGTTGTAGTAGTGTAGTAGTAACTGTATTAGTAGTAGTATAGGTAGTAGCAATAGCAGTAGTAGCTATAGTAGTTGTACTAGTTGTAGCAGGAGTAGTAGTAGTAGTAGTAGCAATAGTTGGTGTAGTAGTAGTACTAGTAATAGTTGTAGTAGTAGTCAAAGTAGTAGTTGTAGTAATAATAGTTGTTATTATTGTTGTAGTAGTAATATTAGTAGTAGTAGTAGTAGTAGCAGCAGTAGCAGCAGTTGTTGTAGTAGTAGTAATTGTTGTAGTAATAGAACTAGTAGCTGTATTAGTACTTGTGTTGATAGTTGTTGTTATGGTAGGAGGAGGAGTCACAGTATTAGTGGAAGAAGTAGTTTTAGATGTCGGAGCAGTAGTAGTAGCAGAAGTTGTATTATTAGTAGTAGCAGTAGATGAACTAGCAGTAGCAATAGTAGTACTAGTAGTAGTATTGGTAAGAGTTGTTGTAGTAGCAGTAGGAGTACTTGTAGTAGTAGCAGTAGTCATAGTAGAAGAAGAAGTAGTAGTAGTAGTAGTTGTTGTTGTTGTTGTTGTTGTAGTAGTAGTTGTAGCGGTAGTTGTAGAAATACTTGTAGTAGTTGGAGTAGTAGTAGTAGTGGTGGTGGTGGTGGTATTAATAGTAGTAATGGTAGTGGCAGTAGGAGGTGTAGTAGTAGTTGTAGTTGTTGTTGTAGTAGTAGAAGTGGTAGTTGAAGTAGTTGAAGTAGTTGTAGTTATAGAAGTAGTAGTGGTAGCGGTAATTAAGTAGCAGTAGTGGTAGTAATACTAGTAGCCGAAGTAATTGTAGAAATTATTTTATGAGTAGGAGTAGAAAAAGTAGCAGTAGTTGCAGTAGTTGTAGTAGTAGTAGTCATAGTTGTAGTAGTAGGGGTAGTAGTAGTTGTTGTTGTTGTTGTAGTAATAGTAGTAGTAGTAGTAGTACTATAAGGAGTAGCAGTAGTAGTAGTTGTAGTAGAGGTAGTAGTAGCAGCAGCAGTAGTAATAGTTGTAATAGTTATAGGAGTAGTAGCAGTTGAAGTAATAGTAGAAGTTGTTTTCGTAGTAGCATAGTTGTAGCAGGAGCAGCAGTAGTAGCAGTAGTAGGGGTATTAGTTGTAGTAGTAGTTGAAGTAGTTGTAGTGGTAGTCATTATACTAGTAGTAGCATGAGTAGTAGCTGTAGGAGTAGTAGTGTAGTAGAAGAAGTAGTTGTTGATGTAGAAGTAGAAGTAGTACCAGAAGTTGTAGTGGTAGCAGTAGCAACAGTTGTTGTTGTTGTCATTGTAGTAGTAGCAGTAGTAGTACTAGCAACAGCAGCAGCAGCCGAAGTGGTGGTAGTAGTAGTCGCAACAAGAGTTTTAGTTTTTGTTGTTGTTGTTGTAGTTGTAGTAACCGTTGTAGTAGTAGTAGTAGCAATAGTAGTAATAGTAGTAGTAGTTTTAGTAGTAGTAGTACGAGTAGCATTAGTAGTACTAGTAATAATAATAGTAGTAGTACCAGTGGAAGTAGTTTTTGTAGAATTATTATTACTAGTAGTAGTAGTGGTGGTGGTGGTGGTAGTATAAGTAGTAGTAGATGAGGTATTTGTAGTAGCACTAGTAGTTGTATTAGTTGTAGCTGTAGTAGTAGTAGCAGAAGTAGTAGAAGTAGTACTAGTTTAAGCAGTAGTTGTAGTAGTAGCAGTAGCAGTAGCAATAGTAGTAGTACTAGTAGTAGTACCTGTAGTATTAGTAGCAGCAGCAGCAGCAGTAGTAGTAGTAGTAGTAGTAATAGTAGCAGTAGTTGTAGTAGTCATAATAGTAGGAGAAGTAGCAGTTGGAGTAGCCGCAGCAGCAATAGCCATTGTGGTTGTAGTAGTAGTGGAAGTAGTACTAGTCGTTGTACTAGTTGAAGCAGTAGTTGTAGTAGTAGCTATAATACTTGTAGCAATTATAGTATTAGTTGGAGAAGTTGTAAGAGTAGTAGTTGTAGCAGCAATAATAACAATAGTAGTAGTAGTAGTTGTTGTTGTAATAGTAGTAGTAGTAGTAGTAGTAGTAGTAGTAGTAGTGGTAGTAGTAGTAGTAGTAGTAGTAGTAGTAGTAGAAGAAGAAGAAGAAGAGGAAGTAGTAGTAGTAGTAGTAGCAGTAGCAGTTGCAGTAGTGTAACTAGTAGCAGCCGCAACAGCAGTACTTTTAGAAATATAGTAGTTGCAGTAGTAGTGGTAGTAGTATCCGCAGTAGTAGTAGTTGTAGTAGTAGTAGCATTCATAGTTGTAGTCATAGTAGTGGTTGCAGTAGTAGTAGCTATGGTAGCAGTTGTTGGAGGAGAAGTTGTGGAAGTAGTAGTTGTAGTAGCTACCGCGGCAATAGCAGTAGGAGCATTAGCTTCAACACTAGTAATAAAAGTTGCAGTAGTAGCAGGAGTAGTAATAGTAACAATAGTGGTAGCAGTTATGGTAGAAGTTGTAGTTGTAGTAGCAGAAGGAGGAGTAGAAAAATTAGTAGAAGAAGTTGTAGTAGTAGCCGTAGCAGTTGTATTAGTAATAATCGCAGTAGTAGCAGAAGCTGTAGCATTAGTGTCTGTAGATGTATTACTAGTAGTAGTAGGAGAAGCAGCAGCAGAAGTAGTACCATTAGTGGCAGAAGTAGTACTACTAGAAGTAGTAGTAGGGGAAACAGCAGCAGTAGTAGTAGTTGTTGTTGTAGCAATAGTAGTAGTAGTGGTGGTAGCAGTAATAGTAGTAGTGGTAGTAGCAGCAGTAGTAATAGTAGTAGTAGGAGCAGAAGTAGTAGTGGCAGTAGCAATAGTAGTAATTGTAGCAGTAGTAGTAGCAGTAGCAGTAGTTGTGGTTGGAGAAGTAGTAGTAATCGTGGTTGTAGTAGTAGTGGTAGCAGCAGCAGCAGTAGTAGTAGTAGTAGAAGTAACAGTAGTAGTTGTAGTAGTAGCAGTAGCAATTGTAGTAGTAGTAGTAGTAGCAGCAACAACAACAGAAGTATTAGTGTAGCTGCTGTTGTTGTAGTAATAGTAGTCGCAGTAGTAGTAGTAGTAGTAATTATAGTAATAGTAATAGTAGTTGCAGTAGCAGTAGTCATTGTAGTTATTGTTATACTAGTAGTAGCAATTGCAGTAGTAGTAGTTGTTATAGTAGTAGTGGTGGTGGTAGAAGTAGCAGTAGTATTAATAGCTACAGTAGTAGTAGTAGTTGTAGCAGTAGCAGTGGTAGTAGTAGCAGAAGTAGTAGAAGCAGTAATAATAGTTGAAATATTAGTAGAAGAAGCCATACTAGCAGAAGTAGAAGCAGTAGTAGTAGTAGCAATAATAATAGTTGCAGCAATAGTAATAGCCATAGTAGTACCAGTAGTAGTAGTTGTAGTTACAGAAGTAGCAGTAGCATGAGATGTATTAGTCGTAGTACAAGTAGTAGTAGTAGAGTAGTAGTTGTTGTTGTTGTTGTAGTAGTAGTAGTAGTAGTAAAAGTAGCAGTAGCAGTATTAGTAGTAGTAATAGTAGTAGTAATAGTAGTTGTAGTAGTAGTAGTAATAGTAATAGTAGTAGTAGTAGTAGTAATATTAGTAGTTGTTGTTGTAGTAGTAGTAGTCGCAGTACTAGCAGCAGTAGTAGAAGCAGAAGTAGTTGTAGTCTAAGAAGTAGTTATAGCAGAAGCAGAAATTATGGTAGCTGTAGTAGTATTAGTGGCAATAGTAGTAGCAGTAGTATCAGTAGCAACGACAGTAGTAGCAGTAGTAGCCGTAGCGGTAGTAGCTATGGTAGTAGTAGAAGCAATCCTAATAGTTAAAGTGGAAGTAATTGTAGTTGTAGTTGTAGTAGAAGTAGCAATTGTAGCACAAGTAGCAGTTGTTGTAGTTCTAGTAGTAGTCACAGTAATGGTAGTAGTAGCAATAGTGGTAGAAGTAGTAGCAAAAGTAGTAGTTGTAGTATTTGTAGTAGTCGTAGCATCCATTGTAGTAGGAGAAGTAGCAGCAGAAGTCATAATGGTAGCAGTAGTAGTAGAAGTAGTAGTAAGAGCATTAATAGTTGCCATTGTAGTAGTAGTAGTGGTAGTAGCAGTAGAAGAAGTAGTAGTAGTAGTTGGAGTAGTAGCAGAAATAGTGCCAATAGTTTTAGTTGTAGGAGTAAGAATAGCAGTAGTAGAAGTAGAAGTGGAACTAGTAGCTGTAGTAGTTGGAGTATCAATAGTAGCTATTGAGGTAGTAGTGGTAGTAGAAGCAGGAGCATTAGTAGTTACGGTAGTAGCAGTCATAGTAGTAGTAGCAGTAGTAGTTGTTGTCGTAGTAGTTGTAGCATTGGGAGTTCTTGTATCAATAGTAGTAGTTGCTAGAGCTGTATATGTAGAAGTTGTAGTAGCAGCAGTCATAGAAGTAGCAAAAGTGCAGTAATAGTAGTAGTAGGAGTAGCAGCAGAGTTGTAGGAGTAGGAGTTATAGTCACAGTAGTTGAAGTAGTAGTATTAGTAGTAGGAGTACTTTTAGTAGTTGTTCTCGTAGCTATTGTACAAATAGTAGCAACAGTTGTAGTAGTAGGAGTAGTAGTAGTATTCGTAGTAGCAGTTGTACTAGTAGTAGGGTTGGTAGCAGTAGTTTCTCGAGTAGGGGCAGTAGTAGTAGTATTAGTTGCAGTAGCAGTACCACAGCAACAGTAGTAGCAGATGTTGTACTAATAATAGTATTAGTAGTAGTAGTAGTAGTAGTGGTATGGTAGTAGTAGTAGTGGTAGTAGTAGTAGTGGTGGTTGTGGTGGTGGTGGTGGTGGTAGCAATAGTGATAATAGTAGGAGAAGTAGCAGTTGGAGTAGCAGCAGCAGCCGTTGTGGTTGTAGTAGTAGTAGTTGCTGTAGTAATACTTGTAGTAGTAATATTAGCCGTAGTAGTAGTAGTAGTTGTTGTTATTGTTATAGTAGTAGTAGTAGTAGTAGTAGTTGCAATAGTAACAGTCCTAGTAGTTGTAGTAGTAGCCTTAGTTGCAGTAGAATTTGTAGTAGGGGTAGACATAGTAGCAGAAGTAGTAGTGGTAGTAGTCATGGCAGCCGTAGTAGTTGTAGTTGTTGTAGTAGTAGTAGTAGCAGTAGTTGCAGACGTAGCAGTAGTTATAGTAGAAGTAATAGTAATAGCAGCAACAGCAGTAGTAGTAGTAGTAGCAATAGTAGTAGAAGTGACAGCAGTAGCAGCAGCAGCAGTAGTAGTACCAATAGTACCGTCAGTAGCCGAAGAAGTAGTGGTAGCAGTAGTTGTAACAGTAGAAGTAGTAGTAGCAATAGTAGTATTACTACTAGTACTACTAGTAGTAGCAGTAATAGAAGTAGCAGTTGTAGTTGTAGTAGTAGTAGTAGCAGCAGCAGGAGTAGTTGTAGCCGTAGTAGCAGTAGTTGTACTAGTAGAAGTAGTAGTTGTTGTAGTAGTTGTTCTAGTTGTAGTAGTAGAAGTAGCAGCAGTTGTAGCAGAAGCACAAGAAGTAGAAGTTGTTATTGTCGTTGTTGTTGTTTAGAAGTATTAGTAGTACCCGGAGTTGTACTAACAATAGTAGCAGTAGTGGTAGTATAAGTTGTAGTACTAGTAGTAGTAGTAGTGGTAGTAGTATTATTAGTAGTAGTAGTAGTAGCATTAGTAGCAGTAGTTGTTGTAGTAGTAGTTGTAGTAGTAGTAGTGGTAGTAGTAGTACTATTAGCAATAGTTGTAGCAGTAGTAGTAGAAGTGGATGTAGTTGTTGTAGTAGTAGCAGCAGCAGCAGCGGTAGTAGTAGAAAAAGAAGTAGGAGTAGAAGGCGTAGGTGTAGTAGTCTTACAAGCAGTAGTAGTAGTAGTAGTACTAGAAGTATTATTAATAGTAGTAGGACTAGTAGCATGGGAAGCGACAAAAGTAGCAGCAGTAGTCATAGTAAGAGTGGAAGTAGTTGTTGTAGTCGGATTAGTAGCAGTAATAGTAGCAGTAGTAGCAGAAGTAGTTGTAGTAATAGGAGTAGTAGTAGTACCAGTCGCAATAGTAGTAGTTGTAGTAGCAGCAGCAGCAACAGCAATAATTTTTTCACGAATAGTAGTAGTAGTAGCAGTAGTTGTTGTTGTGTTAGTAGTTGTAGTTGTAAAAGTAGTATTAGGAGTAGCAGAAGGAGTAGGAGTAGAAGTAGTAGTAGTTGTTGTTGTTGTTGTAGGAGTATTAGTAGTAGTTGCAGTAGAAGTAGTAGTAGGAGTAGTAGTAGTTGTTGTTGTTGTTGTAGGAGTAGTAGTAGCAATTGCAGTAGAAGTAGTAGTAGTTGTTGTTGTATTTGAAGTAGGAGGAGTTGCAGTAGTAAGAGGAGTAGTAGAAGTAATAATTGTAGAAGTTGTAGTAGTGGCAGTAGTAGTAGGAGGAGGAGGAGTAGTAGTAGTACTAGTAGTAATAGTAGTAGTACTAGCAGTAGTATTAGTAGTGGTAGTGGTAGTGGTAGTAGTAGTAATTGCAGTAGTTGTTGGAGTAGTGGTTGTGCTTGTAGTAGTAGTTGTAGTCGTAGTGCACTAGTAGTAGTAGCGACTACAGCAATAGCCACAATAATAGTGATAGTAGTAGAAATAGTAGTAGTTGTAGTAGTAGCAGTAGCAGCAGTAGTAGTAGCAGTAGCAATCAAAGTAGTTGTTGTAGTAGTAGTTGCAACAGTAGTAATTGCTGTTGTTGTAATAGAAGTCGAAGTAGCATTAGTAGTTGTAGCAACAGAAGTAATAGCAGCAGTGGTGGCAGAATTACTACTGTTAATCTTACTCCTACTGCTACTACTACTACTGCTGCTACTGCTGCTTCTACTCCTATTGCTACTATTACTACTGACACTACACATACTCCTACAACTACTACTGTCACTTCTACAATTGCTGCTACTATTATTACTACTTCTACACCTATTCATGTTCTTGCTACTACTACTACTACTACTCCTGCACCTACTACAGGCACTCCTAATCCTGTTGTTGTTGATGTTACTACTACAACTTCTGCTACTACTTCTGCTGCTTCTATTGCTGCTACTTCTGCTGCTGCTCATACTACTAGAGCTAATATTACTACCTCTACTACTAGTCTCAGTACTACTTGTCTTATTACTACTACCACTATTACTACTACCACTGTTGCTGCTGTTGCTATTGCTAATACTACAATTGCCACTTCTGCTACAACTATTACGAATACTATTACTACTACTGCTGCTAGTACAACTGCTACTACTACAACAACTACTACTATTACTACTACTGTGGCTACAACTACAACTACTACTCTATTGCTTCTATTACTACTACTACTACTACTACTACTACGAATACTACTACTACTGCTGCTGCTACTCCCACTATAACTACTATTATTACTATTACTACTACAACGACTACCATTACTGCTACTACTACTACTATTCCTACTACTACTACTCCTATAACTACTACTCCTACTACTACTACTACTAGTACTAATATTACTACTACTGCTACTACTTCTGCTACTTCAACTCGTACTACTACTGTTACTATAGCAAGAACTACTACTACTACGACTAATACTATAATTACAACAACAATAACAACTATTACTACAACTATAACTATCACTCCTATTGCTATTGTTGCTGCAACTACTACAACAACTACTACACCTCATAGTACTGTTACTACTATTGCTACTACACCTACTACAACTTTAACGCCTTTCGCTACTGCTACTGCTACTACTATTCCTACTCCTATTACAACCACTACTACTACTACTAATACAAAAACTATTGCTACTACTAGTACAACTGCAACTACTACTTCTACTACTGCTACTCCTACCTACTCCTACTACTTCTACTCCTACCACTACTACTAGAACTGCTACTACTATTCCTACTCCAACTCCCATTAATACTACTACTCCTACTACCACTACCACCCCTACTCCAAAAACTACAACTCCAATTACAACAACAACAACAACTACTATTATTACTAGTTTTGCGACTAGTACTACGACTGCTACCACAACAAAAACTACTACTACTAATACGACTACTACTACTGCTACTACTACTACTATGATAACTACTACTACCACTACTGTTGCTACTACGACACTACTACTACAAGTACTACTACTAGAATAACTACTACTCCTACAACTACTACTATTACCACTACTAATACTACTAATACTACCACCACTACCACTACCACCCCTACTCCAAAAACTACAACTCCAGTTTCGACTACTACTACTACAACTATTATTACTACATTTGCGACTAGTACTAATACTGATACCATAACAAAAACTACTACTACTAATACGACTACTACTACTACTATGACTACCACTACTACTCCTGCTATGACAACTACTACTACTGCTACTGTTACTACTACTACACTACTACTACAAGTACTACTACTCCTACAACTATTAATATTACCACTACTAATACTACTACTACTACCACCACTACCACAACTACTACTCCTACTTCAACTACTACTACTCCTACTACTACTATTACTACTACTAATACCACTACTACCACAACTTCCACTGCTACTACAACTCCTACTACTATGACTATTTCTACTACTACTACAATTACTACAAATTCTCCTACCCCAACTACTAATACCACCACCATCACTACTACTACTACTCTACTACTTCTAATACTAATGTTACAACAACAACTACTACTACTATTACTACTACAATGATGACTACTGCTACAACAACAACTTTTACAGCTACTATTGCTACAAGTACCACTACTACTACTAATTCTACTACTTGTAAAGCTACTACTACTATTACTACATCTACAACTGCTACAACTACTACTCTACTACTACTACTACTACTAATTCTTCTACTACTACCACTACAACAACTATATTATTGCTACTACTGCCACTACAGCAACTACTAGTACTACTACTGCAACCATCACCACTACTACCAGTACACATACTACTGCTACTACACCTGCTACTACTACTACTACTACTACTACTACTACTACTACTACTACTACTTCCAATACCGCTACTACTGCTACTACTACTACGACTATTACTATAACTACTACAACAACAACTACTACTACTACTAATACGACTGCTACTACTACTATGATTACTACTACTACTACTATTGGTACTACTACTACTGCTACTGTGACTACTAGTACTATGACTACTACTACTATTGCCACTGCTGTTGCTACTACACTACTACAACAAGTACTATTGCTACAATTACTACTACTCCTACAACTACTATTACCCCTACTAATACTACAACTATTGTTGCTACCACTACTACTATTGCTATTTCACCTACTACTACTCCTACTACTACTATTAGTACTGCTAGTACGATTACTACTCCTATGATTACTCCCACAACTCCTACTGCTACAACAACTACACCTACTACTATGACTATTACTACTACTAGTACAATTACTACAAATTCTCCTACCACAACTACTAATACTGCAACTACTCCTACTCCTACTCCTACCCTACTACTCTGCTACTACTACTACTAATGCTTCTACTACTCCTACTCCAAATTATACTGCTACTACTACTCCTACTACTACTAAAACTACTCCCATTATGGCAACTACTACTACTACTGCTACTACTACAATTGCTAATATTACTACTACAACAACTGCTAGTCCTACTACTACAACAACAACAACAACTACTACTACTGCTACTGCTACTAGTACTACAACTAGTTCTACCACTACTCCCACTCTTACTACTACTCCTACAACAACTACTTCTAATCCTACTCCAACCACTACTACTACAACTCCTACACCTTCCACTACTACAACTAGTACAACAACTACTACTACTACTACTACTTCTACTTCTATTATTACTTCTAATCCAACTCCTTCTACTCCTATTACTACTACAAATACTATTATTGCTTCTACTGGTACTACTGCTACTACTACTCCACCGATTACTACTATTACTACTACTACTACTACTATTACTATAATTACTTATATCGCTACAACTACTACTACAACTACTACTCCTACAACTACTACAATTACTACTAATTCTACTACTACTACTACAAATACTACTCCTACCACCATTCTTGATGCTGCAGCTACTACTACAGCTGCTGCTGCTGCTACTACCACTACCGCTGCTGCTATTGCACCTACTACCACTGTTACTGCAACATCTACTACTACTTCTACTATCGCCACTACTACTACTACTACAATTACTACTGCTACTACTACGAGTACAACTACTACTGCTACAACTACTACTATAGTTACTACTACTACTATTACTACTATTGTCGCTGCTACTACTACTACTACAACTGCTACTGCTACCACTACTACTACAACACCAACAACTACTACTACTACTTCGACTACTACAAGTAATGCTATTAGTACTAATATGACCACAACTATTGCAACAACAACAACTACTACCACTTCAATAACTACTAATACAGCTACTACTACTACTATTGCTTTTGCTGCTGCAGCTGCCATTGCTACTCGTCCTACTGCTACTACTACTGCTACTTCTACTACAACAACTACATCTACAACTACTCTTGCTACTACTACTACTATGACTACTACTACCACTACAAATGCTACTACTACTACGTCACTACTACAACTAGTAGTACTACAATTACTACTACTGCAACCACAACTGTTACTCTTTTAATACTACTACCACTACTACCACTCCTACTACTACTATTACTACCACTAATACTACTACCACTCCTGCAACTACTACTCCTACTGATACTACTAAGATGACGACAACTATGACTATTACTACTACTACTAAAGTTAAAACAAATTCTCCAACTATGAACACTAATACTGCTGCTACTACTCCTCCTACTACTACGCCTACTACTACTACAACTACTACTCCAACTACTACTACTATAACTACTGCAACTACTGCTACAGCGACTACTATTACTTTTAGTACTACCACTCCTCCTATTACTCCTACTGCTACTGCTACTTCTACTTCTACTAATACTACTACTACTACTTCAACTACTACTACTCCAACTACTACTACTTCAATTACTACAACTATAATAATAGCTTCTACTACAACCACTACTGCTACAACTACAACAACAACAACTACTACTACAACTACTACTCCTACTACAACTCCGCTTTTAGTACTACTATGACTATTACAACAACTACTACTGCTACTACTACCACAACAGCAACTACTAGTACTACTACTGCAACCACTAGTAAAACTACTAGTACTACTACAACTTCTACACCTACTACTCCACCACCTCCTCCTCCTCCTCCACCTCCTCCTCCTCCTCCCAATACTACTACTACTGCTGCAGCTACTACTGCTACTACTACTACTGCTACTACTACTACTATTACTACTACTACTACTACTACTACGACTACTACTACAACTACTACTACTATGACTACTACTACAATGACTACTACTACTTCTGCTATTGCTACTGCTACTACACTACTACTAGAATTACTACTACTCCTACAACTACTACAATTACCACTACTAATACTACTACTATGCTTCTACCACTACTACTACTTCGACTTGCACTACTACTACTCCTACTGCTACTATTACTACCACAAATACTACTACCACTCCTCTGATTACTACCACAGCTTCTACTGCTACTACACCTACTCCTACTACTATGACTCTTATACTACTACTACAATTACTACAAATTCTCCTACCACAACTGCTAATACTGCAACTACTTGTACTCCTCCTACTACTCTACTACTTCTACTACCACTACAACTAATACTACTATTACTACTGCTATGACTACTACTACTACAACTACTACGACTACTACTACTACTATTGCTATTACAACTACTTTTATAACTACTACTACTACTACTGCCACCACTACTACTAATACTACTACTAGTACTTCTACTACCACTACTACTGCTACTACTACTCCTACTACTACTACTACTACTACTGCTGCTGCTGCTGCTGCTGCTGCTGCTGCTACTGATACCGAAACTACTACTACTGATACTACTGCAACAACCACTACTATTTCAACCACTACACCAACTATAGCTACAACTACTACTACAACTACTACTACTATGATTACTACTACCACTACCCTTGCTACTACTTCTATGCTATTGCTACGAGTATACTGCCGCTACTACTACTACTACTACTACTACTACTACTACTATTACTACTTCTAGAACTGCTACTACTGTTACAACGGCTACTACTGCTGCTGCTGCTGCTGCTGTTCCTCCCACTGCAACTACTGCTATTGCTACTACTACCACTATTATTTCTACTACTGCTGCTACTACTACTACTACTACTACGACTGCAACATCAACTACTAATATTGTTGCTATGAAAACTACTATGACTACTAGTACTACTATTACTACTACTACCACGACAACTAATACTACTACCGCTACTACTACTATGACTACTTCTGCTGCTGCTACTTCTACTACCACAACTACTACTACTATTTAGGCAACTACTATTACTACTACTAGTACTACTACTACTATTTGTACTACTACTGAGGTTACTACTACTACTACTGCAAGTAGTACTACTTCTACTACTACTGCTACTACTGCTACTACGACTACTACTGTTACTACTGCTACTACTTCTACTACTATTGAGGCTACTACTACTTGTGGACTACTACTACTACTATGACTTCTACTACTACTACTACTAGCACAACTAATGCTGTTGCTACTCCTGCAACTGCTACAAATATTGCTTCTACTACTGCTACAACAACAACAACTACCAAAATACAGCTGCTGCAGTTACTGCTATTGCTACTAATATTTTTTCTATTACTACAGCAACTACTACCACTACTGCTACTACAATCGCTACTACGATTGCTGCTGCTACTACAACTACTAATAGTATAACTATTGCTGCTATTGCTATTGTTGCAACAACTGCTATCACTACTACAACTGCTACTACTACTACTACTACTACTGCTACTGCTACTGCTACTACTGCTACTTCTGCTACTACTACTGTTGTTGCTGCTACTACTATTGATACTACTGCTACTTCTACCACTAATGCTACTAATACTATTACTACTACTACTACTGATACTACTAATATTGTTGCTACTGCTGCTTCTACTGCTAGTATTACTACTACCAGAACTGCCACTACTACTATTGTTGCTGCTTCTTCTACTACTATTACTCCTACTACCTATCCTACCACTACTACTACAGCTAGTACTTCAGTTGTTGCTTCTACAACTAATACTATTTCTACCACTACAACAACTATTACTACTTCAAATACTACTATTGTTGCTACTGCAACTACTACTACTACTACTACTACTACAACGACCACTACTACTACACCTACTATTGATACTACTATTACTATGGCTACTACTACTGCTGTTGCTATTGCAACTACTACAACTACTACTACTACAATGACCACTACTACTATTACGATGAGTACTACTACTATGACTTCTGTGACAACAACAACAGCTTCTTCTATGACTACTACTAGTACTACTGCTACTGTTACTGCTACTACTATAACTGCTACTACTACTACTACTACTACTAACCTACAACTACTACTACTACTAATACTACTGCTACTACTACTACTATTATTATTGCTCATATTACTATACCTATTACAACTAATACCACTACTACTACTTCTACTATTACTCATATTACTACTACTATTGCTACAACTACTTCTACTAATAGTACTTCTGCTACTGCTATTGCTGCTACTTGTACATCTACTACTACTCCAGCTACTACTACTACTAGGACAATTACTACTACTACTACTTCAAATTCTGCCACTACGACAACTACTAGCACTACTATTGCTACTACTACTACTACTACTACTATTACTGCTACTACTACTACTCCTCCTCCTCCTATTACTTCTACTACTTCTTCTATTACTAGTACTACAGATACAATACTACTACTACTGCTACTACTAGTACTACGGATACCAATACTACTACTGCTGCTAATACTATGGCTAATACTACTACTACTCCCACTACTACTTCTACAGCTACTACTACTACTATGACTTTTACTAATACTAATCATGCTACTACAACTACCATGATTACTACTACCACAACTATTGCTACTACTACTACTACTGCTGCTACTATTGCTACTGCCGTTACTACTTCTACTATCGCTACAACTGCTTTTGCTCTTATTGCTATTGCTATTAATACTTCTACTACGATAATAACTTCTACTTCTGCTACTACTTCAACTGATATTAGTACAATTTCTACTACTAGTAGTACTACTGTCTATTACTACTAAAACATCTACTACTGCTAATACTACCACTACAACTTCGACAACTGCTGCAATAGCTACTACTAATACTGTTGCTACTACTACTGCTGCTGCTGCTGCTGCTACTATTACTACTACCGCTACTACTTGTACCACTACTACTACTGATAAAATTGCTACTACATCTACTACTACTACCACTACTGCTACTACTACTATTGCAACTACTACTGCTACTACTGCTGCTGCAACTACTACTACAACTACTGATGCTACTATTGCTATAATTTCAACAACAACTGCTACTGCTTCTACTTCTACTACTTCCACTGCTACAACGGGTACTACTACTAGAACAACAATTATTACCACCACTACTACTACTTATACAACTACTATTACGGCTACTACTAGTAATATTGCTACTGTTGCTACTGCTACTACTACCCCTACTACTACAGCTACTACTACTCCTATTACCACTACTACTACTACTACAACTACTACTACTGCTGCAACTACTATTACTACTACTACTACTACACCTGCTACTACTACTACTACTTCTACTACTATTGCTACTGTTCTTGCTACTACTACTACAACTACTGCTACTACTGCTACTTCTACCACTAATGCTGCCGCTACTACTACTACTTCTACCACTAATCCTGCAAATACTACTTCTGCTACTACTACTACTTCTACCACTAATGCTGCTGATACTACAACTACTACTACTATTGCTGCTGCTGCAGCTTCTTCTTCTTCTACTACTACTACTACAACTTATCCTACTACTACTACTATTGATACAACTACTACTTCTACTACTACTGGTGCTGCTTCTACTACTAATACTATTTCTACTACAACTACTACTACTGCTACGGCCACCACTACTGGTACTACAACAACTAGTACTACTATTGTTGCCACTGTTGCTAATACTAGTACTACTACTACAACTCCTCTTCCACCTCCTCCTCCTCCTCCTCCTACTACTGCTACAACTACAACTACAACTGCTAACACTACTGCTGCTACTCCGATAGCTACTACTGTTGTTGTTGTTGTTGTTGTTGTTGCTGCTACTACTACTACTACTACCTCTACTACTACTACTCCTCCTCCTCCTAATACTACTACTGCTGGTACTACTACCACTAGTACTGTGGCTACTACAACTACAAATGCTGTTGTTGCTTCTGCTAGTACTGCTACTAGTACTACTGCTGTTGATACTAGTAGTACTGTTGCTGCTGCTAATTTCACTACTCCTACTAATACAACTACTACTATTTCCACTATAGCAACTATCGCTACTGCTACTATAACAATAACTACTACTACCATTACCTACTATTGCTAATGCAACTGCTACTACTACTACTACTACTGCCACTACTACTATTGCTGTTACTAGTTCATCTACTACTATAGCTACAGCTGCTACCACAGCAACTATAGCTACAGCTGCTATTACTACAACTACTATTCCTGCAACTGCTACTATTATTACTATTACTAACACTTGTACTGCAACTGCTACCACTACTACTACTGATACTATTGCTGCTACTACTACTACTAGTACTACTATTACCAATTGTACTACTGCTACTACCGCTACTATAACTACTCCTATTACTACTGTAAGTACTACTACTGTTCCTACCAGCACTCCTGCTACTACTACTACTACTACTTCTACTATTAATTCTACTACTACAACTCCTACTACTACTATTATGACTACTACTACTATTACAACTACTGCTACTACTACAACAACTACTACTGCTACTACAACTTCTACTATTGCTACTTCTGCTACTACAACTACTATTCCCACTACAACTTCAGCTAATACTAGTACCACAATAGCTACAACTACTACAACTTCAACTACTACTACTATTGTAAATACATATGCTATTACTACTCCTATTCTTGCAACTAATACTAATACTACTACTACAACAACAACAACTACTACTACTACTACAACTACTACAACTACTACTGCTACTAGCACCACTACTTCTACTACTACTACTCCTCCTACAACAACTACTATGACCACTACTACTACTACTACTACTTCTACTACTACTACTACCTCAACTACTACAACTACTACAACAACTACTACTAGCACAACTACTACTACTCCTGCTACTACTACAACTACGACTACTACTACTTCTACTTCTGATAATACGGCTACTATTGTAACTATAACAACTACTACTACGATGGCTACTACTATGACTACTACTATGACTACTACTACTACTACTACTACTGCTACTCTAACAACTATTACTGCTACTACCACTATGATGGCTACAACAACTACTACTGCTACTACTACTACTACTATTTGCACTACTACTACTACTCCAACAACAACTGTAGCAACTACTACTATAGCTGCTACAGCTACTACTACTACATCTACTACAACAACTACTACTACTGCGACTACTACTACTACTGCTACTCCTACTACAACTGCTACTATAGTGACAATTATTACTAATTCTATTGCTACTACTACTGCTACTACTATTGCAACTTCTACTACTACTATCACTACTGCTACTACCACTACTTCTACCACTACCACTACTACTACAACTACTTCAGCTAAGCCAGCTATTATTACTACTGTTGCTGCTACTACTACTAGTGCTGCTACTATTGCCACTGCTACTCCTATTGCTGATACAACAACTACAACTACTATTACTACAACTATTACTTCTACAAGAACAACAACAACAACTACTACTACTACTATTACTACTATTACTCCTTTCGCTACTACTGACACTACTACCACCACAATTGCTACAACTACTACTACCACTACTACTGCTACTATTACTACTACTACTACTACAATTGCTACATTACTACAGTTACAAGGACTTCTACTATTACTACTACTATTATTATTACTCTTACTACTACTACTGCTACTACAACAACTACGACTACTGCTACCACTATTGCCACTACTGCTACTACAACTACTAAAGCTACTCCTACCACTACTACCACTTCTACTACTACTACTGCTACAACCACAACAACAACAACCAATACTACTACTATAGCTATTGCCACTACTACTACTACTCATACTACAACTACTTCTCATGCTACTACTACTATTTTTGCTACATCTACTACAACTACTACTACTTCTACTATTACTACTACTACTATTATGGCTACAGCTAATAGTACTACTTCTCCTACAACTAATATATCTGCTACTACTACTACTTCTACCATTAATAGTAATGCTACCAAAACTACTACTACTGATACTACTACTACTACAAATACTAATACTACTACAATAACTTCTGCTAGTACTACTACAACTACTACTACTTTTGCCACAACTACTACTACTAGTATGTGTACTGCTCCCGCTACAACTACTACCACTACTGCTACTACTGTTTCTGCTTCCACTACTACTACTACTACTACAAATGTTGTTACTATTATTGCTACTGCTGCTACTACTACTCCTATAGCCACTACTACTACTACAATTACTACTTCTCTGACTACTACTACTTTTGCAACTACTACTACTAATTATACTACTACTACTACTACTACTACTACTACTATTACTACTATAAAAATTGCCACTACTATTGCTATTACTACTGCTAGAACTATGACTACAGTAACTAGTAGTAGTAGTAGTACTACTACTACTAGTCCTCCTACTACTGCTACTACAGCTACTAATACTTCCACCACAACTACAACTGCTGCTACAGCTACTGCTACTGCAGCTATTACAACTGCTCATACTAGTACTACTTCTGCTACTATAGGAGCGACTACTAAAACTGCTACTACTACTACTGCTATTATTATGACAACTACTACTTCTACTACAGTTACTACTACTACTACAACTGCTACTATTGCTACTTCGGGTACAACTACTACTGCTACTATAAATACAACAACCACTACTACTACTACTACCACCACTATAACTACTACTACGGCTACTTCGGGTAGTTCTACAGCCGGTACTACTACTACTCCTGCTGCTGCTACTTTGGTTGCTACTACTACTACCACCACAACTACTACTACTACTACCACTACTACTTCTACAAATGCCACTGCTACTACTTCGAGCACTACTACTACTGCTCCCACTGCTACTACTACTGCTGCTACAACCACTACTTCTGTTGCTATTACTACTCCTGCTACTACTATTACTACTACTGCTACTATTACTACTACTGCTACTCCTGCTGCTGCTACTTCGGGTACTACTACTACCACTGCCACTACTACTACTACCACCACCATCACAACTACTTCTACAAATGCTACTATTGCTAGTCCGGACACTACCACTACTGCTCCCACTGCTACTACTCCTTCTACTACTATTACTACTACTACTACTTTTATTAATACTAGTTCTACTATAGCCACCACAACTGCTACTACTACTTCTAATACTACTAGTACAACTACTTATACTATTACTACAAATACCTATACTACTACTAGTACTACTACTGCTACTACTATTGTTGCTGCTATTGCTACTACTGCTACTACCACTTTTGCTACTACTAATTCTACAACTACAACTATGACTTTTGCTACTACTACTTCTACTATGACTACTTCTACTACTTTGACTTTTACAACTACTACTACACCTACTACTACCATAGCTACTACTACTACTACTAGAACTTCTTCTACTACCATTACCATAGCGGCCACAACAACTACTACTACTAGTGCTGCAACTACTGCTATTACTACTACTACTACTATTACTTCTACTACAATGATAACTACTATTACTATTACTACTACTGCTACCACTAGCACCACTACTACGGCTACTGCCACTGCTAATACTCATACTACAACAACAGCTACTACTACTTCTACTACTACTAGTACTACTACCATTATTACTAGTATTACTATTACTACTCCTATTACTACTACTGCTACTATAGCAATAGCTATAGCTATTGTTCCTGCATCAACTTCTGCTATCGCTACTATGGCTACTGCTGCTACAGATACCACTATTACTACTGCAACTACTTCTACTACTGCTACTAATATTACTACTTCGATTATTACTACTACTACAACTACTACTACTACTTCTCCTCCTACAACTAATTCTGCTACTACTGCTACTATTACTCGTAGTACAACTATTACTACTACTACTTCTACAACTACTACTTCAACTACCATTATGACTGCTACTACTACAACTGCTGCTGCCACTATGGCTCCTATTGCTACTACTCCTACTACAACTTCGACTGCTACTGCTACTACTTCTTCTACGACAGCAGCTATTACTACTACCAATATTGCTTCTACTACTAGTGCAAGAGAAACTACAATTACTACTACTTTTATTACTACCAATGCTACTTTTGTTGCTTCTACACTTACTACTAATACTACTATTAGTACTGCAACTAATACTACTAATATTGCTACTGCTACTGCTATTACTTCAACAACTACTACTACGACTACTACTACTCTACTGCTGCTATTACTACTATTACACTACTACTACTACTTCTTCCTCAACTACTACTGCTACTACTATCACCACTACTACTACTACTATAGCTACTATTACAACTACTACTACTTATACTCCAACTACTACAACTACTATTACTATTGCTAATACTACCCAAACTACAATAACAACAACTACTACTATTACTACAACTACTACTACAACTACTTCTACTACTACTTCTACAATGACTATTACATCTACTACTACCACTACTCCTAACACTCCAACTATAACATCCACTACTACTACTACTACTATTATTACTTTGACTACGATTACTACTACTGGTACTACTGTCACTACTACTACTACTACTACAACTCCTAATACTCCAACTACAACATCCACTACTACTACTACCACTATTACTATTACTATGACTACAACTACTACTACTCGTACTTTTGTTGCTACTCCTACTACAAGTACGATTACAACTACTAGTACTCCAACTACTTCTACAACAACTACTAATACTATTACTACTGGTACCACTAATTCTACTCCTACTACTAGTAGTAGTACTACTCCTACTACTAATACAACTACTATTACTACTACTACTACTACAACCCTAACTACAGCTACTACTACTACTACTACTTTTACTACTACCACCACTACTACTACTTCTACCACTACAACTACAACTACAACTATGCCTACTACTACTACTACTCATGCCACTGCTACTATTGCTACTACTACAACTACTACAAATGCTCCTATTACTACTACTACTGCTGCTGCATCTTTAACTACGACTACTGTAACAACTAATACTAATACTACTCCAACTACTACTCCTATTATAACAACAACAACAATAACTACTACTACAACAACAACAACTACTATTACTATTACTTCAAATTCTACTCCTATTACTGATACTACTATGACTCCTAATGCTAATATAACTATTATTACTGTCGCTGCTGCTGCTGCTACTCCTACTCCTACAACTACTACTACTACTGCTTCTACTACAACTACCACTACTGCTCCTAATACTCCAACTCCAACAATAACAACTTTGACTATGACTGCTACTACTATAACTACTACTCCTGCTACTACTACTAACGCTACTACTTTTACTATTACCACCACAGCTACTACTACTAATACTACTACTACAACTACAACTAAGACTACTACTACTACCAACACTCCTTCCAATACTACTACTACTACTAATACTAATACTACAACTACAACTACGACTACTACTACAACTACCACTCCTGCCAATACTACCACTACTACTACTTCTACTACTAGCACTAGTACCACTACTACTATTCCTATTACTACTACTACTATTGTTGCTTCTTCTACTGTGACTGATACAACAACTAATACTAATGCTAATACTACTCATACTACTACTGCTATTATAATAATAATAACAACTACTACTACTACAGGCACTACCACTACAACTACAGCTACGAGTACTACTCCTACTACTACTACTACTACTACTACTACTACTTCTACTTCTACTACTACTACTACTACTACTACTACTACTTCTACTCGTACAACAACTACTACTACGACTACTACAAATACAACTACTATTAGTATAGGTACTACTACCCAAATTACTACTGCTACTGCTACTGCTACTACTACAACGGCAAGTACTACTACTACTACAATAACTCCTCCTCCTCCTACTACTACTCCTCCTCTTAATAATCCAACTACAACTTCCACTACTACTACTACAACTACTAATATTACTATGACCTTGACTACTACTTCTAGTACTAGTAGTAGTTGTAGTAGAAGAAGTTATAGTAGTAGTTATAGTAGTAGTAGTAGTAGTAGTTGGAGTAGTTGTAGTAATAGTAGTAGTATTTGTTGGAGTAGTAGCAGTGCTTGTAGCACTAGTTGTAGTAGTAGTGCAGTAGTAGTAGTTTTATTAGTAGTATTAGAGGTTGGAGAAGAAGGAGCAATAGCAGCAATAGTTATAGTAGTAGTAGCAAGAGAAGTAGTAATAGTAGTAGTAGCAGTAGCAGTAGTAGTTGTAGTGGTAATAGTTGTAGTAGTACTAGAAGTACTAGTTGCAGTAGTGCCAGCAGCAGCAACAGCAGCAGCAGCAGTAGTAGCAGTAATATGAGTAGTAGTAGTGGTAGTAGTACTAGTAGTAGAAGTAATGGTAGAAATTACTGTAGGCATAGAAGTAGAAATAGTAGCAGTAGTTATAGTAGTAGTAGAAATAGTAGTAGTAGTAGGTGGAGGAGTAGTTGTAGTAGTAGTAGTAGTAATAGTAGTAGTAGTAGTAGTAGTAGAAATAGTAGTAGTAGTAGTAGTTATAGTAGAAGTAGTAGTTGCAATAGTAGTAGCTATAATAATAGTAGTAGCTGTAGTAGTAGTAGTAATAATAGTAGTAGTTTTATTAGCAGCATAGTTGTAATTCCAATAGCAGTAGGAATAGTAGTAGAGCTAGTAGTTGCAGTAGTTGCAGTAGCTGTAGTAGTGGTCATTATAATAGTAGTAGCAAGAGGAGGAGTAGTAGTAGTAGCATAGTAGTTGTTATTGTAGTTGTAGAAGTAGAAGTTATATTAGTAGTAGAAGTAGTAGTAGCAGCAGTTGTAGTACTAGTAGTACTAGTAGCAATAGTAGCAGTCAAAGTAGTAGTAGTAGTAGTAGTAGTTGTTGTTGTTGTTGTAGTAGTAGTAGCAGTAGTAGTAGTACTAGTAGTACTAGTAGCAATAGTAGCAATCAAAGTAGTAGTAGTAGTTGTTGTTGTTCTTGTTGTAGTAGTGCTAGTAGCAATAGCAGCTGTCAAAGTAGTTGTTATAGTATTAGTAGTGGTAGTAGCAACAACAGTAGTAGTAGTATTAGTAGTACTAGTAGGAGTAGAAGTAGTAGTAGTAGTTGTAGAAATAGTTGTAGTTGTAGTAGTAGTTGCAGTTGTAGTAGTAGTAGTAGGGGGAGGAGGAGTGGTAGTAGTAGTAATAGTTGTAGTTGTAGTAGTTGCAGTTGCAGTAGTAGTTGTGGTAGTTGTATAAGTAGTAATAGCTGGGGTAGTAGCAATAGTACAAGTAGTTTTTGTAGTTATAACTATTGTAGTAGTAGCAAAAGTAGTAGCAGTAGTACCTGTAGTAGTAGTATTGGTAGTAGCAGTAGTAGTAGTTGTAGTACTAGTAGCGATAGTAGTATTAGTTGGAGAAGTTGTAAGAGGAATAGTTGTTGCTGCAGCAACAACGATAGTAGTAGTAGTTGTTGTGGTAGAAGTAGTAGTAGTAGTAGTAGCAGTAGCAGTAGCAGTTGCAGTTGTAGTAGCAACAGCAGCAGTACTAGAAGAAATAGTAGTAATAGTAGTAGTAGTAGTAGTAGTACCACTGTGCTAACAGTAGTCATAATAGTACATTTGTAGTTTTTATCAATGTAGTAGTAGTCATAGTAGTAGCAGAGGTAGCGGTTGTTGTAGTTATTGTAGCATCAGTAGTAATAGTAATAGCAATAGTAGCAGTAGCAGCAGTACTAGTACTAGTAGCAGTAGTATTAGTTGTACTAGTAGTAGGAGGAGGAGAGGTAGCTGTAGTAGTAGTAGTAGTAGAAGTGATAGCTGCAGCAGTAGTAATAGTAGAAGTTGTAATAGTAGTGTAGCAACAGCAGCAGCTGCAGCAGTTGTAATAGAAGCAGCCGCAGTATTAGTAGTAGTACTAGCAATATTAGTAGCAGATGCAGTAGTTGTAATAGTAGCAATAGTAGTAGTAGTTGTAGCATTTGTGGGAGTAGTAGTAGCAAATGTAGGAGTTCCAAAAGTAGTAGAAGATGTAGTCCCACTATTAGTAGTGGTAGCCACAGCAGTTGTATTAGTAGTAGTTGCAGTAGCAACAGCATTAGCGGCAGTAGTAGTATTACTAGAAGTAGTAGTATGAGCAGCAGCAATAGTGGTAGTAATTTTTGTTGTTGTAGCTATAGTAGTAGTAGGAGTAGCAGCAGTAGTAGTAGTAGTAGTAACAGTAGTAGTAGTGTTAGTAGCAGTAGTGGTGGTGGTAGTAGTAGTAGTAGTAACAACAGTAGTAATAGTAGTAGTAATAGTAGTAGTTGTAGTAGTAGTAGTAGCAGTATTAGTAGTAGTAGTAGTAGAAGTAGCAATAGTTGCAATAGTTGTAGTAGTAGGAATAGTAATAGTTGTAGTAGTATTGGTGGTGGTGGTGGTGGTAGTAGTAGTAGTAGTACAAATAATAGTAGCTGTAATACTAATACTAGTTGTAATAGTTACAACAGTAGTAGTAGCAGAAGTTGTAATAGTATGAGAAGTAGCGGTTGCAGCGGAGCTATAATAGTGTTAGTTGTTGTAGTAGTAGTGGTAGTAGTAGTAGCAGTAGTATGAGTACTAATAGCAGCAATAGTACTGGTAGTAATATCAGCAGTCGAAGTAGTAGTAGTAGTGGTAGCAGCAATAGTAGATGTAGCAATGGTAGTAGTAGTATTAGTTATAGCAGTAGAAGTAATACTAGTAGTAAGAGGAGGAGAAATAGTAGCAGAAGTAGTAGTAGTAGTAGTAGTAGCAGCTACAGCAGTACTAATAGTAGAAGTAGTAATAGTAGTAGTAGTAGTCGCTGCAGCTATAGCAACAATAGTAGCAGTAGCAATAGTAGCAAAAATAGCAACAGTAATAGCAGTTGTAGCAGTGTTAGTAGTAGTAATAAAAAAGCAAGAGTAGCAAAAGTAGTAGAAGAAGTAGTAGTAGTATCTGTAATAGTAGCCACAACAGTTGTATTAGTAGTAGTTGCAGTAGCAGCAGTATTAGTGGCGATACTAGTATTACTAGAAGTAGTAGTAGGAGCAGCAGCATAGCAGTAGCAGCCGTAGTCTTAATGGAGCAGCAGTAGCAGCAGTAGTCGGAGTAGTAGGAGTAGTACTAGTAGTGGTTGCAATAGTAGTATTAGTGGTAGTGCCAGTAGTGGTAGTAGTATTAGTAGTAGTAATAGCCGTAAGAGTAATAGTAGTAGTACGAGTAGTAGTTGTAGTAGTAGTAGTAGTAGTAGTAGTAGTAGTAGTAGTAGCAGGAGTAGTAGCAGTAGGAGTAGTAGCAGTAGTAGTATTAGAATTAGTTGTAGTAGTAGCAGTAGTAGTATTAGTATTAGTAGAGGTAGTAGTAGTAGTAGTAGTAGCAGAAGTAGTAGTAATAGGAGAAGTAGTAGTTGTCACTGAAGCAGTAATAGTAGTAGCTAAAGTAGTAGAAGTGGAAGTAGTAGTGGCAGCAGTGTCAGTAGCAGCAGTAATTATTGTTGTAGTAGCAGCAATGGTAGTAGCAGTAGTTGTAGCAGTGGTAGTAGTAGGAGAAGTAGTAGTAGAAGTAGTAGCAGTAGTTGAAGTAGAAGTAGTAGTAGTTGTAGTTGTAGTAGAAATAGCAGTTGTAGAGCAAGTTGCAGTAGTTATGGCAGTGGCTGTAGTCGTAGTGATAGTAGTAGCAGCAGTAGCTATAGAAGTGGTGGTAGAAGGAGTTGTTGTAGTAGTTGCAACAGTCGTAGCATCCGTAATAGTAGTAGAAATAGTAGCGAAAGTCATAGTGGTATCATTAGTAGTAGAAGTAGTAGTAAGAGCATCAATAGTAGCCACTGTAGGAGTGGTAGTAGTAGTTGTTGGACTAGTAGTAGTAGTAGTTGTTGTTGTTGTAGTAGTAGTAGAAGTGGTATTAGTAGCTGTAGTAGTTGCTCGAGCAGAGTAGTAGTTATGGTAATAGTAGTCATAGTAGTAGGAGCTGTAGTAGTTATTATTATAGAAGCAGTAGCACTGGGAGTTCTAGTATTAATAGTAGTAGTTGTTGGAGCGATATTAGTTGAAGTTGTAGTAGCAGTAGCTGTAGAAGTAGCTGTAGGAGAAGTTTTAGTAGTAGTAGTAGAAGTTGTAGTAGTGGTAGTAGGAGCAGCAGTAGAAGTAGTAGGAGTAGCTTTTGCAGTAGCAGCAGTAGTCCTAGCAGTACTAGTAGAATTAGTTCTAGGAGAAGTAGCAGAAGTATTAGTAGTCGTAGTAGTAGTAGCAGTTGTAGTAGTAGCAGCAGCAGTAGTAGCAGCAGTAGTAGTACTTGTTGTTGTTGTTGTTGTTGTTGTAGTAGTAGTAGTATCTGTAGCAGTAGTCATAACAGTAGGAGTAGTAGCAGTAGTAGCAGTCGTAGTAGTAGCAATAGTAGTAGCAGTAGCAGCAATAGTAGTAGTAACAGTAGCAGCAATAGTAGTACTAGTAGTAGTTATTGTTGTTGTTGTAGTAGTAGTAGTAATAATAGTAGCAGTAGCAGTAGCAGTAGCAGGAGTAGTTGTAGTAGAGATAATCGCGGTAGTAGCAATAGTAACAGTCGTAGTAGTTGTAGTTGTAGATTTAGTAGTGGTTGAAGTTGTAGTAGTGGTAGCAATAGTAGCAGAAGTAGTTATAGTAGTAGTCGTGGTAGCCATAGTAGCTGCAGTAGTAGCAGTAGTAGGTATAGCTATTGCAACTACTACTACTACTGCTACAATAACAAGTTCTGGTAGCCATAGTAACAGTAATAGAAGAAGTAGTAGTATTAGTAGTAGTTGTAGTCGTAGTAATAGTCGTAGCGGCCGTAGTAGTAGTAGAAGTAGTAGCAATAGTTGTTGTTGTAGCCGTAGTAGTAGCAAAAGTGGTAATAGCAACTATAGTAGCCACCGTATTAATAGTAGTGGTATTAGTAGTGGCAGTAGTAGAAGGAGCCGGAGAAGTAGTAGTAGGAGTAGCAATTACAGTAGTAGTAGTAGGATTAGTAGCAGTGGTAGTAGGAGTATCATTTGTAAAAATAATAGTAGTTATAGTTGTTGTAGGAGTAGTAGTAATGGTAGCAGTATGAGTAGAAGAAATAGTAGCAACAGTAATTATAGTAAAGCAGTAGCAGAAGTAGTAGCACCAATAGCAGTAGTAGTAGGAGCCAGAGGAATGGTAGTAGTAGCAATTGTAGTAGTAATATTAGCTATTGCAATAGCAGTAGTAACAGTAGTTATAGTAGATAGCAGTAGTTGTAGAAGTAGGAGAAGTAGTAGTAGTAGCAGTAGCTGCAGCGGTAGCAGGAGTAGTAGCAGTTGTAGTACTAGTCATAGTTGTAGTAGTAGTAAAAATAGTAGTAGCAGAAATTATAGTAGTGGTAGTTGTAGTATGGAAGTATTAGTAGCAGGAGTATAAGTTATAGTAGTAATAGTAGATATAGTAGCATGGGTAGTTGTCCTTGTAATAGTTGTAGTAGGGAAGTAGTAGTAGCAGGAGTATAAGTTATAGTAGTAATAGTAGATATAGTAGCATGGGCAGTTGTCGTTACAATAGTTGTAGTAGCAGTAGTAGCAATAGTAGCAGTAGTAGTAGTAATAGCAATAAAACCAGTAGTAACTGTAGTCACAACAATAGAAGTAGTAGTAGTAGTTTTAGTAGTCTGGGTAGTAGTAGTAGCAGCAGTAGTAGCAATAGTAACAGTAGTAGCAGTAGTATTAGCAATGATAACAGTAGAAACAACAATAATAGTCGTAGTAGTTATAGTAGTAGTAGGAGCTATAGTAGTAGTAGTATAGTAGTGGTAGTAGTAGAAGCTGTATCAGTATTAGCAATAGTAGCAGAGGTAGTAGTAGGAGTAGAAGTAGTAGTAGTAGTAGTCGTGGCAGCTATAGTAATAGTAGCAGTAGTAGTTGTTGTTGTTATTGTTGTTCTGGTAGTTGTAGTAGTAATAGTATAAGCAGTAGTTGCAGAAGTAGCAGTAGTTGCAATAGTAGCAGCAGAAGCAATAGTAGGAACAACAGTACATGTAGTAGTAGTGGTAGTAGCAGTAGTAGTAGTAGTAGAAATAGTAGTCGTAGTTGTATTAGTAGTGATGTTAGTGATTGCAATAGCAACAGCAGTTGTAGTAGTAGTAGCAGTAGTAGCAGAAGTAGCAGTA
Source organism: Trichopus zeylanicus subsp. travancoricus (assembly GCA_005019695.1). Lineage (NCBI taxonomy): Eukaryota > Viridiplantae > Streptophyta > Magnoliopsida > Dioscoreales > Dioscoreaceae > Trichopus > Trichopus zeylanicus. The sequence continues at coordinate 60,898 of RXID01014722.1, forward strand.
TTCATAGTAGTAGTCATAGCAGCCATAGTACTAGAAGTAGTAGAGCAGATGTAGTAATTATAGCGATAGTAGTAGCAGAATTAGTAATAACAACAGTAGTAGCCGCTATATTAGTAGTTGTGGTATTAGTAGTAGTAGTAGAAGGAGCAGGAACAGTACTAGTAGGACTAGCAGTTGTAGCTACAGTAGTAGTAGTAGTTGTAGTTGTAGTAATAGCAGCGGTAGGATTATCATTAGTGTAAATAATAGTAGTTGTCATTGTAGGAGGAGTAGTAGTAATAGTAGCAGTAGGCATAAAAGAAATAGTTGCAATAGTAATAGAAGTAGAGCAACAGCAGAAGTTGTAGTAGTAGCCGTTATAGAGGTATTAGTAGTAGTAGTATTATTAGTAGTTGCAGTAGTAGTAGTAGATGTTGCACTAGTTGCAGTTAGTGTTGTTTTAGTACTAGTAGTTGTAGTAGTAATATTAGTTGTAGTTGTAATATTAGTAGTAGCAGTAGTCGTGGTTACAGTAATTGCAGTAGTCGTAGAAGTAGGAGAAGTAGTAGTAGTAGTAGCAGTAGCCTCAGCGGCAGCAGCATGATTAGTGGCAGTTATAGTAGTTATTGTAGCAGTTGGAGTAGGAGTAGAAGTTGTAGCAGCAGTAGTAGCTGTAGCAGCATGTTTAGTTGTAGCTATTGTAGTTGTAGTAGCAGTAGTAGCAATCGTAGCAGTAGTAATAGTAGTATCGATAATAGCAGTAGTAGATGCAGTAGTAGCTGTAGAAGTAGTTGTAGTTGTTGTTGTAGCAGTAGTAGTAGTAGAAGTAGTTTAAGTAGTAGTAGTAACTATCGTAGTAGCAGCCCTAGTAGAAGTGGGAGAAGTAGTAGCCATAATAGTAGAAGTAGCAGTCACAGTAGTAGTAGCAACTGTAGTTGTATTAGTTGTAGTAGTAGTAGTAGTCGTCGTAGTAGTAATAGTAGTGGCAGTAGAAGTCGTAGTAGCAGCAGCAGTAGTAGCAGTAATAGTAGTAGTAATTACAATAGTAGTAGTGTTAGCAGCAGGATCAGTTGTAGTAGTAGTAGGAGAAGTTGTTGTAGTGGTAGTCATTGTGGTTGTATTAGTAGTAGTAGTAACAGCAGCAGCAATAGTAGTAGTAGTAGGAGAAGTTGTTGTAGTGGTAGTAATTGTGGTTGTATTAGTAGTAGTAGTAGCAGCAGCAGCAATAGTAGTAACAGTAGTTGTAATAGTAGTAGCGGTAGTAGCAGTGGCAATAGTAGTAGTAGTATTAGTAGCAGTGGTTATAGTAATAGTAGCAGTAGTAATATTCTTAGTAGTAGTTGCGGTTATAGTAGTAGTATTAGTAGTAGTTATTGTAGTTGTTGTAGAAGCAGTAGCAGCTGTTGCAATAGCAGCAATAGTAGTATTAGCAGCAGAAGTAGTAATAGTAGTAGTAGACATTGTAGTAGTAGTTGTACTAGAAGTAATAGTAGTAAGAAGTAGCAGCAACATTAATAGTAGTAGTGGTGGCAGCAATAGTATTAGTAGGAGTAGCAGTAGTCGGACTAGCAGCAGTAGCAGTAGTAGTAGTGGCAGTAGTTGAAATGAGTGTAGCAGTAGCAGTTGGAGCAGCAGCAGTAGTAGCGTTATCATCAGTAGTAGTAGTAGTTGTATTATCATTAGCACTAGTAGCAATAATAGTAGTAGTAGCAGTAGCAGTAGAAGCAGCTGTAGAAGCTGTAGTAGTAGTAGTAGCAGGAGCAGTAGTCCTAGTAGTTGTAGTAGCAGCAACCACAGTTGTACCAGTAGTAATATTAGCAAAAGTAGGAGCAGTAGTACTAGTAGTGGTAGTAGTAGTAGCAGTAGTACTACTAGTAGTAGTAGTTGAAGTAGCAGTTGTAGTAGTAGACGTAATACTAGTAGCAATAGTAATAGTAGTAGGAGAAGTTGTCAAAGTAGAAGTTGTAGCCATAGCTGCAGCAACAGTAGCAGTAGTAGTCGTAGTAGTACTAGTAGTGGTGGTGGTGGTAGTAGTAGTAGTAGCAACAGCAACAGCATCGGTACTAGTAGAAATAGTGGTAGTAGTAGTAGTAGTAGTTATTGTTGTAGTAGTAGTTGTAGAAGTAGCTGTAGTAGTAATAGAAGTAGTGGTAGTGGCATTTGTGGTCGTAGTCGTAATAGTAGTAGTATTAATAGTAGTAGAACTAGTAGTTAGAGTAGTGGTAGTAGTAGTTGTAATTATAGTAGAAGTCGGAGGATTAAGTAGTAGTAGCACCAGTAGTAGAGCAGCATCTGTAGTAGGAGTACTACTAGTAGTAGTACTAGCAGTAGTATTATTAGTTGTTGTTCTAGTAGTAAAATAGTTGAAGTCGGAGGATTAAGTAGTAGCAGAAGTAATAATAGTAGCTGTAGCAACAACAACAGCAAAGCAGCAGCAGCAGTAATAGTAGTAGAAGTAGTAATTGTAGTAGTAGTAGCAGTAGCAATAGTAGTAGTGCAAGCAGAAGCAACAGTAATAGTAGTAGCAGTAATTGCAGTAGTAGTAGTAGCAGAAGTAGTAATAGTAGCAAAAGTAGTAGCAGTAGCAGTACTGTAGTAGTTGTAGTTGCAGCAGCAGCAGGCGTAGCAGAAGTAGTAGAAGAACTGATAGTAGTATCAGTAGTAGTAGCTGTAGCAGTTCCAATAGTAGTAGTTGCACTAGTAGCAAAAGCAACAACATTAGTGTCAGTCTTAGAATTACTAGAAGTAGTAGTAGTCGTAGTAGCATCAGCAGAAGTAGTAGTAGTTGTTGTAGTGGTAGTAATTGTAGTAGTAGTAGTAGCAGTAGTAGCACATGTAGTATTAGTTGTAGTAGTAGTAGCAGCAACAGTATTGGGGGAAGCAGAAGTAGTAGCAGAAGTACGAGTGGTAGTTGTAGTAGAAGCAGTAGCCGTAGTAGTAGTTGTTGTAGTAGCAGCAGTAGTAGTAGTAGTAGTAATAGTAGCAGTAGTAGCACTAGTTGTGCAGCACTAGCAAAAACAGTAGCAGGAGTACTAGTGGTAGTTGCAGTAGTAGTAGTAGTAGTAGCAGAAGCAATTATAGTAATACATGTAGTTGTTGTAGTAGAATCAGCTGTAGTAGTAGCAACAACAGTGGTATTGGCAGTAGTAGTAGTAGTAGTAGTAGTAGCAATAGCAGTAGCCATAGCAGTAGTAGTAGCAGCAGTTGTAGCACTAGTTGTTATTATTGTTGTAGGAGAAGTTGTTATTGTTGTGGTGGTAGTAGTATTAGTTTTTGTTGTTGTAGTTGTACTAGCAGTAGTAGTCTTAGTAGTAGTAATAGTAGTAGCGGCAGTTGTAGTAGTAGCAGTAGTGTTATTGTAGCAGTAGTCCTAGTACTAGTAGTAGTGTCGGTAGTAGCAGTAGTAATAGTAGTCAATATTGTAGTAGTAGTAGCAGTAGCAGTAGTAGTAGCACCTATAGCAGTAGTAGTGGTTGTAGTAGTAGCAGTAGTATTAGTTGCCACAGTAGTAGTAGTTGTTGTAACAATAGTAGTAGTAGGTGCAGTAGTAGTAGGAGTGATAGTAGTAGCAGAAGTAGCTGTAGATGCAATAGTAGAAGTTGAAATTGTAGCTGAGTAGCAGTAGGAGCAAAAGTTGTAGCAGTAGTAGTAGGAGAAGTGGTATCAGTAGTCGAAGTAATAGCAGTCGCAACAGCAATAGTTGCAGTAGTAATGCCAATAGCAGTAGTTGTAGTAGCAGAAGTAGTCATAGAAGGAGAAGTAGTAGTCGTAGTAGCTGATGTAGTAGTAGCAGTACTAGCAGAAGTAGTAGTAATAGGAGTTGTAGTTGTAGTAGAAGTAGTAATAGTAGCATCTGTAGTAGTAGCAGTGGTAGCAGCAGTAGCGGTAGCAGTATTAATAGTAATAATAGTAGCAGTAGTGGTAGTAGTAGTAGTAGTAGCAGTGGTAGCAGTAGGTGAAGTAGGAATAGTTAAAGTGGAAGTAGTAGTAGTTGTACTAGAAGTTGCAGTTATAGCACAAGTTGCAGTAGTTGTAGTAGTGGCAGTACTAGCAATAGTTGCCGTAATAGTAGTCGCAACAGTAGCCGAAGTAGCAAAAAAAGTTGTAGTAGTAGTACTTGGAGTAGTTGCAGCAGTTGAAGCTGTAGTTGTAGTAGTAGTAGGAGGAAAAATAATAGTAGTAGTAGTAGTAAAAGTAGTAGTAGTAGTTATAGTATGAGTAGTACCAATTGAGGTAGTAGTAGTAGTAGTAGCAGGAGTTGCAGTAGTTATGGTAGTTGTAGTAATAGTAGTAGGAGAAGTAGCAGTTGTTGTCATAGAAGTAGTGGGAGTGGGAGTTCTAGCAGTAGTAATAGTAGTAGATGGAGCAGTATTAGTAGAAGTTGTAGTAGTAGCGGTTGTAGTAGTAGAAGAAGTAGCAGTAGCCGAAGTAGTAGGTGTAGAAGTAGTAATAATAGTTTTAGTAATCGAGGTAGTTGCAGTATTTGTAGCAGCAGTAGTAGTAGAAGTAGTAGTAGTAGTAGTAGTCACTTTCGTAGTAGCAACACTAGGAGAAGTAGGAGAAGTAGTAGTTGTAGTAGTAGCAGCAATAGCAGTAGCGGTAGTTGTAGCAGTGTAGTAGTCATAGTAGTGGTAGCAGTAGCAGTAGACGCAATAGCGGTAACAGTAGTGGTAATAGTAGTTGTAGCAGTAGTGGTAATAGTAGTAGTAGTAGCAGTAGTGGTAATAGTAGTAGTAGTTGCAGTAGTGGTAGTAGTAGTAGTAGTAGTAATTATAGTAGTAGTAGAAGTAGACGTAATAGTAGTAGTAGTGGTAGCAGTATTAGTAGTAGCAGTAGAAGTAGGAGTAGCAGTAGTAGCAATGGTACTAGTAGAAGTAGTAGTAGTAGCTGAAGTAGTAGTAGTTGTAGTAGTAGTCACAATAGTAGTTGCAACTGTAGTAGGCACTGCAATAGTGGTAGCAGTAGGAGGAGTAGTAGTCGCTGTAGTAGTCGTATTAGTCACAATATTAGTAGCATTAGTAGTACTAGCAGATGTATTGGTCGTACTAGTAGTAGCAGCAGTAATAGTCGAAGTGGCTGCTGTTGTAGTTGCAAAAGTAGTAGTAGTAGTAGTAGAAATAGAAGTCGTTGTAATAGTGGAAGTAATTATATTAGTAGTAGTAGTAGTAGTAGTAGTAGTAGAGGTAGTAGATGTAGTAGTAGTAGAAGTAGTAGTAGTAGTAGGAGTTGTATACAAGTAATAGTAGTACCAGTAGTTGCAATAGTAGTAATAGTAGTACTAGTGGTTGTAGTAAAAGTAGCAGTAGCAGTAGTAGCAACAAGAGTCATAGTAGTAGTAGTAGTAGTAGTACCTGTTGCGTTAGCAGTAGTAATTTTAGTAGTGCCAATTGTATTAGTAGTAGTAGTAGTTGGAGAAGTAGTAATTAGAGTAGTAGTAGTTATTGTAGCGGTTGTAGAGATAGTAGTAAGATAAGCAGTTTGCAGTAGTAATGAGTAGTAACTATAGTATTAGGAGTAACATTAATAAAAATAATAATCGTTGTTGTAGTAGTAGTAGTAGGAGTACAAGTAATAGTAGTTTCCCAAGTTGTCGAAATAATAGTTGTAGTAGTTCTCGTTGTAGGAGCAGGAGTAGCAGTAGTAACAACAGCTGTAATTATAGTAGTAGCAATAGCATTAGTAGTAGGAGCAGGAGCACCAGTATTAGTTGTAGTAGCAATAGTAGTAGTGCTATTTGCATAAGGAGCAATAATAGTAGTGGTAGTAGAAGTAGTAGAAATAGTAGTTGTAGTAGTAGTTGCAATTGTTGTAGTGGCAGGTAGTCATACTAGTTGAAGAAGTCGCAGAAGTTGTATTAGTAGTAGCAGCAGCAACCGCAGTGGTTGTTGTAGTAGAAGTAGTACTAGTATTGGTAGTAAAAGTAGTATTAGCAGAAATACTTGTAGTAGTATTAGTATTAGTAGTAGTAGTGGCAGTAGAAGTAGTAGTAGTAGCAGTAGTAGCAGTAGTAGTAGTTGTAGTAGTAGTTGTTGTTGTAGTAGTAGTAGTAGCAGCTGCGATATTACTAGTATTAGTAGTAGTTTTAGTAGTTGGGGTAGTAGTAGTAATAGTTGTAGCAGTCATAGTAGTAGTATTAGTAGCAGTACTAGCTGCAGCAATAGTAGTAGTAGCAGTTGCAGTAGTAGAAGTAGTAGTTGCAGTAGTAGTAGCAATAGTAGCAGCAATAGTGGTAGAAGTCACAGCTGTATTAGTAGTAGTAGTAATAGTAAAAGTACTAGTAGTAGCAGTAGTAGTAGAAGCAATAGTTGTGGCTGTTGCAGTTATCGTAGGAGTTGTAGTAGTAGGAATAGCAGCAGTTACAATACAATAATAGTAGCATTAGCAGCAGCAGTAATAGTAGTAGTAGTAGTTGTAATAGTCATAGTTGTAGTGCCAGTAGTAGCAGTAGTACTAGAAGTAGTAGTAGTACTAGTAGTAGATGTAGCAGGAGCAGAAGTAGTAGTAGTAGTTGTTGTAGTAGCAATAGTAGTAGCATATACAGTAGTAGTAGTAGTAGTGTTGGAGTAGTAGGAGATGAAGCCGTAGTAGTAGTGGTAGCAATTGTTGTATTAGTTTTAACAGTAGTAGTTGTTGTTGTCATTGTAGTAGAAGTTGCAGTCATAGCTGTCGTAGTAGTAGTTGTAATAGAAGTCATGGTGGTGGTAGTACTAGTGGCAATAGTAGTGGTACCAGTAGTAGTAGTCATAGTAGTTGGAAGTAGAGAAATAGTAGTAGCGATAGCAGTAGTTGTAGAAGAAGTTGCAATAGTAGTAGCAGGAGTAGTAGTAGTAGTAGTAGTAGCAGTAGCAGCAGCAGCAGAAGTTGTAGTAGTAGTAGTAGTAGTAGTAGTAGTAGTAGTAGTAGTAGACGTTACGGCAGCAGTAGAGTAGTAGGAACGGCAGCAGCAGCAGCAGTAGTAGTTGTAGTTTTTGTTGTAGTCGCCGTAGTAGCAGTCGTAGTAATAGTAGTAGCAGCAGTAGCCATAGTAGCAGAAGTAGTGGTAGTAGTGGCAATAGTAGGAGTTGTAGTAGTTGCAGCAGTAGTAGTAGTGGTGTTACAAGCGGTAGCAGAAGTAGTTGTAGTAGGAAGAGTTTTAGTAGGAGTAGCAATAATACTAGCAGTAGTAGTAGTTGGGTTACTAATTTTAGTAGGTGAGGTAGTAGTAGTAGCAGAAGTAATAGCAGTAACAGTTGTAATATCAGCAGTAGGAGCCACAATAGTTATAGTAACAGCAGCAATAGTAGTTGTAGTGGTAGTTGTGGTTGTTGTTGTTGTTGTTGTTGCAATAGTAATTGTGGTTGTCATAGCATTAGTTTTAGTAGCAGCAATAGTAGTTGCAGTAGTAGCAGTAGCAGGAGCTGTAGTACTAGCATAGCAGTAGTAGCAGTGGCAGTAGTAGTAGAAGTACCGTTAGTCATTGTAGCAGCAGTAGTAGTAGCAGTGGCAGTAGTATTAGTACTAGCAATAGTAGCACTAGAAGTAGTAGTAGTAAGATAAGTGGTAGTTGTAGCAATAGTAATAGTAGTAGTAGTAGTAGTGGTAGCTTCATGAGTAGCAGTTGTAGTAGGAGGAGTAGTAGTAGTAGTACTAGTAGTAGCAGCAATAGAAATAGTAGTTGTAGTAGTGAGAGTCATAGTAGCAGCAACAGCAGCAGTAGTAGCAGTAGTGGCAGTAGTATTAGTAGTAGTAGTAACAGTGGTAGTAGTTGTAGTAGTAGTGGTAGTAGTAGTAGTAATAGTGGTAGTAGTAGTAGCGACAATCGTTGTAGAAGTAGTAGCAGTAGTAGTATTAGCCGTAGTATGAATTATAGTAATCGTTGTAGTGACAGTAGTAGTAGCTGAAGTAGTAGTAGTAGGAGAAGTAGTAGTAGCATCAGCAGCAGCAGTAATAGTAGTTGTAGTAGTCATAGTAGTCATAGTATTAGTAGTAGTAGTACTAAAAGCTGTCGTAGCGGTAGTAGCAGTAGCAATAGTAGTAGCAGAAGTAGTAAAAGGAGATGTTGTATTTGAAGCAGAAGTAGTAGCAGTTGTAGTTGTTGTATTAGCAATAGAAGTAGTACTAGTTGTAGCATTATTAGCAGTAGAGGTCATAGTTGTAGTCGTTGTCGTACCAGAAATTGTAGCACTAGTAATAGAAATTCTAGTAGTAGTAGTTGTAATTGTTGTAGTAGCAGTAGTTGTTGTTGTTGTAGTAGTAGTTGTTGTTGTAGTAATTGTAGTTGTAGCGGTTGCAATTGTAGCAAAAGTAGTGTTAGTAGTAGTATTAGTAGTAATAGTAGTGGTAGAAGTAGTAGTCGTCGTAGTATTAGTAGTAGTAGTAGTACTAGAAGCTGTAGTGGTGGTAGTAGTAGTTGTAGTTATAGTAGCAGAAGTAGTAAAAGGAGAAGTTATAGAAGTAGTAGGAGGAGTAGTAGTGGTAGAAGTTGTAGTTGTAGTTGTTGCAGTACCATAAATAGTAGTAGTAGTTGTTGTGGTTATAGTAGTAGTAGTAGTAGTAATAGTAGTAGTTTTTTTAGTAGTATTAGTAGTAGTTACAATAGTTGCAAAACTTGCGGAAGTAGTAGTAGTTGTTGTTGTTGTAGTACTAGTAGTAGTAGGAGAAACAAGCGAAGTAGCAGTAGAAGGAGTAGCAGTAGTAGTAGTAGTAGCAGTAGTAGTGGCGGTCGTACTAATAGAAACGGAAGTAGCGGCAGTAGTAGTAGAAGAAGTAGTAGTAGCATTAGTAGGAATATTTGTAGTAGTAACAGTTGTTGTAGTAATAGTAAAAGTAGGAGTAGTAGCAGTAGGCAGTGCTGTATTAGAAGGAGTAGGAGAAGTAGTAGTATAGGCAGTAGCAGTAGTAATAGTAGTAGAAGTAGTAGCGATAGTAGTACTAGCAAAAGTAGCTGTAGTTGTAGTTGGAGTAGGAGTAGTAGCGGAAGTAGCAACAGTAGTAGTAGTCAAAATAGTATAGCAGTAGTAGTAGCAGTTAACAAAAGTTGTAGTAGAAGTAGCAGTAGTAGGAGAAGTAGTAGTAGTTGTAGTGGTAGTAGAAGTAGTAGTCATAGTATTAGTAGTAGTAGTAGTCATAGTAGTAGTAGTAGCAGCAGTAGCAGAAGTAGTAGTAGTAGTAGTAGTAATAGCAGTAGTATTAGTAGTAGTAGCAGTAGTATCAGTAGTAGTAGTAGAAGCGGTAATACCAATAGTAGTAGACATAGTATTAGTAGTAGTTGTAGAAGCAAAAGCAGGAGTAGTAGTAGTTGCTATAGTAGAAGCAGTAGAAGCTGTCGTAGCACTACTAGAAGTAGGAGTGCTAGTAATTATAGGAGCAGTAGTAGCAGTAATAGGAGTGGTAGTAGCAGCAGTAGAAGTATAAATAGTTGTAGTAGCAGTTGTAGTAGGAGTATCAATAGTAGCAGTAGTGGTTGTAGTAGTAGTAGTTGGAGTAGTAGTAGTTGTAGTAGTAGCAGTAGTAGGAGTAATAATAGCAGTAGCAGTAGTAGTTGTAGTAGTAGCAATAGTAGTAGTAGTTGGGGTAGTATTAGTAGTAGTAGTAGTAGTTGTAGTAGTAGCAGTAGTAGGAGTAATAGTAGCAGTAGCAGTAGTAGTTGTAGTAGTAGCAGTAATAGTAGTAGTAGGAGTAGTATTAGTAGTAGTAGTAGTAGTAGTATCAATCATTGTAGGAGTAGTAGCATTAGTAGTGGGAGTAGCAGTTGCTGTTGCAGTAGTACAAGTGGAAGTAGTAGTGGTAGTTGTTGGAGTATCATTAGTAAAAATGATAGTAGTTGTAGCAATAGTAGCAGGAGTAGTAGTTGTAATAGTCGGCGTAGGAGTAGAGAAAATAGTAGCAGTAGTTATAGTAGTAGGAGCTATAGTAGTAGTAGTAGTAGCAGCAACAACAACGGTAGTTATAGTAGTAGTAGCAGTAGTAGTAGTTGTTGAAGTAGGAATAGTTGTAGTAGAAGTAGTAGTAGTAGCAGTAGTAGTTATATTAGTGGTAGTAGTCGTTGTAGTAGTAGTTATAGTAGTAGTATTACTAATAGTAGTAGTAGCAGATGTAGTAGTAGTAGTTGTTGTTGTTATTGTAGCAGTAGTCATAGTAGTAGTAGCAGTGGTAGCAGCCGTAGTAGTAGTAGAAGTAGTAATAGTAGCAAAAGTTGTATCAATAGTAGTAGCAGAAGTAGTGATAGCAACTGTAGTAGGCGCAATATTGATAGTAGTAGTAAAAGTAGCAGCAAGTGGAGTAGTAGTAGTAGTAGTAGAAGTAGTGGAAGCAGTTGTGGCACTAGTTGAAGTAGGAGGGGTAGTAATAGTAGGAGCAATGGCAGGCGTTTTAGGAGTAGCAGTATCAGTGGTAGAAGTATAAGTAGTTGTACTAGCAGTAGTTGTAGGAGTATCAGTAGTAGCAATAGTGGTTGTACTAGTAGTAGTAGTTGGAGTAGTAGTAGTAGTAGTGGTAGTAACAGTAATAGTAGCAGCAGTAGTAGTAATAGTTAGAGTTGTATTAGTAGTAGTTGTTGTAGTGGCAGTCGTAGTAAGAGTAGTAGTTGCAGGAGTAGCAGATGCAGTTGTAGTAGCAGAAGTGGTAGCAGAAGCAGCCGTACTAGGAGTGTCATTAGTAAAAATAACAGTAGTTGTAGTTGTAGTAGTTGGAGTAGTTGTTGCTATTGTAGGCATAGGAGTAGAAGAAATAGTAGCAATAGTTATAGTTGTAGTAGCAGTGGTAGTAGTAGTAGCAGCAATAGTAGTTGTTGTAGTATTAGTAGTAGTTGTATTAGAAGCCGTAGAAGTAGTAACAGTTGTAGTAGCAGGGGTAGTAGTTGTCGTTGGAATTGTAGTAGTGGTAGTAGCAGTATTAGAAGCAGTTGTAATTGTAGCAGTAGTCGTAGCAATAGTTGTAGCAGTAGCAGCAGAAGTACTTACACTAGTAGTAAAAGTAGTCGAAGCAAAAATAGTAGTAGTAGTCATAGTGATAGTAAAAGTAGTAGCTGTAGGACTAGTAGTTGTAGTTGTATTAGAAGTAGTATTGGTAGGACTAGTAGAACTAATTGCAATAGCAAAAGTGGTAGCAAGGCCAATAGCACTAGTCGTAATAATTGTGGCAGTAGTAGCGATAATAGCGGTAGTAGTTATAGTAGCCGTAGTAGCAGCAACAACAATAGTGGTAGTAGTAGTAGGGTAAGTATTAGTAAAATTAGTAGCCGAGGTAGTAGCAATGGTAGCATTAGTTGTTGTAGTAGTACTCGAAGATAAAGTAGTAATAGTAGTATTAGTTGTAGTAGCAGTAGCAGCAGTAGTTGTAGCAATAGTCGCAGTACTACTAGTAGCATTGGTAATAGTACCATTAGTAGTAGTAGTCAAACTGGTTGTAGTGGTAGTAACAGTAACAACAGTAGGAGTAGTCTTAGTCTTAGCAATAACAGCAGCAGCAGCAGCAGTAGTAATAGTAGTAGTTATAATAGTAGTAGCAGTACTAGCAATACTAGCAATTACAGTAGTAGTAGTAGCAGCAGCAGTAGTAGCAGCAGTTGTGCTAGTGTTAGCAGTAGTTGTTGTTGTTGTAGCAATAGTAGTAGTAGTAGTAGCGGTAGTAGTAATAGTAGTAGAAGAAGTTATAGCAAAAGTAGTCGTAGTGGTGGTAGCGGTAGCAGTAATAGTAGTAGTAGAAGTTATAGCAGAATTAGCAGTATCAGAAGCAGACATAGCAGTAGTATAAGTTAGAGTTGAAGTAATAGTAGTAGAAGTAGAAATAGTAGAAGTAGTAGTAGTAGTAGTATTAGTAGGAGTAGTAGTAGTAGTGGTAGTATTAATAGTTGTAGTACTACAACTAGTAGTAGTAATTTTAGTAGGACGTGTAGTAGTAGTAGTAGCAGTAGTAATAGTAGTGGGAGAAGTATTAGTACTAGCAATAGAAGAAGTAGTGCAACAATAGTAGTAGTACTAGTAGTAGGGGTAGTCATAGTACTAGTAGCAGTTGGAGTACTAGTTGTAGTTGTAGTCGCAGCAGTAGTAGTAATAGCAGCAGTAGTAGTAGTAACAATAGTAGAAGTAATAGTTGTAGTAGTAGCAGTAGCGACACTACTACAAGTAGTAGTAGTAGTAGTAGTAACAGTAGTAGTAGTAGTAAGTAGTAGTAGTAGTTGTTGTTGTTGTAATAGTAGTAGTAGTAGTAGTAGTAGTAGTAGTAGTAGTACTTCTACTACAACTAATAGTAGTAAAAGTAGTAGTAGTAGTAGTAGTAGTAGTAGTAGTAGTAGTAGTAATGGAACTAGTAGTAGCAGTAGCAGTAGTAATAGTAGTAGTAATAGTAGAAGTAGTAGCAGTAGTAGCATTAGAAGTAGTAGTAGTAGCACTAGTAGTAGTACTAGTAGTAGTAGAAATAGTAGTAGTAGTACTAATAGTAGTAGTAGTAGTAGTAGTATGAGTACTAGTAGTAGTAATAGTAGTAGTAGTGGAAGTAGTAGTAGTAGTAGTACTCCTACAACTACTAGTACAGCTACGACTACTAGTACATCCACGACTACTACTACTACTCCTAATACTCCTACAACTTGTGCTATTACTACTGCTACTTCAAGTCGTACAACTAGTACTACTGCTACAACTAGTACTACTACTACTACTATTACAACTACTAATATTTCTGCTGCTACTACTACTATCACTATAACTACTACTATTGCTTTTGCTACTGTTGCTACGACTATTGCTTCTATTGCAACTATTACTGCTACTACCGTAACCACTACCCTGCTACTACTTCTAGTACTACTAATACTACTACTATTGTTGTTGCTATTATTATTACTACAACTATTGCTACTGCTACGGCTACTACAACTACTACTTCTACCGATACTACTGCTGCTAGTTCTACAACTACTATTGCTACTACTAGTGCTACTGCTGTAACTGCTACTACTACTACCACTACTACTACTGTCGCTGCTACAGCAGCAGCTACTGCCGCTACTGCTACTACTACTTCTACAACTACTATTACTACTACCACTGCAACAACTACTACTACTGTTACTACTACTACTACTACTACTACTAGTACAACAACTACTACTGCTGCTATTACTACTACTATTACTGCTACTACTACAACAAATACTCCTGCTGCTAGTACTATTACTACTGCTGTGTCTACTACTACTACTGTTGCCACTACTACTACTGCTGCTACTACTACAATTACTACTATGGCAACTACTACTACTATTACGGCAACAAGTACTACAATTGCTACTACCGCTACTACTAATTCTAGGCTGTTGCAACTGCTACAACCACTACATCTACTACTACTACTACTATTACTACTGCAACTACTACTACCACTACTACTAATGTTGATGTTGCTATTACTGCTGCAACTACTTCTTCTACTACTACTATTGCTACTACTAATGCAACCAATATTGCTGGTACTACTACTACTACAACTACTACTAATACTACTGCTTTTGCTATTTCTATTGTTACTACTACTACTATTACTATTGCTACTACTTCTACAACTACTACTTCTGCTAGTACTACTACTACTACTTCCACAACTGCTACTAATACTACTAGTATTGCTGTTGTAATGAATACTACTAGTAGTGCTGGTGCAACTACTACTACTACAGCTACTATTACTATTACCACTATTACTGCTGCAGTTACCACCACTACTACTCATATGACTAATCCTTCTACTACTATTACTATTATTACTAGTACTATGGCTACTACTACTTCTGTTGCTGCTAGTATAACTATTACTAGCACTAGTGCTACGACTATTACTGTTGCTACTGCTACTGCTACTACTACTGCTGTTGCTATAATTTCTACTACTGCTACTGCGACTTCTGCTACTACCTCTGCGACTACTACTTCTAGTACTGCAACAGTGTCTGCTACAAATTATGCTACTACAAGTACTACTATTACAACTACTAACACTATTACTATTACTACTACAACCACTACTTCTGCTACTATTACTATTGCTACTACTACTGCTACTACTACAAATACTACTGCAACTACCACCACCACTACCACCACCACCACCACAACTACTATTACTACTGCTATTACTGCAGTGGCTACAACTACTACTTCTACTACTACTTCTATTACTACTACTATTGCTAAAGCTACTGCTACTACTTCTGCAACTACTACTATAACAAGTACCACTGCTACGACTACCACTACAATTACTACTACTGCGACTACTGCTACCGCTGCTACCACTACCACTACTACTGCTACCACCAACACTACTATTACTACTACTGCTGCTAGTATTGCTACTACTCGTATTCTAATACTACTACTACTACAACTGTTGTAACTGCTGCTACTATGACTACTACTACTGCAACTGTTGCTACTACGGCTACTACTACGGCTACTACTACCACTATTGCTGCTGTTACTACTACTACTATTAGTACTAAAACTACTCCTGCTAATGTTGCTGCCGCACGAGCTACTGCTGCTGCCATTAATACTACTACAACTGCTATTTCTACTTCCACTACTTCCACTAATACAACTACTGCTGCTATTATTACTTCTACTACAGCAGCTACTACTACTAATACTGCTTCTACTACTACTGCTACAATAACAACAACTACTACTACTTATACTACTATAGCTACTTTAGTTGCTTCTACTACTACTAATACTACTACTACTGCCAGTAATGCAACTAATACTGCTTCTACTGCTGCTGCAACTACTACTATTTCTAGTACAACTACTACTGCAGTTGCAATTGCCTCTGCCATCCCTACTGTTGCTGCTGTTGTTGCAGCTGTCGTAGCTTCAGTTGCTGCTACTGTGAGTACTACTACCACTACTACTTCTCAAACTACTACTACTACTGCTACTTTTACTACTACTAGTACTATAATAACTACTACTACTAGTACTATTACTACTACTACTCCTACCGCTACTGCTACTACTACTACCACTACTACTGCGGCTGCTACTACCATTGCTACTACTATTACTATTGCTGTTGATGTTGCTCCTAGTACTACAACGACTCCTACATCTCCAACTACTACTACAACAACTACTACTCCTAACAATTATTCCACCACTACTACTACTACAACTAATACTCCTACTACAACTATTGTTACCTCTACCACTGCTACTACTATCTCAACTACTACTAATACTACTACTATTACTGCTACAACTACTACTACAACAACTACAACTACTACTACTACTTCTACTACTACTACTACAAGTAGTATACCTATTACTACTACTACTACTACTGCTACTAATACCACAACTATTATTACCACAACTATTGCTACTACTACTGCTACTCCTGCAACTACTACACCTACTACTACTCCTCCTCCTACTACTACTGAAACTACTTCCGCTACTTCTACTACTACTACTGCTGCTACAGCAGTTATTGCTACTGCAACTGCTGCTACTACCAGTACTACTAATACTACAACTACTAATGTTGTTACTACTACTACTACTACTACAACTCCTACGACTACTACTGCTACTCATACTACTACTATTACTATTGCTACTTCTATTCCAACTACTACTACTGCTGCTACTACTACTACTACTGGAACTACTACTGCTACAACGACTACACTTACTAGTCCTAATACTCCAACTACAACTTTCACTACTACAACAACAACTACTATTACTATGACTGTGACTACTACTTCTGGTACTACTGCTACTGCAACTACTACTACTACTTCTGCTACAACTACTACTACAACAACTACTATTCCTAATACTCGAACTATAACTTCCACTATTCTACTACTACTACTATTACTATGATTATGACTGCCACTATTGGTACTTGTATTGCCACTCCTACTACAAGCATGACTACTACAACTAAAACTAAACTACTACTACTACTACTACGACTACTACAACACAAATACTACTGCTACTACTCCTACTACTACTGCTGCTGCTACAGCTGCTATTGCTGCTGCTACTGCTGCTGCTAATTCTACTCCGACTACTACTGATAATATAACTACTATTGCTACTAATACTACTACCCTAACTACAGCTACTACTACTGCTTTTGCTGCTGTTGCTCCTACTACAGCAACTACTAGTACTGCTTCTACTACTACTAGTACTTTCCTAATACTCTAACTATAACTTCAACAACAACTACTTCGACTTCTACTACTACAATAATAGCAACTACAACAACAACTACTACTACTGCTGCTGCTGCCCCTACTTCTACCACTACTATTACAACTTCTACTACTTCTACCACTATTGCTACTACTACTACTCCAACTAGTACACATATTACTACAGCTACTACTACTACTCCTACTACAACTACACGTACTACTACTACTACTTCTACTACTAGTGACACAACTCCTGCTACTTCTACTACTTCTACTGCTGCTATTGCGGTTGTTGTTACTACTACAACAGCTACTTCTAGCATGACTAAAACTACTACTACTAATATTGTTATTGTTGCTACTACTACTACTACTACTAACACTACTACTAGTACTACCACTACCACTCCTACTACTACTACTACTACGACTACTTTTTCTCCTACTACTATTCCTACTTCCACTACTACCACTATTTCTACTCCTACTACTATTACTACAACAACAACTACTAACACAACTACTATTACTACAACTAGTACTACTACTACTACTACAACTACTACTGCTGCTACTACTACTACAGCAACTACTATTTCTGCTGCTACAACTACTGCCACTTCTACTACTACTACTACTACTCCTAATACTACAACTACAACTTTCACTACTACTACTACTAATACTATTGCTACGACTGTGACTACTACTACTGGTACTACTGCTACTACTGCTTCTGCAATTACTACTACCACTTCTGCTACAACTGCTACTACTCCAACTACTACTACTCCTCCTAATACTCCAACTATAACTTGCACTATTACTGCTACTACTACTCCTTTTACTACGATTGTGACTACTACTACTGGTACTTCTGTTGCTACTCCTAATACAAGCACAACTACTACAACTACTACTCAACTACTACAACTACTGCTACTGCTACGACTACTACTAATACTACTACTACTACTAAATCTACTCTGACTACTACTAGTACTATGACCACTTCTACAAATACAACTACTATTACTACTACTACTACAACCCTAACTATAGCTAGTACTATTGCTACAACTATTGCTGCTGCTGCTCCTACTACTACTATGACTACTACTACTCGTTCTACTACTGCTACTACTACTACTAATACTACTACTACTACTAAATCTACTCTGACTACTACTAGTACTATGACTACTTCTACAAATACAACTACTATTACTACTAATACTACTACCCTAACTACAACTAGTACTATTGCTACAACTACTTCAGCTGCTGCTCCTACTACTACTATGACTACTACTACTCGTTCTACTACTCCTACTACTACTAATAATAATACTCCAACTATTACTTCAACAACAACAACAACAACAACAATAACAACAACAACAACAACAACAATAACAACAACTACTACTACTCCTACTCCTCCTCCTCCTAATTCTCCTACTATAGCTACTACAACTACTGCTACTACTTTTACTACTACACCACCACCACAACAACAACTACTACTGCTATAACTACTACTACAACAACAACTACTACTACTACCCCTACCACTGCACTATTACTAATACTACTACTACTACTAGTAGTACTACTACTACTCCCATTTCTACTACTACTATTGCTGATGTTGCTGCAATTGCTACAACTACTAATACTAATACTAATTCTACTCCAACTATGACAGCTATTACAACAACAACAGTAATAATAACAACAATAACTACTACTAATACTACTTCTTCTGCTACTACTACTACTACTGCTACAACAATTGCTATTGCTACTACTAATATGACAAGAATAACAACAACTAGTACAACTACTACTACAACTACTACTATCATTACTACTAATACTACAACTACAACTGCTACTACTACTATTACTGCTACTACTACTACCACCACCACTACTACTAGTACGACTAGTCTATTACTACCCCTACACCTATTGTTGCTTTTATTTTGGCTAGTACTACTCCTACTCCTAGCATACTACTTATCCTACTACTACTACCACCACAACCACTACAACTAGTACTACTACTACAACCACTATTACTACTACTGCAGTTGCTGCTACTACCATAACTTCTGCTACTACTACTACAACTACTACTATTACTACTACTAGTACAGCTACTACTACTCCTTCTACTGCTACTAATACAATCAGAATAACTACTACTACTACTACGACTACTACTATTCCGACTCCTACTCCTATGACTGCCACTACAACTACTCCAACTACTACTACTCATAATACTACTACTACTAGTGCTACTACTACTCCTACTTCAACTCATACAACAATGACTACTACTACTATAATTATTACAACTACTAATACTGTTGCTGCTACTACTACTACCACTATAACTACTACACCTACTTTTGCTACTACTGCTACGACTACTGCTTATACTGCTATTGCTGATACTACTACCGCAAACATTACTCCGCTACTACTACTACTACTGCTACTAACACTACTACTATTATGGTTGCTATTGTTACTACTACTAGTATTACTACTCTACAGCTGCTACAACTTCTACTTCTGCTAGTAATACTGCTGCTAGTACCATAGTTGCTATTACAACCACTAGTTCTACTGCTGCAACTACTACTACTATTACTACTGCCACTGCTGCTGCTGTTGCTGATGCTGTAGTAGCTACTACCACTACTGCTACTGCTAATACTACAATAACTATTACTTCAACCTCTTCTACTACTACTACTACTGCTACTTCTACAATAACTACTACTACTAGTATAACAACTACTACTACTGCTATTACTACTACTACTCTCGCTACTACCAATACTACTCCTACTACTATTACTACTCTGGCAACTACTACTACTACTATAGCTGCTGCTACTGCTAAAACTACTACTTCTCCTACTACTACTACTACTACTACTACTACTACTACTACTACAAATACTAATGTTATTGTTGCTGCTACTACTACTACTAATACTGTTGCTGCTATTACTACTACAACTACTACTTCTACTACTACTATTCCTACTACTAATGTAACCACTACTGCTGAGACTACTACTGCTACAACTACTACTAATACGACTACTATTGCTACTTCTATTATTATTACAACTGCTACTATTGTTGCTACTACTTCTATAACTACTACTTATTCTAGTACTATTGCTACCACTTCCACAACTGCTACCGCAACTACTAGTACTGCTGCTATAATGAACACTCTAGTATTGCAATTGCAACTACTACTACTACAACTACTATTACGTTTATGACTACTACTGTTATTACAGCTGCTGCTACTACCACTACTGTTGCTACTACTAATCTTGCTACCATTACTACAACTATTACTACTATTATGGCTACTACCACTGTTGTTGTTGCTAGTACAACTATTACTACTACTACTACTACTACTACTACTACTACTAACACTATTACTATGACTACTACTGTTGCAACTGCTGCTACTACTACTACTGCTATAATTTCTACTACTACTACGACCACTTTTGCTTCTACTTCTGGAACTACTACTTCTAGTTCTGCAATAGTGTCTACTGCTACTTATGCAACTACCACCACCACCACTACTACTAACACTATTACCATTACTACTACTATTATTACTACTACTACTACCACCACTACTACTACTGCTATTACTACTATTGCCACAACTACTATTACTACTAGAACTACTGATACTACTATAACTACTACTGCTTCTACTACTAACGCCACATTTGTGATTACTTCTGGTACTACTTCTGCAACTACTACAACAACAACAACTACTACTATTATCACTACTACTTCTGCTACTACAACTACTATAGCCAAGACAACTACTGGAACTACTACTACTACCACAACTAGTTGTAGTTGTAGTTGTTATAGTAGTTGTAGTAGTAGTGGTAGCAGTTGTAATACTAGTAGTAGTAATAGTAGTTGTAACAGTAGAAGTAGTTGTAGCAGTAGAAGAAGTAGTAGTATTTGGAATAGTAGTAGAAATAGGGGTTGGAGTTGGAATAGTAGTAGCAAAAGTAGTAGTTGTAGAAGCAGTTGTAGTAGTCACAAATGTAATAGTAACAGTAGTAGTAGTATTAGTAAGAGGAGGAGGAGGAGGAGTAGTAGGAGTAGCCAAAGAAGTAGTAGTTGTAGTAGGAGTTCCAGTTGTAGTGGTAGTAGCAGTGGTAGTAGCAGTAGTGGTAGTAGTAATAGTAATAGTAGTACTTGGAGTAGTAGTTATAGTAGTAGTAGTAGCTGTAGTAGTAGCAATAGTAGTTGAAGTAGTTGTAGCAATAGTAGTAGTAATATGAGTAGTAGTAGTAGTTGCAGTATTAGTGGTAGTATTAGTAGTATTGGTAGTTGTAGCAGTAGCAGCAATAATTGTAGTAGTAGTTATAGTAGTAGCAGTAATTGTAGTAGTAGTTATAGTAGTAGTAGTTATTGTTATTGTTGTAGTATTGGTAGTTTTTGTTATAGTAGGAGGAGGAGTCACATAGTAGAGGCAGTAGTTGTAGTAGTAGTAGTAGTAGTAGTAGTAGTAGTAGTAGTAGTAGTAGCAGGAGTAGTAGTAGTATTAGTAGTAGTAGCAGTAGATGAAGTAGTAGTAGTAGTAGTTCTAGTAGTTGTATTTGTAAGAGTAGTTGCAGTAGCAGTAGGAGTACTAGCAGACATAGTAGTCATAGTAGTAATAGTAAGAGAAGCAGTAGTAGCAATAGTAGTAGTAGAAATAGTTGGTGAATTTGTAATAGTAGTAGTAGCAGTAGTAGTGGTAGTATTAATAGTAGTAATAGTAGTAGTTGTAGGAGTAGTAGCAGTGCTTGTAGTAGTAGTTGTTTTTGTAGCATAGTAGTAGTAGCAGTATTAGTAGTAATAGAGGTAGTAGTAGTAGGAGTAGTCACAGTAGTAGCTTTAGTAGTTGTGGCAGGAGTAGTAGTGGTAGTAGTAGTAGCAGGTGTGGTATTAGTACTGGTAATAGTTGTAGTAGTAGTAGCAGTTGTCACTGTAGTAGTAGTAGTAGCAGTTGTCACAGTAGTAGTAGTAGTAGTTATTGTAGTAGTAATAGTAGTAGTTGTTGTACTTACAGTATAGTAGTAGTTATAGTAGTCCTGTAGTAGTAGTACCAGCAGCAGCAGCAGTAGTAATAGTTGTAGTAGTAGTTGTATTAGTAATAGTACAACTTGGATTGGTAGTTGTATTAGTGGAAGAAGGAGTTGTAGAAGTAGGAGTAGTAGTAGTAGTAGCTGAAGTAGTATTAGTAGTAGTCGTAGTAGTAAATGAAGTAGCAGTAGCAATAGTAGTAATTGTAGTATTAGTAAGAGTAGTTGTAGTAGCAGTAGGATTACTTGTAGTAGTAGCAATAGTCATAGTACAAGTAGTAGTGGTGGTAGTAGAAGTAGTAGTAGTAGTAGTAGAAACAGTTGGAGTAGTTGTTGTCGTAATAGTAGTAGTAGGGGTAGTAGTACTAATAGTAGTAATGTCAGTAGCTGTTAGAGTAGTAGCATCACTTGTAGTAGTAGTTGTAGTAGTAGTGTAGTGGCAATAGCTATATTAGTAGTAGTACATGTAGTAGCAGTAGGAGTAGTAGCAGTAGACGTTATAGTAATAGTAGCAAGAGGTTGCAATAGTAGCTATAGTTGGAGGAGTGGTAGTAGTAGTTCTAGTTGTTGTAGTAGTAGTAGAAGTAGTAGTAGTACTGGTAGTAGCAATAATATAAGTAATAGTAGTGGTAGTAATACTAGTAGCCAAAGTAATGGTAGAAATTATTTTAGGAGTTCGATTAGAAATAGTAGCCGTAGGTGTAGTAGCAATAGTAATAGTAGTAGTAGTAGTAGTAGAGGTAGAAGTTGTAGCAGTAGTTGTCGTAGTAATAGTAGTAGTAGTAATAGCAATAGTGGTACTACTAGTAAAAGCAGTAGCAGTAGTAGTAGTTAAAGTAGAAGTAGTAGTAGCAAGAGTAGTAGTACTAGTAGTAATAGTAGTAGCAGTAGTAGTAGTTGAAGTGATAGTATAAGTAGTTTTAGTAGTAGTGTAGTTGTTGTAGCAGCAGCAGTAGTAGAAGTAGTAGAGGTAGTAGTAATAGTAGAAGTTGCAGTAGTTATTGTAGTAGTCATTATACTAGTAGTAGCTGGAGTGTAGTAGTAGCAGTAATAGTTGTAGAAGTTGTAGTAGTGGCAGTAGTAGTAGTAGTACGAGTAGTACGAGTGGTAGTTGTAGCACTAGTAGTAGTAGTAGTAGTAGTTGTTGTTGTTGTTGTTGTTCTTGTTGTTGTTGTAGTAGTAGTAGTAATTGTAGTAGTAGTTGTTGGAGTAGTGGTTGCGCTTGTAGTAGTAGTCATAGTTGTAGTAGTAGTCGTAGCAGTAGCA
The DNA here is from genome assembly GCA_005019695.1 of Trichopus zeylanicus subsp. travancoricus. Taxonomy (NCBI): domain Eukaryota; kingdom Viridiplantae; phylum Streptophyta; class Magnoliopsida; order Dioscoreales; family Dioscoreaceae; genus Trichopus; species Trichopus zeylanicus. The sequence continues at coordinate 83,488 of RXID01014722.1, forward strand.
GTAGGAGCAGCACCAATAGTAGTAGTAGAAGTAGTAGAAGTGGTAGCAGTAGCAATAGTACAAGTAGTAGCAGTAGTAGTCGAGTAGTAGACATAGATGTCATAAGAGTTTTATTAGTAGCAATAGTCGTAGGAGTAGGAGTAGTGGTAGTAGTGGCAGTAGTGGTAGTTGTGGTAATAAGAGTTGTAGTAGAGATGCCAGTAGCAATAGTAGTAGTAGTAGTAGCAGCGGTAGGAGTAGTTTCAGTAACAGAAGCAGCAATGGTAGTCGTAATAGTAGTAGCAGTAGTAGTTATTGTTGTAGGAGTTATAGTAGTAGAATTAATAGTAAGAGTAGCGGTAGGAGTAGCAGTAGTAATAGTAGTGGTACTAGAAGTAGTAGTAGTAGCAGTGGTAGTTCTAGTAGCAGTAGTATGTGTAGTAGAAGTGGTAGTTCTAGTAGTATGAGTAGTAGTAGTAGTTGTTGTAGGAGTAGTAGTAGCATTTGTGGTATTAGTAGTAGCAGTGGGAGTAGTAGTTGTAGCAGTATTAGTAATAGTAGTGGTAGTGGTTGTAGTAGTAGTGTTGTACAAGTACAAGTCGTAGTAGTAGTAGTAGTAGCAGCAGCAGCAGTAGTAGTGGTAGAAGTAGTAGTAGTAGTAGCAGTAATAGAAGGAGTAGTGGTAGTAGTAGCAGTAGCAATACGAGGAGGGGGAGTTGTAGTAGTAGCAGCAGTAGTTGTTGTAGTAGTTGTTGGAGTAGTAGTCATTATTGTTGTTATCGTTGTATTAGTAGATGTAGAAGTAGTAGTAGTAGCAATAGTAGTACTAGTGTAGTAGTAGGAGTAGTACTTGTAGTAGTTGTAGTAGTAGTAGCAGTAGTAGTAGCAGCAGCGCACATAGTAAAGTATAGCAATTAGTTCGTTTCGAGGATATACTAGCAGCAATAATAGTAGTTGTAGTAGTGGTGTTGTATTACTATTGTTGTAGTAGTAGTAATAGTAGTAGTAGAGGTTGTAGCAGCAGCAGTAGTAACAGTATTTGTCGTAGTAGTTGCAGTAGTAATAGTAACAAAAGTTGTAGTAGTAATAGTGGTCGTAATAGCATAAGTAGTAAAGGTAACACGAGAAGTAGTAGTAGTACATATTGTTGAGGTAGTAGTAGTAGTAGCAGCAGCAGTAGAAGTAGTAGTAGTAGTACTCATAGTAGTTGTAGTAGTAGATGTTATAGTATTAGTCGTTGTAGTAGAAGGAGGAGGAGGAGGTGGAGGAGGAGTAGTACAAGTAGTAGCAGTTGTAGTAGTATTAGTAGTAGTAGCAGAAGTAGTAGAAGTAGTAGTAGCAGTAGCAGTTGATGTGGTAGTAGCAATATTAGTTGCAAGGGTTGTAGCAGTAGTAGTAATAGTGGTATTTGTAGTAGTAGTAGTAGTAGTACTACTACTAGTGTTAGTAGTAGCAGTAGTAGTAATAGTAGTAGTAGTAGTAGCAGTAGTAGCAGTAGTAGTTGTTGTTGTTGTAGTAGTAGTAGCAGCAGCATAAGTTGCAGTAGAAGTAGTAGCAGTAGTAGGAGTTACAATAGTATTATTAGTAGTTGTTATAGTGGCAGTAGTTGCAGTGTCAATAGTAGTAGTAGTAGTAGTAGTGGAAGTCTCAGTAGTACAAGTAGTAGTAGTAGCCGTATTAGTAGCAGCAGTTGTAGTAGTAGTGGACGTCTAAGTAGTAATAGTAGTAGCCGTATTAGTAGCAGCAGCAGCATGTGTAGTAATGTTAGTAGTAGTAATAGTAATAGTTGTTGGAGTAGTATTAGTGCTAGTAGTAGTAGTGGTAGTAGTAGTGTAGTAGTAGTAGCAGCAGTAGTAATAGTAGAGGTAGTAGTTCTAGTAGTAGTACTACTAGTAGTAGTAGTGGCAATAGTAGAAGTGGTAGCAGTTGTACTTGTAGTAAAATGACGAGCTGTAGCAATAGTAGTAGCAGTTGTAGTATCAGAAGTAGTAGTCATAGTAGTAGTAGCAGTAGTAGTGGCAGTTGTTATAGTAGTACAAGTAGCAGTAGTAGTAGCAGAAGTAGAAGTAGCCGTGATAACAACTGTAGTAGAAGAAGTAGTAGTAGTAGTAGTTATTGTTGTTGTTGTAGCAATAAGAGTTGTAGCCAAAGTAGTAGCAGCATAGTTATAATAGTAGTAGCAATAGTAGAAGTAGTAGTTGTAGTTGTAGTAGTAGTAGTAGTAGCAATAGTAGCAGCAGGAGTAGTTGTAGTAGTAGCAGTAATAGTAGTTGCAGTGGTAGTAGTAGTGCTAGTACTTGTAGTAGCAATAGAAGTAGTAGTAGTAGCAGTAGAAGTAGCAGCGGTAGTAGCAGAAGCACAAGTAGTAGAAGTTGTTTTTGTCATTGTTGTTGTTGTTGTAGAAGTATCAGTAGTACCAGTAGTTGCACTAGCATTAGCAGCAGTAGTAGCAATAGTAGTTGTAGTAGTAGTAGTAGCAGTAGCTGCAATAGTAGCAGTAGTAGTTGTAGTAGTAGTAGTAGTTGCTATAGTGGTCATAGTACTATTAGCAATACTAGTAGTAGTAGTGGTAGAGTAGAACTAACAGTAATAGTAACAGCAGTAGTAGTCGTAGTAGTAGAAGTAATAGTAGGAGTAGGTGTAGTTGTAGAAGTAGTATTAGGAGCAGTAGTGGTAGTAGTAGAGGTACTTGGGCGTATTAGAAGCAACAAAAGTAGAAGTAGTACTCCCAGGAAGAGTGGAAGTAGCATTAGTAGTTCGAGTAAAAGCAGTAGTAGTTGCCATAGTAGCAATAGTACTTGTAGTTATAAGAGTAGTAGTAGTAGTACTAGAAGCAATAGTACTGCCGTTACTACGAATGCTACTACTACTACGAATGCCACTACTATTGCTGCTCCTACTACAACATCTACTCCTACTGCTCTAGTAGCTACGACGGCTACTGCAACTCCTATTGCAACTACCACTTCTACTACCGCTATTTTTATTACTACTACTACTACTAACGCTACAACTATTACTTGACTACTACTGCTACTGCAATTTGCGACAGATTCTGCTGCAGATATCTACTACCTCTACTACTACTACTACTACTACTATTCCTGATACGTCACAACAACAACAACTGCTATTAGTACTTCCTGCTGCTATTACTACTACTACAACTACTTGTACTACCACTACTCCTACTACTACTGCTACTACTGCTGCTAATACTACTACAACTACTACTACTGCTACTACTACTTCTACTACTACTCCAGCTACTACAACTACTATTCCAACTACAACATCAGCTAATACTACTACCACAACAACTACTACAATAGCATCTGCTACTACTACTACTGCTGCTATTATTACTACTACTTCTACTATTGATGTAGCTGTTGCTTCTCCTACTACTCCTGCTACTACAACAACAACTACTACTACCTCTATTCCTAGTACTTCTACTACTGCTACTACTATGACTACTACTGCTCCAGCTACTACTACTTCTACTACTATTGCCACTACTACTGGGACTACTACTATTACTGCTACTACTACTATTACTACTACAACTACAACTACTACAACTACCACTACTACTACTACATCTACTACCGCTACTCTTGCTCCTCCTCCTCCTCCTCCTACTACTACTACTACTACTACTACTACTATTACTACTACTACTACTACTACGGCTACTACTACTAGTGCTTAACTACTGCTGCTACTACAATGACTGCTACTACTACGGTTGCAACTACTACAACTACTACTACTCCTACAACTATTACTGCTACAACCACTGTGACGACTATAACTACTACTACTGCAGCTACTACTACTATTAGTGCTACTACTCTAGCGACTACTACTATAATAACAACAACAACTACTACTACTATAGCAACTACTGCTACTACTACAAGTGCTACTTGTACTGCTACTTCTCTAACTACTACTACTATAACTACTACTGCTACTACTGCTACTACTAGAACTCCTACTACAATTGCTGCTACAGTGACTACTACTACTAATTCTATTGCTGCTACTACCGCTACTACTATTCATACTACTACAATGACTATCACTATTGCTACTACAACTGCTGCTACTACTACCACTACTACCACTACTGCTCGTACTACTTCAACTAGTTCAGCTACTATTACTATTGCTGCTGCTACTACTACTATTGCTACTGCTGTAACTGCTACTACTATTGTTGTACAACATCTACGACTACTATTACAACAACTACTACTTCTACAATTACTACTCCTCCACCTCCTCCTCCTACTACTATTACTACTACTACTACTACTACTACTACTACTACTACTACCAGTATAATTACTACTAATACTACTAGTATTACTGCTGCTACTATTACTATTACTATTACTACTATTGCTTCAATTTCTACTATTATACTGTTACTACTATTACTATTACAACTTACTATTACTACTATTATTACTACTATTATTACTACACCTGATACTATTACTATTATACAACTATTACTCCTACTCCTACTACTTCTACTACTACAACTACAGCTACTGCTACCATTACTGCCACTACTGTTACTACAACAACAACAACTACTATACTACTACTACTACTACCACCATAATTGCTATCAATACTGCTATTACTACTATTACTACTACTAAAACTGCTACAACAACTACTACTACTACTTCTACAACAACAACTACTACTACAACTGCTACAACTACTGCTACTAGAACTACTACTCGTGCTACTACTATTTCTCGTACTACTACTGTTACTTTTGCTACTTCTGCTACAACTTATACTACTTCTACTATTACTACCACTATTTTTACTACTACTACTACGACTATTGCTACTACAACTACTACTACCGCTTCTATTAATTGTAATATTATTACTACTGCTAATACTAATACTCCAACTACAACTACACCTACAACTGCCAGTACAACTACTACTCCTACTGCTATTCCTAATACTACTACAACTTGTGCTACTACTACTACTTCAACTTGTACAACAACTACTACTACTATTATGACTAATACTACTACTACAATTACAACTACTAATACTGCTGCTGCTGCTACAACCATCACTATAACTACTACTCCTACTTTTGCTACTACAGCTAAGACTATTGCTTCTACTGCAACTACTGCTACTACTATCGCAACAACTACTCTGTTACTATTTCTACTACTACTAATACTACTACTATTGTTGTTGCTGTTGTTACTACTACTGCTATGGCTACTACAACTACTACTTCTGCCGATACTACTACTGCTAGTACTACAATTCCTATTGCTACTACTAGTACTACTTCTACAACTACTACTACTACTACCACTACTACTACTGCCGCTGCTACTGCAGCAGCTACTACCGCTACTACTACAACTACTCCTACAGCTACTATTACTACCACCACGACAACAACAACAACAACAACAACAACAACACCAACAACTACTACTACTACTACTAGTACAACAACTACTGCTGTTGCTATTACAACTACTATTACTACTATTACTACTACAACCACTCCTACTGCTACTACTACTACTAATGCTACTGCTACTACTACTACAGCTGCTACTACTATTACTACTATGGCAACTACTACTATTATTATTACAACAACTACTACAGTTGCTACTATCGCTACTACTAATGGTACTGCTGTTGCTACTGCTACAACTATTACGTCTACTGCTACTACTGCAACTGCTACTACCATTACTACTAATGCTGATGTTGCTATTACAGCTACAACTACTACTTCTACTAGTATTATTACTATTACTAATGCAACCAATACTGCTGGTACCACTACTACTACTACAACTAGTAATACAGTTGCTATTGCTATTTCTACTGTTACAACTACTACGACTACTATTGCTACTACTTCTACAACTACTACTTTTGCTTGTACTACTGCTACTACTAGTACTACGGCTGTAATGAATACTACATGTACTGCTGCTGCAACTACTACCACTATAACTACTATTACTATTACCACTATTGTTGCTGTAGCTACTACCACTACCGCTACTACTACTACCGCCACTACTATTACTACTACTGCTACTATTAGTGCTGCAATTGCTACTACTACGTCTACTACTACTGCTACTGTTGCCACTACTACTTCTACTACTACCACTACTGCTGCTACTGCTACTACTACTAGTACTAAAACTACTCCTGCTATTGCTGCTGCCGCAGCTGCAGCTGCTGCTACGACTAATACTATTACAACTGCTATGGCCACTTCCACTACTACTACTAATACTGCTTCTACTACTACTGCTACAATAATTAGAACAAATACTAGTTCTACTACAACTACTACTTTAGATGCTTCTACTATTACTACTAATACTACTATTATTGCTTCTACTGCTGCTGCAACTACTACTATTTCTAGTGCAACTACTACTGTTGCTACTACAGCAGCTGCTATTGCCTCTGCCATCTCTACTTTTGTTGCTGCTATTGCTACTGCCACTGCTACTGTTGCTGCAGTTGTGAGTACTACTACCGCTAGTACTTCTCAAACTACTGTTACTGCTGCTATTATTACTACTACTAGCACTACAATAACTATTACTACAAGCACTATTACAACTACTACTACCGTGTAGCTACTGCTACTACCACCACTACTATGACTACTACTACTATTGCTACTATTATTACTATTGCTGTTGATGCTACTGCTACTACTACGACTCATATATCTCTGACTACTACTACAACAACTACTACTCCTAACACTCGTACTACCACTACTACTACTACAACTAATACTCCTACTACAACAATTATTACTTCTGCTACTACTAGACCTACTACTTCTACTACTCCTACCACAACTACAACAATCTCAACTACTACTAATACTACGGCTATTACTGTTGCTACTACTACTACTACAACTACAACTACTACTCCTACTACTTCTGCTACTCCTACCACTACTTCTACTACTAGTATTACAACTAGTACACCTATTACTATTGCTACTACCACTGCTACTAATATTACAACTATTATTACCACTACTACTGCTGCTGCTGCTGCTACTCCTGCTACTACTATACCTACTACTACTACTGAAACTACTTCCACAACTTCTACTACTACTACAGCTGTTGATGTGGTTGTTGCTACTATAATAACTGCTACTACTAGTACAACTAATGTTGTTACTGCTACTGCTACTATTACTGCTACTACTACTACTACAACAACTACTACTACTATTACTACTCCTACTACTACTATTACTACTACAATAACTACTACTGCCACTACTATTCCTTCTACTACTACTACTGTTTCTACTACTAATGCAACTACTACTACAACTGCTACAACCGCTGCTACTACTACACTTAACTACCCCTAAACTGCAACTACAACTTCCACTAATACTACTATAACTACTATTTACTATGACTATGACTACTACTTCTGGTACTACTGCTACTACTGCTATTGCAACAACTACTACTACTTCTGCTACAACAGCTACTACAACAACAACTACTACTACTCCTAATAGGCGAATTATAACTTCCACTATTAATATAACTAATATTATTACTAAGATTGTGACTACTACTATTGGTACTTCTGTTGCTACTCCTACTACAAGCATGACTTCTACAACTAATACTCAACTACTAATACTACTTCAACTACTACTACTACAACAACAACAACAACAACAACAACAACAATAACAACAACAACTACTACTACTACTACTACTACTACTACTAATTCTACTCCGACTACTGCTACCACTCCAATAACTACTACTAATACAACTACTATTACTAATAATACTTCTACCCTAACTACAACAACTACTACTACTGTTGTTGCTGCTCCTATTATTACAACAACTGCTACTACTGCTTCTACTACTTCTACTACTACTATTCCTAATACTCGAACTATAACTTCAACAAGAACAACAACTACTGCTGCTACTGCTATTATTGTTGCTGCTACTTTTACTACTACTGCTGCAACTTCTACTATTCCTACCACTACTGCTACTACTACTATTCCAAATAGTACACCTATTACTACTGCTACTACTACTACTACTCCTGCTACTACTACACATACTACTACTACAACTTAAACTACTTCTGCTACTTCTACTACTGCTGCTGCTGCTGTTGCAGTTGTTGCTACTACTACAACTGCTACTACCAGCAAAACTAAAACTACTACTACTAATATTATTACTACTACTAATAATAATAATAATAATAATAATAATAATACTACTAGTACTAAAACTACCACTCTTATTATTATTACTACTACTACAAGTTCTAATCCTAGTACTACTGCTACTTTTGCTACTACCACTACTACCACTACTTCTACTCCAACTATTACTACTACTACAACAACTACTAATACAACTACTATTACTACAACAACAACTACTACTACTACTGCTACTACTACCACAACAACTATTATTACTAGTACTGCTACAACTGCTATTACTACTACTACTACTACTACTCCTAATACTCCAACTACAACTTCCACTACTACTAATAATATTATTTCTATGACTGTGACTACTACTACAAGTATTACTGCTAATACTGCTTCTGCAATTACAACTACCACTTTTGCTATAACGGCAACTACTACAACAACTACTACTACTCCTAATGCTCCAACTATAACTTCCGCTGTTACTACTACTACTCCTCCTCTTACTACGACTGTGACTACTACTAGTACTTCTGCTGCTACTCTTAGTACAAACACGACTACTACAACTACTACACAATAACTACTACTACTTCTACTACTACTGCTACAACTACTACCACTGCTTCTACTACTACAACTACTAATTCTACTCCAACTACTACTACTACTATGACTACTACTACGAATACAACCACTATTACTACTACTACAACCCTAACTATAACTACTACTATTGCTACTGCTACTGCTAATGCTGCTCCTATTGATATTATGACTGTTGCTACTGGTTCTTCTTCTACTACTACTCCTCCTAATACTCCAACTATTACTTCAACAATAACTACATCGATTGCTACTACTACAACAACAACAACAATAACTACTACTATTTCTACTACTGCTACTACCTTTACTACTACCACCCCACAACCACAACAACAACTACTACTATAACTACGACAACAACAACAACAACAACTACTACTCCTACCACTACACTACTACTTGTACTACTACTAGTACTCCTATTTCTACAACTATTGTTGCTGATGCTGCGACGACCGCTACAACTACTAATACTAATACTACTCCTACTATGACTGCTGTTACAACAACAAGAATAACAACAACATCATCTACTACAACTACAACTTCAACTATTACTACTATTACTACTACTTCTTCTGCTACTACTACTACTTCTTCTGCTACTACTACTACTACTACTACTACAATAATTGCTACAGATACTACTAATATGACAAGAATAACAACAACTAGTACTACTAATACTACAACTACAACATCTACTACTATAACTACTACCACTATTACTAGTACGACTAGTCTATTCCTACCCCTACACCTACTACTGCTTCTATTCTGACTAGTACTACTACTATATCTCCTACTCCTACACGTACTACTGATCCTACTACGATTACTACTACCGCCACTACAACTACTACTACACCTACTATTTGTGCTATTGCAATTGCTGCGACTGCCATAACTAATACTACTACTACTACTACTACAACTACTACTATTACTACTACTGCTGCTACTACTACCCCTTCTATTGCTACTACTACAATCAGAAGAACTACTACTACTACTACGACTACTACTACTTCTACTCCTACTCCTACTCCAATGACTGCCACTACAAGTACTCCAACTACTACTACTCATAATACTACTACTACTAGTGCTACTACTACTCCTACTTCAACTAGTACAACAATGACTACTACTACTACCACTACTACTACTACTACTACTATTACAACTACTAATACTACTACGACTGCCACAACAACAACTACTACTACTATGAACACTACTACTATTATTGTTGCTATTGTTATGACTACTACTACTATTATTATGGCCGCTACAACTTCTACTTCTGCTGGTACTATTATTGCTAGTGCTATAATTGCTATTGCAACTACTAGTACTACTACTGCAACTGCTACACTACTATTATCTACTACTGCTACTGTTGCTGCTGAAGCTACTACCACTGCCACTACTACTACTGCTGTTACTTCTACCACTACTACTACTACTAGTACAACAACAACTACTACTGTTATTACTACTACTACTCCGGCTACTACTTCTGCTACTAGTGCTACTACTACTTCTACTGCTGCTACTATTGCTACTATGACAATAACAACAACTACTAATACTATTACTACTACTACTAATGCTAAATCTACTACTACTACTACTACTACTACTACTACTACTGATACTACTACTACTACTACCACCACCACTACTACTACTACTACTATAGCTGCTACTACTACTACTACTAATGTTGCTGCTACTAATAATGCTAAAACTACTGCTTCTCCTACTACTAGTTGTAGTAGTCACAAAAGTAATAGTAGTAGTAGTAGTAGCAGTAGTAAGAGGAGGAGGAGGAGTAGTAGGAGTAGCAAAAGAAATAGTAGTAGTAGTACGAGTTGCAGTTGTAGTGGTAGTGGTAGTATGGGTAGTAGTAGTAGTAGCTATACTAATAGCAGTAGTTGGAGTAGTAGTTATAGTAGTAGTTGTAGCAGTAATAGTAGCAATAGTAGCAGAAGTAGTTGTAGCAATAGTAGTAGTAATAAGAGCAGCTATAGTAGTAGTAGCAGTAGTATGTGTAGCCATAGTAGTTGAAGCAACAGTAGTAGCAGTCGCAGTATTAGTGGCTGTATTAGTATTATTGGTAGTTGTGGCAGTAGTAGTAGTAATTGTAGTAGTAGTTATAGTAGTAGTAGAAGTAGTAGTAGTAGTAGTAGTAGTAGTAGTAGTAGTAGTGGTAGCAGCAGCAGTAGTAGTAGTAGTAGTAGTAGTAGTAGTAGTAGTTGCTATTGTTGTCATTGTAGTTGTAGTAATAGTAGCTGTAGTATTAGTAGTTTTTGTAATAGTAGGAGGAGTCACATAGTAGTGGTGGTGGTGGTGGTAGTAGTAGTAGTAGTAGTAGTACTAGTAGTAGTACTAGTAGTAGTATTAGTAGTAGTAGAAGTAGATGAAGTAGCAGTAGTAGTAGTATTATTAGTAAGAGTAGTTGCAGTAGCAGTTGGACTACTAGTAGTAGTACCAGTAGTGGTCGTAGACATAGTAGTCATAGTAGTAATAGTAAGAGAAGCAGTACTTGCAATAGTTGTAGTAGAAATAGTTGGTGAATTTGTAGTAGTAATAGTAGCAGTAGTACTGGTAGTATTAATAGTTATAATAGTAGCAGTGGTTGGAGTAGTAGCAGCGCTTGTAGTAGTAGTTGTTGTAGTAGTATAGTAGTAGTAGCGGTTTATGTAGTAATAGAGCCAGTAACAGTTGCAGCAGTACAGTAATAGTTTTAGCAGTTGTAGCAATAGTAGTAGTAGTAGCAGTAGCAGTAGCAGTATTAGTGCTAGTAGTAGTTGTAGTACTAGTAGAAGTAGCAGTTGTACCTGTAGTAGTAGTAGTAGTTATTGTAGTAGTAATAGTAGTAGTTGTTGTAGTTGCAGTAGTAGTAGTAGTAGCAGCAGCAGCAGTAGTAGTACTAGTAATACTAGTAGTAGAAGTAGTAGTCCTAATAGTTGTAGTAGTAGTAGTATTAGCAGTAGTAAAACTTGTAATGGTAGTTGTAGTTATTGTAGGAGGAGGAGTCACAATATTAGTGCAAGAAGTAGTTGTAGAAGTAGGAGTAGTTGTAGTAGTAGAAGTAGTATTAGTAGTAGCGGTAGTAAACAAAGTAGCTGTAGCAGCAGCAGCAGTAGTAGTATTAGTAAGAGTAGTTGTAGTAGCAGTAGGAGTACTTGTAGTAGTAGCAATAGTTGTCGTAGAAGTAGTAGTAGTAATAGTAGCAGTTGTAGAAGTAGTAATAGTAGTTGTCATTGTAGTAGTAGAAACAGTTGGAGTAGTTGTAGTAGGAGTAGTAGAAGTAGTGGTAGTAGTATTAATAGTAGTAATGTTAGTAATTGTTGGAGTAGTAGCAGAACTTGTAGTAGTACTTGTAGTAGGAGGAGTGGTAGTAGTAGTTGTAGTTGTTGTAGTAGCAGTAGAAGTAGTAGTTGTAGTAGTAGCAATAATATAAGTAATAGTTGTGGTAGTAATACTAATAGCCGAAGTTATGGTAGAAATTATTTTAAAAGTTGGGTTAGAAATAGTAGCAGTAGGTGTAGTAGCAGTAGTAGTAGTAGTAGTAGCGGTAGTAGAGGTAGTAGTAACAGTAGTAGTTGTCATAGTAATACTAGTGGTAGTAACAACAATAGTGGTAGTACTAGTAGAAGTAGTGGCAGTAGTAGTAGCTGAAGTAGAAGCAGTAGCAGCAGCAGTTATAGTACTAGTAGTTGAAGTGATAGTTTAAGTAGTTTTGGTAGTAGCATAGTTGTTGCAGCAATCGTAGTAGTAGCAGCAATAGAGGTACTAGTAGTAGTAGTAGTAGTTGTAGTAATTGTAGTAGTAGTCATTATACTAGTAGTGGTAGGAGTGTAGTAGTAGTTGTAGTAGTGTAGTACTAGTAGTTATTGTAGAAGTAGAAGTACAAGTTATACTAGAAGTTGTAGTCATAGTGGTAGTAGCAGTTGTTGTTGTAGTAGTAGTAGCAGCAGTAGTTGTTGTTGTATTAGTAGTAGCAGCAGTAGTAGTAGTAGTAGGAGCAGCCGAAGTAACAGTAGTATTAGCAGCAGGAGTTGTTGTAGTAGTAGTAAGAGTAGTTGTCGTAGCAATAGGAGTACTAGTAATTGTAGCATAGTGGTAGTAGACGTAGTAGTCATAGTAGTAGTAGTAATAGTAGTAGTGGCAGCAGTAGTGGTAGTAGTGGTAATAGTTGGTGTATTTGTAGTAGTAGTAGTTGTAGTGGTAGTAATAATCATAGTAATAGTAGTAGTTTTTGGAGTTGTAGCAGTGCTTCTAGTAGTAGTAGTTGCAGTAGCGTAGTAGTAGTAGCTATATTAGTAGTATTAGAGGTAGCAGCAGTAGTTGTAGTAGCTGTAGTAGTAGTAGTAGTAGTAGTAGCAATCACTAGAGTAGTAATAGTACTGGTAGTAGTTGTAGCCGAAGAAGTGGTTGTAGTAGTAATAGTTGTTATTGTTGTTGTAGTAGTAATATTAGTAGTTGTTGTAGTTGCAGTAGTAGTAGTAGTAATAGTAGTTGTAGTAGGAATAGCAGTAGCAATAGTAGTAGTAGTAGTAATTGTAGTGGTAGTAGTACTATTAGCTATAGTAGTACTTATATTGATAGTTGTAGTTATGGTAGTAAGAGGAGTCACAGTATTATTGGAAGAAGCAGTTGTAGATGTTGGAGTAGTAGTAGCAGTAGAAGTTGTATAAGTAGTAGTAAAAGTAGATGAACTAGTAGCAGCAATAGTAGTACTAGTAGTAGTATTAGTAGGAGTTGCCGTAGTAGCAGTAGGAATACTTGTAGTAGTAACAGTAGTCATGGTAGAAGTAGTAGTAGTAGTAGTAGTAGTAGCAGTAGAAGTAGCAGTTGTTGTTGTAGCAGTAGTAGTAGAAACAGTTCGAGTAGTTGTTGTAGTAGTAGTAGTAGTAAAAGTGGTGGTATTAATAGTAGTAATGATAGTAGTTGTTGGAGTAGTAGCAGCGCTTGTAGTAGTAGTAGTTGTAGTAGTAGTGTAGTAGTAGTAACTAAATTAGGATTAGTATAGGTAGTAGCAGTAGCAGGAGTAGAAGTAGGAGTTGTAATAGTAGTAGCTGGAGTTGTAGTAGTAGTAGTTGCAGTAGGCGGAGTATTAGTAATTGTAGTTGTTGCATTAGTACCAGAAGTGGTAGTTGTAGTAGTTGCAGTAGTAGTAGTAGTAGGAGCAATAATATAAATAGTAGTAGTGGTAGTAATACAAGTAGTCAAAGTAATGATAGAAATTGTTTTATCAGTAGGAGTAGAAATAGTAGCAGTAGTTGCAGTAGTAGTAGTAGTAGGGGTAGTAGTTGTAGTAGAGGTAGTAGTAGCAGTAGTAGTAGTAATAGTTGTAATAGTTGTAGTAGTAGTAGTAGTTGAAGTAATAGCAGAAGTAGTTTTCATAGTAGCGTTCTTGTAACAGCAGCAGTAGTAGTAGCAATAGTAGAGGTATTAGTAGTAGTAGTTGCAATAGTTGTAGTAGTAGTCAATATACTAGTAGTAACATGAGTATTAGTAGTAGCAGTAGTAGTGTAATAGAAGAAGTAGCTGTTGAAGTAGAAGGAGAAGTAGTACTAGAAGTTGTAGTGGTAGCAGCAATAGCAGTTGTTGTTGTTGTAGTAGTAGTAGCAGTAGCAGCCGAAGTGTTGGTAGTAGTAGTAGCAGCTGGAGTAGTAGTAGTAGGAGTAGTAGTTATTGTAGTAACAGTAATAGTATAGTCGTAGCAGCAGTAGTAATAGTAGTGGTAGTTGTAGTAGGAGTAGTAGTATGAGTAGCTAGAGCAGCAGCAGCAGTAGTAGTAATAATAGTTGTAGCAGTAGAAGTAGTTTTTGAAGAAGTATTAGTAGTAGTAGTAGTAGTCATAGTAGTAATTGTAGTATCAATGTTAGTAGTAGTAGTAGTAATAGGAGTAGTAGTAGTAGTTGTTGTAGTAGTGGTAGTAGTATAAGTAGTAGTAGCCGGGGTATTAGCAATTATACTAGTAGTTGTATTAGTTGTAGCTGTAGTAGTAGTAGCAGAAGTAGTAGAAATAGTACTTGTAGTAGTAGCTATAATACTTGTAGTAATTGTAGTATGAGTTGAAGAAGTTGTAAGAGTAGTAGTTATAGTAGCAGCAACAGCAATAGTAGTTGTTGTAGTATTAGTACTAGTGGTGGTGGTGGGGGTGGTGGTGGTGTTAGTGGTGGTGGTGGTGGTGGTAGTAGTAGTAGTAGCAGTTGTAATAGTGGTACTAGCTATAGCAGCAACAGCAGTACTAGCAGAAATAATAGTAGTAGCAGTAGTAGTGGTAGTAGTATCTGCAGTAGCAATAATTGTACTAGTAGTAGCATTTGTAGTTGTAGTTGTAGTTGTAGTAGTGGTTGTAGTAGTAGTAGTAGATGTAGTAGTAGCAGTAGTGGTAGCAATGGTAGTAGTTGTAGTTGTTGAAGTATTAGTTATAGTAGTAGTAGCAACAGTAGTAGTAGGAGGAGGAGAAGTTGTGGTAGTAGTAGTTGTAGTAGCTGTTGCGGTAACAGCAGCAGCAGCAGCAGTAGTAGGACTAGCAGTAGTTGTACCAATAGAAGTAGTAGTAATAGTAGCAATAGTGGTAGTAGTTATAGCAAAAGTAGTAGTTGTAGTAGTAGAAGCTGGAGTAGCAAAAGTAGTAGAAGTTGTAGTAGTATTAGTAGTAGTAGCCGCAACAGTTGTATTAATAGTAGTTGTAGCAGCAGCAGAAGCAGTAGCACTAGTGTCGGTAGAAGTATTACTAGAAGTAGTAATAGGAGCAGCAACAGTAGTAGTAGTACCATTAGTGGCAGAAGTAGTATTACTAGAAGTAGTAGTAGGGGAAGCAGCAGCAGTAGTAGTAGTTGTTGTTGTTGTAGGGATAGTAGTAGTAGAAAGAGTAGTGGTGGTGGTCGTCATCGTGGTAGCAATAATAGTAGTAGTGGTAGTAGCAGTAGTGGTAGTAGCAACAGTAGTAGTAGCAGCAAAAGTAATAGCAGTAGTAGGAGTACTAGTAGTAGTGGCAGTAGCAATAGCAATAGTTGTTGCAGTAGTAGTAGCAGCAACAGTAGTGGTAGTGGTGGTGGTGGTGGTGGTAGTAGTAGCAGTAGTAGTAGTTGTTGTTGTTATTGTTGTTGTTGTAGTAGTCGCAGTAGTAGTAGTAGTAGTAGTAGTAGTAGTAGTAGTAGTCGTAGTAGTAGTAGTAGTTGTAGTTGTAGTAGTAGTAGTAGTAGTAGTAGTAGTAGTAGTAGTAGAAGTAGTAGTAGTAGTAGTAGTAGTAGTCGCGGTAGTAGTAGTAACTGTAGCAGTGGTAGTAATAGAAGTAAAAGTAGTAGTAGTAGTAGCGGTAGTAGTAATAATTGTAGTAGTAGTAGTAGTAATAGTAGTAATAGTAGTAGTAGTATTTGTAGCTGTAGTAGTAAGTAGTAGTAGTAGTAGTAGTAGTAGGAGTAGTAGGAGTAGCAGTAGTCATAATAGTTGGAGAAGTAGCAGTAGGAGTAGCAGCAGCAGCCGTAGTGGTTGTAGTCGTAGTAGTTGTTGTAGTAATACTTGCAGTAGTAATAGTAGTAGTAGTAGTTGTCGTCGTAGTGGTAGTTGTAATAGTAGCAGTAGTAGCAGTACTAATAGTCATAGTAGTTGAAGTAGTAGCTTTAGTTGTAGTTGAAATTGTAGTAGAGGTAGCAATATTAGCAGTAGTAGTGGTAATAGTCATGGTAGCCGTAGTAGTTGTAGTAGTTGTAGTGGTTGTAGTAATAGTAGTAGTAGCAGTAGTTGCAGAAGCAGCAATAGTTATAGTAGTAGTAGTAGTAGCAGCAAAAGTAGAACTTGTGGTAGTAGTAGTAGTAGGCGTAGCAGTAGCAAGGGTAGTAGTTGTAGTAGAAGAAGTTGTTGTACTAGTAGTTATAGTCGAAGCAGTAGTTGTAGTTGTAGTAGTAGTAATAGTAGTAGAAGTAGCAGTAGTAGTAGAAGTTGTTGTACTAGTAGTTATAGTCGAAGCAGTAGTTGTAGTTGTAGTAGTAGTAATAGTAGTAGAAGTAGCAGTAGTAGTAGAAGTAGTGGTAGTAGTACTAATAGTAGTACTAGTAGCAATAGTAGTAGTAGTCACTGTAGCAGTAATACTAGTGGTAGTAGTACTATTAGCAATAGTAGTAGTAGTAGTTGAAGGGGATGTAGCAGTAGTAGCAGTAGTAACAGTAGCAGTAGTAGTAGAAGGTGTAGGAGTAGAAGTTGTATTACGAGTAGTAGTAATAGTTGTAAGAGTAATAGTAGGAGTATTATTAGTAGTAGTAGGACTAGTAGTATGAGAAGCAACAAAAGTAGTAGCAATTAGTCGCAGTAAGAGTGAAAGTAGTTGTAGTAGTCGGAGTAGTTGCAGTAATAGTAGCAGTAGTAGCAGTAGTAGTTATAGTAATAGGAGTAGTAGTAGTAGTACCAGTAGCAACAGTAGTAGTAGTAGTAGTAGCAGCAGCAGTAGTTTCAAGAATAGTAGTAATAGTGGTAGAAGTAGTAGTAGCAGCAGTAGTTGTTGTGTTAGTAGTTGTAGTAGTAAAAGTAGTATTCCGAGTAGCAGAAGGAGTAGGAGTTGAAGTAGTAGTATCAGTAGCAGTAATAATAGTAGTTGTTGTTGTTGTAGGAGTAATAGTAGTTGTTGTTGTTGTAGTAATAATAGTAGTAGTAGTAGTAGTAGCAATAGTAGTAGTAGTACTTGTAGTAGTAGGAGCAATAGGAGTAGTTGTAGTAGTAGTAGTAGTAGTAGTAGCAGTAGTAGTAGCAGTAGGAGGAGTTGCAGTTGTAGGAGAAGGAGTAGTAGCAGTAATAGTTGTAGAAGTTCTAGTAGTGGCAATAGTAGTAGCAGTAGGAGTAAGAGTAGTAGTAGTAGCACTAGTAGTTGTAGCTATTGTAGTAGTAGTAGTAGTAGCACTAGTAGTTGTAGTTGTTGTAGTACTAGTAGTAGTAGTAGTAGTAGTAGCAGCAGTAGAAGTAAGAGTAGTAGTAGTAGCACTAGTAGTTGTAGCTGTTGTAGTAGTAGTAGTTGTAGTAGTAGTAGTAGTAGTAGTAGTAATTGTAGTAGTTATTGGAGTAGTGGCTGTGCTTGTAGTAGTTGTCGTAGTTGTAGTGTACTAGTAGTAGCGCCGCAATAGTTGTAGTAGTAGCAGAAATAGTAGTAGTAGTAATAGCAGTAGCAGCAGCAGCAGCAGTAGTAGTTGCAATCAATGTAGTTGTAGTAGTTGTTGCTGTACTAGAAGTAGAAGTAGCATTAGTTATAGTAGCAGCAGCAGCAGCAGTAGTAGTAGTAGTAGTGACAGCAGAATTACTACTATTAATCCTATTCCTACTGCTTCTACTACTACTACTACTCCTACTGCTACTCCTACTCCTACTACTATTGCCCCTACTCATACTCCTACTGTTACTACTACTATAACTTCCACAACTGTGGCGGCTATTATTACTACTTTTGCACCTATTCCTATTCTTGCTACTACTACTGCTACTACTACTGCACCTAGTTCATGCACTCGCAATCCTGTTGTTGTTGATGCTGCTACTACAACTTCTACTACTACTTCTACTGTTGCTATTGCTGCTACTTCTACTACTGCTCCTACTACTAAAGCTAATATTACTACTTCTACTACTGGTCTTAGTACTACTTGTCTTATTACTACTACCGCTACTACTGCTTCTACTATTACTACTACTACTACAGTTGTTGCAGCTGCTATTGCTAATACTACAATTGTCACTGTTGCTACAACTATTACGAATACTACTATTACTACTACAACTACTACTACTACAGCTGCTACTACTACAACTACTACCGCTGCTGCGGCTACTACTACAACTACTACTCTACTGCTTCTACTACTACTACTACTATTAATGCTACTACAACTGCAACTACTTCTACGACTACAGCTGGTGCTACTCCTACTACAACAACAACTATTACTATTACTACTACAACAACTACCATTACTGCTTCTACTACTACTATGACTACTACTATTCCTACTCCTACTCCTATTACTTTTGCTACTACTACTCCAACAACTATTACTACTCTTGCAGCAACTCACACCACTACCACTACAACTACTAGTACTAATATTACTACTACTTCAACTCATACTACTGCTGTTACTATAGCAAGAACCACTACTACTACTTATACTACAATTACAACAACTACTATTACTACTACTACAACAACTACAACTATCACTCCTACTGTAACGGCTACTGCAACTACTACAACTACTACAAGTCCTAGTACTGCTACCACTACTACAACTACAGCTACTACTACTATAACGCCTTCCGCTACTGCTACTTCTACTACGACTGTAATGCCTTCCGCTACTGCTACTGCTACTACTATTGCTACTCCTATTACAACTGCTACTACAACTACTAATACAAAAACTACTACTACTCCTGCTGCTAATACTACTACTACAAGTACAACTACGACTACTACTACTCCTACTACTGCTACTCCTACGACTACTACTACTAACACTACTACTACAACTATTCCTGGTCCTACTCCTACTCCTACTACTTCTACTCCTACTACTACTACTCCAACTCCCATTACTACTACTACTCCAACTCCCATTACTACTATTACTCCTACTACCACTACTCCAACAACTGCAACTCCAATTACGACGACTACAACTACTACTACTGCTGCTGCTGCTACCACTACTGCTAGAATAACTTCTACTCCAACAACTACTACAATTACCACTACTACTACTACTACTACTACTACTACCACTACCACTACAACTACCTCAACTACTGCTACTCCTACTACTACTGTTACTACTACTAATACCACTACTACTCCTACGACTACTACCACAACTCCTACTGCTACAACTACTACTACAACTACGACTATTACTACTACTACTACAATTACTACAAATTCTCCTACCACAACTACTAATACCACTACCACTACTAATAGTACTACTCTACTACTTCTACTACCACTACTTCTAATACTACTGTTACAACAACTACTACTACTACTACGATGACAACGACGATGACTGCTACAACAACAACTTTTACAGCTACTACTGCTACTAATACTCCCACTACTACTACTACTACTACTAATTCTACGGCTACTACAGCTAGTACTACTAGTACTACTACTACAACTGTTACTTCTTCTACTACTACTCTACTATTACTGCTACTACTTCCACTACAACAACTACTTCTGCTAGTACTGCCACTACAGCAACTACTAGTACTATTGCTGCAACCACCACCAATACTACTAGTACTACTGCTAGTACAACACCTACTACTACTGCTACACCTACTACTACTACTGCTACTACTACTACAACTACTACTACTACTACCACAACAACAACAACAACTTCTACTACTAAAACGTCTACTGCTACTACTGGTACTACTACTACTACCACTGCTACTACTAGTACACTACTACTACAAGTACTATTGCTAGAATTACTACTAATCCTACAACTACTACTATTACCGCTACTAATACTACTACTACTATTGCTACCACTACTACAAATGCTATTTCAACTACTACTACTACGACAACTACTATTATTGCAGCTAATACAACTACTACTCCTACCATTACTACTATAACTCCTACTACTATAATTACCACAAATTCTCCTACCACAACTACTAATAGTGCTACTAATCCTACACCTACTCCCACTCCACTACTCTACTACTACTACTACTAATGCTTCTACTGCTCCTACTCCAACTTATACTGCTCCTACTACTACAACAACTACTTACACTATGGCAACTACTACTACTGCTGCTACTACTACAACTGCAAATATTACTACTACGACAACTGCTAGTCCTACTACTACTACCACAACAACTACTACTATAATTGCAACTGCTACTACTGCTACAACTAGTACTACCACTACTCCCACTCTCACTACTACTCTTGCAACAACTACTACTAATCCTACTCCAACCACTACTACTACAACTCCTACACCTTCCACTGCTACAAGTAGTACAACAACAAAAACAACAACTACTACTACTATTACTTCAACTCCAACTCCTTCTACTACTATTACTACTACCAATACTACTATTGCTTCTACTGGTACAACTGCTA
Source organism: Trichopus zeylanicus subsp. travancoricus (assembly GCA_005019695.1). Taxonomy (NCBI): domain Eukaryota; kingdom Viridiplantae; phylum Streptophyta; class Magnoliopsida; order Dioscoreales; family Dioscoreaceae; genus Trichopus; species Trichopus zeylanicus. Next base: position 104,528 of record RXID01014722.1, read on the forward strand.
CTACTACTCCACCGATTACAATAATTACTATTACTACAACTACTACTACTATTACAAATTCTTCTAATGCTACTACTACTACAACTACTACTCCTACAACTACTACAATTACTACTAATGCTAGTATGTACTACTACTACTACTACTACAACAACTACTCCTACCACCATTCTTGATGCTGCTACTACTGTTGCGGCTACTGCAGCTACTACTACTACTACGGTTGCTACTACTACCACTACTGCTACTGCTACTACTCCATCTACTACTACCACTACTGCTGCTGCTGCTACTACTACTATTACTACAACTGCTACTGCTACCACTACTATTACAATCCCAAAAACTACTACTACTACTACTACTACTACATGTACTACTATTTGTGCAAATACAACCACAACTAATGCAACAACTACTGCTACTATAAATACGACTATTACTACTACTACCACCACTTTAGTAAGTACTAATACTACTACTACTACTATTTCTTCTGCTGCTACGACTGCCGTTGCTACTCATCCTACTACTACTACTACTACTGCTACTTCTACTACTACTCCTGCGACTACAACTACTCTTGCTACTACTACTACTATGACTACTACCACCACTACAAATGCTACTACTACTATACTACTGCTACAACGACTAGTACTACAATTACTACTACTACAACCACATCTGTTCCTCTACTAATACTACTACCACAACTACTACTCCTACTACCACTACTACTACCACTAATACTACTTCTCCTCGTGCGACCACTACTACTACTCCAGCTGCTACTACTAAGATTACTACTATTATGACAATTACTACTACTACTACAGTTAAAACAAATTCTCCAACTACAACAACTAATACTGCTACTACTACCACTCCTACTACTAATCCTACTGTTACTACAACTACTACTCCAACAACTACTACTACTACTACTACTACTGCAACTAATGCTACAGCAACTACTACTACTGCTACTACTACCACTCCTACTACTACTACTTCTGATACTGCTATTGCTACCTCTACTAATACTACTACTACTACTTCAACTACTAATAGTGCTACTACTACAACTACAACAACAGCTACTACTACAACCATTACTACTACAACTACTACTCCTAGTACTATCGCTTTTAGTACCAGTATGACTATTACTACAACTACTACTGCTACTACTGCCACTACGGCAACTTCTAGTACTACTCTGCAATCACTAGTACAACTACTAGTAATACTACTACTACTACACCTACTACTACTACTACTACTCCTCCTCCTACTAATGCTACTACTACCACTAATAGTACTACTGCTACCACTACTATTAATACGACTACTACTACTACAACTGCTACTACGCTACTACTATAAGTACTATTACTAAAATTACTACTACTCCTACAACTACTACAGTTCCCACTACTAATACTACTGCTGCTGCTGCTACCACTACTACTACTACTTGAGCTACTACTACTCCTACTACTACTATTACTACTACTAATACTACTACTACTACTACAACTACTACCACAACTCCTACTGCTACTACAACTACTCCCACTACTATGACTATTACTACTACTGCGATAATTACTAGAAATTCTCCTACCACAACTGCAAATAATGCTACTACTCCTACTCCTACTCCTACTCTACTACTTCTACTACCACTACAACTAATACAACTGTTACTACTACTACTACTACTACCACCACAACTACTACGACTTCTACTACTACTACTACTACTACTTTAACTACTTTTATAGCTACTACTACTACTACGCTGACTATTACTACTTCTACTACTAGCACTACTACTGCTACTACTAATACTACTACTAGTACTTCTACTACCACTACAGTTGATACTACTACTCGTACTACTACTCCTCATCCTACTACTACAACTGATACCGAAACTACCACTATTGCTACTACTATAACAGCTGCTACTACTACAACTACCACCACTACTATGACTACTATTTCTATGATTACTACTACCACTGCCCCTGCTACTACAACTACTACTGCAACAACTAGTACTATAACTGCAACTACTACTAATACTCCTACTATTACTACTGCTAACATAACTATTACTATTAATAATACCACCACTACTGCTACAACTACTGCTACTACTACTCCTGCTACTACTGCTCCTACTACTATGACTACAACTACTACTGGTACTAGTATACTGCCACTAATACTATTACTACTACTGCTACTACTACTACTACTACTACTATTACTACTCCTACAACTACTACTGCTGCTACAATGGCTACAACAACAACAACTACTACTGCTGCTGCTGCTGCTCCCACTGCTACTACTGCTATTGCTACTACTGCTACTATTACTTCTACTACTGCCTCTATTGCTACTACTACTACTACTACGACTACAACATCAACTGCTAATATTGTTGATACAACTACTACTATGACTACTACTACCACAACAACTATTACTGCTACTGCTACTACTACTAGTACTACTTCTGCTACTGATACTACAACTATTTCTATGGCTGTTGCAACTACTTCTACTACTATAACTACTATTAGTACTGAGGCTACTACTATTACTACTACCAGTATTACTACTACTATTGCTACAACTTCTGAGGCTACTACTACTACTACTACAAGTAGTGCTACTTCTATTACTACTGCGAGTACTACTACTACTACTGTTACTACTACTACTCCTCCTACTAAGGCTACTACTACTACTACTACTACTACTACTACTACTACTTCTGCTACTACTACTACTAGCACAACTAATACTGCTGCTACTCCTGCTACTACTACAAATATTGCTTCTGCTACTACTACTACTGGTCCTACAACTACTACTACAATAACAACTACTGCTAAACTGCTGCTGCAGTAGTTACTGCTACTGCTACTACTACTTCTGCTATTACTACTACTACTACGACTTCTGCGACAATAATGACAACTTCTTCTATGACTACTACTAGTACTACTGCTACTGCTACAACTATAACTGCTACTGCTACTACTACTACTACTAAACTATGACTACTACTACTACTGCAACTACTACTACTATTAATACTACTACTACTACTACTATTATTGCTCATATTATTATGCCTATTACAACTAATACCACCACGACTACTACTACTATTACTCATATTACTACTACTATTGCTATAACTACTTCTACTAATGGTACTTCTGCTATTGCAATCGTTGCTACTTGTACTTCTACTACTACTAATACTATTACTCCAACTACTACTACTACTACTAGGACAATTACTACTACTACTACTTCTACTATTGCCACTACGGCAACTACTAGCACTACTATTGCAACTACTACTACTAGTACTACTTCTAAAACTCCGACTACTTCTACTACTACTAATACTATGGCTAATACTACTACTATTACTGCTACTGCTTCTATAGGTACTACTCCCATGACTACTACTAATACTAGTCCTGCTGCTATAACTACTACGATTACTACTACCACTACTATTGTTACTACTACTACTGCAACTACTCCTACTGCTGCTACTACTTCTACGATCGCTAGAACTGTTGTTTCTCTTACTGCTATTGCTACTATTACTTCTACTACGACAATAACTTCTACTATTGCTACTACTTCAACTGATATTAATGCAATTTCTACTACTAGTAGTACTACTACTGTCTCTACTACTACTATAACTTCTATTGCTGCTAATACTACCACTACTACTTTTGACAATGCTGCTACTCTGCTGCAACCGGGTACTAACTACGACCAACCGGCTGCACGACTACAACTACTATGCTACTACTGCGACGCCGCTACTACTAACAACAACTACTACGTGCTACAATTGCTACTACGACGTCTACTACTGCTAAACCAACTCTACTACTGTTGTTGCGGCAAGTAGTACTACGGCTACTACTACTGCTACAACTACCACTACTACTACTGATACTGCTACTACTACAATTTCAACAACAACTACTCCTGCTGCTACTTCTACAACTCCTAATACTGCTACAACGGGTACTGCTACTACTACAACTATTGTTATCACTACTACTACTACTTATTCATTGACTACTGTGGCTATTACTACTATTGCCGTTGTTGCTTCTAGTACTACTACTACTACCACTACCCCTACTACTACCGCTACTATTCCTCCTCCTCCTCCTACTACTACTACTACTATAGCTACTACGGCTACTGCAACTATTGCTACTACCACTGCTACAACTGCTACTGCTACTACTACTTTTACTACTACTGCTACTACTGCCGCTACTGCAACTACTACAACTACCGCTACTACTATTGCTGCTGCTACTGCTACTTCTACAACTAATGCCGCTGCTACTACTGCTACTTCTACCACTAATGCTGTAAATACTACTTCTAATACTACTGCTACTTCTAGCACTAATGCTGCTAATACTACAACTACTACTCCTACAACTTATCCGACTACTACTACTGATACAACTACTACTTATACTACCACAACTGCTGCTTCTACTACTAATACTATTTCTATTACAACTACTACTGCTTCTACTACCACTACTACTAGTACTGCAACAACTACTACTATTGTTGTTGCCACTGTTGCTAATACTACTACAACTACTATGACTCCTTTTCCTCTTAATACTACTGCTACTACTACTACTACTATGACAACTATTACTGCTGTTGTTAACACTACTACTGCTACTGCTGCTACTACTACTAGTACTACTATAACAATTATACTTCTGCTACTACTGCTACTGCTGCTCCGACAACAACAATTATTGTTGTTGTTGTTGCTGCTGCTACTACTATTACTATTGCTGCTGATGCTGCTACTACTACTACCACTACTACTGCTGCGGCTACCACTACTCCTATTGCTACAGTTGCTGCTGCTACTACCACTATTATTACTTCTAATACTATTACTACTGCTGGTACTGCTAGTACTGCTACTAGTACTACTGCTGCAGCTACTACTAGTACTATTGCTGGTGCTGCTAATTTCACTACCACTACTACTACTACAATGACCACTACTACCATCACTGCTACAACTACTACCACTACAACTACTTCTACTAATACTAGTACTGCTACTGCTACTACTACTACTACTACTACTTCTAATACTACTAGTACTAATACTGCTACAATTATTACAACTACTTCGACTACTACTAGTATTACTACTACTACAACTGCGGCTGCTGCTGCTGCCACTACTACTACTACTACTAATTCTACTCCTAGTCCTACGACTCATGT